>JAMLFY010000004.1:13971965-14057965 GCA_030441495.1 Dalbergia oliveri | reverse complement strand
AATGCAACCATCAGGAACATGAGCATCTTGATAAAGGGTAACCTTGCCACCCTTTCTAAGGGAAAGTAAGTGGCCGGGACCCCTTGATAATGAGGACCAGCACCTACTCCATGGCTATAAAGGGCCACGTTATCAACAGGTGTGTACTGAATGGACAAACTCAGCACTGCTCCATGCTTACATGGTTTTCCACTAGAGTTAAGGATAGGGAAAAGGCCTTCAACTTTTGTTCCTTTGCATAACTGGTCCACAGGAATCCCAACCGCACCTATGATCTGTGAGCCCACAATATCGCTGTCCTTTACAACAAAGTGCACTTCTGCAGCATGATGTGCAACAGGGACATTGAAGTGCAGCATCCAAACAGGGTTCTCAACGTTTCTGATCACGAAAGTCCTTGCTACGACAGCACCTGCCACGGACACTGTGACATATGGATCACTGGTTATGTTGTGGGACATGTGGCCTTCAATCTTGCCGCCGAGTTTTTGAGGCAGCTTGGAAAGCATGCCCCCAATTTTCTTGTGAAACATGTCCATGTTGGGGAGGTTTTTGGCCTCGTTGACCCATATCTCCAAGTTGCCATGTAAGAGCAAGATGGGCAAGGAGGTGGAAGTGGTTGGGAATGGAAGGACCTGTTGGCCCTGTCCGTGATGTGAGTCTCCAAAACACGGGGTTTCACCATATAACAAATGAGCCATGTGAGAACACTTGTTTTGGAAGGGCTAAAACAGAATAGAACAGAACAACGTTGTTTTTGTGTAAAGATGAATGGAATGGTGTTGGGGATGCGTGTGACCATGAGGAGGAGGGAGAAGACTGGAAAATGAAGATGGGGTTGAAAGGAGTGTGACGGTGACATGAGAGGAGTAGGAGGAGTGTTTGACTAATGACTGGGTAAAACAAAGTCAGCTGGCTGGCGGAATCGAAATCATAGAACCAGGCACGCACGCACACTGCAAACATGGGAGGAAGGAACAACATGAATGAGAGCAACTCTAATCTCCGCGCTTTATTATTATTTAAAAAAAACAAAAAAAATAGCTAGTGTAGATAGAAAATAAAAATAAATAACCGTGGGCGGACTCGTGATCATGATGGTCATAAAATGGCAGCCGTTGAAATTATACAAATTAATTATACATCCACAGGGTTTTCAAAAGCTTCACTAGTAACTTGTTCAATATGATCATTGTAGACGGGTCATTGACAACCCAAACTATACAGCTCCGGCACCTAGTTCTCGTTCTCTTTAAGGTCTCCTTTAGAATCTGCCTTGCCTTAGCTTGCATGCACACAAATCTAACATATTATTTTTACATACACTCAGTTCTCATAAATTTTATTTAATATATAGTCATTTATTTATGGGTTCCAATATCCCATTAACATATGACTGTGCCTAAGAAAAAAATGCCTAGAATTATGCTCATATATATAAGAACTTTTCTAAACAAAGAGTATGTGAATTGTGACTTTGTTAATAATGCTCACAAAGTCGCAATTTTGGGGAAAATATTTGAATTTGGTTATGTCAACGGGCCATGTTAGGCATAAAAAACAGGTACATATCTGGTTCTCATCCCTTCTATCTTCTGGGCACAAGAAGAAAATCGAAGAATGAGTGCACTAATATTTGTGTCTGGGGTAATGGTTTCCTGCTCTATCTAATTTGTAGAGCTGATGATTTGGATTGATGGCGTGGTGGCTTTGGGGGTGGTTAGTGCTTTGGCTTCGGGGTGCATGGTTTGCGCAGAGGAATAAGGTTCGATTTTTAATTTTGAGGTTACTAATTACTTGCTTTCAAATGAAAAGAAGTAAAGTTTAAAAAATTGTTAGTATGAAAATTAGGGGAGTAAATGGAGCGGACTAATATGATGAATTGGTGGAATCCAACCTAACCAATGCAATTGGATTGGTTCAATTTGGATAATCGGTTCAATTGATTTGAATCCAACTAGAACCAACCATATATTGGTTTGAATATTGGATTTCCATTTTTAAAATTAAACCACCGACCCCTTATAATTTTTTTATTTATATTATACTAGTTGTTAGCTTAAACTTACTAATAACATATGTCGCATATCTCCCTTTTGTTCATATTATCACTTTCCATTGTTATGAGTTGTTGACATCCCACCAGTTGATATTAGAATTGTTTTGATATTGAAATTGTTTGAGTTGTAGCATTATGTTGTAGTATTAGAAATGAAATTGTCTCCAGACTTATGTTACTTTAATTTTACAATATATTTTATTAAATTTTTTGGCAGAAATTGTAAGAAAAATTAAATACAATTACTCAATCCAAACCAACATGAGTTTGATTGAATCAATTTGAGGATTATGCAACAAAATATATATATTATGAATCTGAACCAATTCATTTACACTCTTAATGAAAATAAGAAAATACCAAACTTAAAAAAAATCATTTCGACATTAGCAACATTGAAATAAAGCAAAATAAGTAAAAATGGAAAATATTAATTAATTTAAAAATATGAAATAATAAATCTAAAAATATTTTATGTCAAAATTATTGTCATGGAATAAAACAAAATAAGTAAAAAAAACATAAAATATTAATTAATATATAAATATGAAATAATAAATTAAATTCTAGAGAAATATTACGTACATTTTTTAAAAAGTTGAAATGTAAAAATTTCAAACAAATATTTTTACAACTAAAAGAGTAGAATTTTATAAGTACTCATAGACTTCCTATCATTAGCTATTAGATTAAACCATTTAATAAAAATAGTCATTATTCAATGAGTAATAATAAGGGATTTATGATAGATGAAAAAAAAGAGGTCCATTTTATAATTTATCAAGAAAAATATTTAAATTAAATTTGATTTGTATCCATTGCTTGTGGAAGAATAAAAGAGAAGAATTTGTGTGGAAAAAAGGTTTAGAAAGTGTTGAAAAAGATTTAGAAGGACCGTGAAACAATGAAATTGAAAGATATTGATATTTATAGAATAAAAAAGGAAATAAAATAATAACATTTTTAATCATTAGATTTATTTATCAAATGGGACAACCCACTTGTTCAGTGGGACTGCACACTCTCTCTCATCATCGCATCAATTGCTTTGAAGTGGGACTGACATCTCTCTCACAATAACTGAGACGAGAATCGGCAGCCACCGGAGCTGGCTGCTCTAATCCCGTCCCTCCTCCCTTCTCCAAAGTCCTCATCCCAGCCTATCCTATCAGAAGAGGGAGGGACACAACACAACGTAACTTTGCTTCCGTTGCGTTGGATGTTCTCTTTTATTTTCTTAACCAATATTTTTAAAACCTGAGTAGACCATTTCCTTTAAAAATCAAGGGTTAGAGTACAATACATGGAGTGTAACTCTTTTTCCATCGAATTAATATGAAGAAAGAATACCTCCACATTCAAATAACAATACCAGATAGACTATCAATTATTGTAAGATCAATACAATGAATAATCTCTCTTATCACCTAGGCGAACCGCTATACTAAACTTAATTAATAGGCATTAGAGTTAAGCACAATCTAGGGCAAATGCCCAGATGTAGCTAGTGCGTCGACGGATAGGGTAAAAAAAAAAGAAAGAAATAGAGAGCGACTAATGTCAGTCGCCAATCAACATATACGATCACGTGGGGTTTTTTCTTTTGCTCCAAACTTCCAGCTACTGCTTCTAATTGAGTGCACAACCAACCGCTTAAGAGAGGATTTATTTTATTTTTCCTCTTTTATGCTATACATATGAACTCGTGTCGTCCTCCAAAAATAAAGCTTGAATAGGGGACAAAAAACAATGAACTGCGAATGATCTTTCAAGCATATGTATATATAATAATAATGAGAACTTTTTCCGGTGGTCAGAAACGTAGCAAGCGATTTACAAAAGACAGTTAACTAAAAAGAAATGGAGGCAACCACGTACAGCTAGTTAACAGAAACTTTGCTTGCATGCATGCATCGGTTAAAATCCACAAATTTGTAGGCAGCGCTTAGCTATCTTACATTACAGCAAAACCAACTACTACTGTGTCTCCGGCATCTGACTGGGAATCCTTAGTGGGCACTCACTAACCTCTATCAGCAATCAGCAATGGAATGAGCATCAAGTAAGTCCATATACGTTGTGGGGTTGCTATAAAGTGTATATATATGTAGCTGTTTAGGAACAAAATATATATATGTGTGTGTCGATCTACTGTCTACCTTTTGCGCTTGGACTTGAGAGAGGTAACAGATTGGGAGTTGCTGTGCCAGTTGCGTTTCCTTTGGTTAATGAACCAGTTGTTGATTTGCTTCAGCTGCAACCCTGTCTCCTCCACAAGTTTTGCCTTGTCATCCTCCTGAAAACCATTGACAAAGAGACAAGCCAAATCAGAGTAGTTTTTTATATTCATCCGGTGATCAGAACTCCACGAGCTAAAACCCATAACGCTTTCCTGTTTGGTTAGATGCCAATTGCCGATAATCCATGACATACGTCACATCATTTTTATCTGGATCATAGTAGCATGATGAGTACTCCCCACTTAATTTAATAGTCTTGTGGATGGTATTCCAGAGGTGGTATATTGAATAAAACACTCAAGAAAATATAAGAATTAGTGGCATAATGCTACTACACTATTATGCAAAAGAATCAGTAGGTAGAGAGATATTTGACAGTGAACTCAATTTTATTTTGACATAAATCATGGTATTGTTGGACGAAAATAAAGTGATATGACCCATTAATTTATTTAAAGACTAATAAAAATATAAAATATTGGATAAGTTTCTAACTCTCTATTATTTTTCTTTCCTTTACTTTTATGCTTCAATCGCATCACAAGTACTTCTATTGATAGTTTGAAGGATTACTCATTACACAAGGTGACTCTAAGCTACTAGAAACTACATGTAACCACTCAACTTACATTATTACCCATTGAGTCCTAAATTATCATAACTAAGCATTCAAGTTTAATAATTAAACTCCTAACATAACACATTTTAACTCTTTCTTATTTATTATGAAAAATGACCTACTTAGAGGTTAGGCTTAAGAGCAATGCTTTCGTATGGCTGGAGTATTATTAAATCCAATAGTAGATAAGGTAAAGGTAGAACTCTACCTGTACCCTTAATTTTTTTCCCTTTTCTTATTCTTCTATTTCTTTTTTGTTCTTTTCATAATTGTAACTGCATGTTACTCATTACCACTTGTTATTATCAATAAGCATTCAAAGAAGCAGAAAATTAATTATGAAAATGTTGATCGAAAAGCAAGAGGCGTAAACTAGTTAATTGGGTTACACAGCAATTAATACTGGTGAAGAAGCATGTCACATACAGTTGGGTAGGGCCACTTTGCATGTTGCTGCCACCAGTTCTTCAGCACAGAAGTTGTGTCACCTGGTAATTTCCCAGCTCTTCGTTTCCTCAGTATTTCCTCCCTAACATCTTCAATCCTTGACTTAAAACCCTGCAGATAGATACTAAAATCAAGTTGGTCATTCAAGCTTAAGGAAAGAAAACAATCAATGACACTTTGCAAAGACTATTAGCTAGCATATGTTGACTTAATTAAGATTTAAGAAATAACGACCTGCTTCAGTTCAATCTTTAGCTCTTGACGGACCCTTTCCATCAGTGACCTCTCAGATTCTGTAGGAAGTAGAGGACCAAATCCCATCATGTCATGCCCTTCAGCGCTAGACTGATCTAAAGAGAAATCCATCTGCATATCGTCTTCATCATCTGACATTGTCGCACCAGTTCCTTCTCCCAAACTGACTCCTGAAGTATTATAAATACCAAATCACATAGTTTATATTTGGGAAAATTTTGAAAGAAAGAAAAAGGGGTCAGATTTGAAGCCAAATAACATTAGCATCTACTTGTATTGCTAGTACATCAACTACTTGTATTTAGCTTTCCCTTAGTTATATGCCCGTTCAAATAATCTGACTCTAATATTCCAAATAATCTGGCCTCTTAGCTTCATCTTATTTAGAGTTCTTGCAGTTTCTCTTTGCAAAAATCACGGGAGCAAAAAAAAATTTCAGTCACAATTAAAGTATTAAAGCAGAAAATGCTAAGATGAAACTAGACATCACCACTTTATATCATTTAAAAGTGGTGGACATGACACTGTGAGAAATCCACTTCGCTAATTAAGGTCCCCCTTTTGTTGGTGGATGATCCATGATGTGGTCTAACAATTTTGACGAAATGTTCGACACATATCTCAATCGTACATAAAGCAGGGCATAAAAATTAGTTGCCGATAACATCTATGATGGGATAATTATCTATCTTCAATTATATTAGTTCACAAATGCCATTGGCCAGGCCAACTACAATATTTATTTTCTCATAAAGTGGCTTGCACTCCGAAGTCGACCTAAAGGGACAGTTGAACGTCGTCGTCATCCCACCTAGATAGCCATAGCATAAATAATTATGACAAGCACATCAATTTGATTTTTTTTTTCCTAAATCACAGTTAGTTAGAATTCACTGGATATCAATTAATTTGACTATTATAGTCTTTTTTTTTACTAGCAAAACTCAAACCCTACCTAATTATTATAGGAAATATAAAGACTAACTATGCATAAATATATATGGTATGATATTAAAAGTTGCATGATAGATCCTTATTAATTCACTGTATTAACATTGCTAATTAAATTAGAAACTATTTTAAGCAAAACATGAGACTCATACCATGTTTGACATGCTTAATTCTGTGTTGGTAGAATTGATTGTAAATAGATAATTAGTTTTAAAATAAAATATTTTATACTTAATAATTCTTCTAAAAGTGATTCTGACACAAGGTAATCAATTTTTACTTCTTATAAAAATAATTCTAGAGGCAAGAATAGTTTATTTTGATCTCTCAAAACCAAATGCCATTAAAAATGAATAGAATCAACTTTTGGTCTAAAATCAATTCTAAGACCCTCAAGGTGAATCCAAACACATTGTTAGAATCTAAAAGTGATTGATATATGACTATTATATATTTAGGTACAAGCTATTACTTTTTTTTTTTTCAGAGGATCCTTCACCCTGATCTCCTGAGTTTCTTTCTTTTTTAAAATATCTCTTCATTCAATAGATAAAAGACTAATCTCTCATAATACAATCTATCACTTAAACAGAAATTCCTCTCAATATTTTTCTATCCATATAAATTTTGGGATTGAACCCATGACTTCATATTTAAGGAGCCGAATCCCTTTCCAACTTGCATAATAGTGCACTTCTATTATAAACCCCCCCCCCTAAAAAAAAAGGTTATTTATCATTTGTAAAAGTATTTTTAATGATAGTGCACTTCTATTATAAATTCCATAACTTGCATGTCAAATTATATGATTTACATGCTTACGATAAAGCTTGCCTACCTAAAAATTACTCACTTCAAGAAATATCAATATATTTTTTTAAATTTCATATTAACATGTGTATTTAATCCAGCATTTTAGACAAATTAATATGGTCTTGGATGAGGTGCAGGGAATGATTCATTAAATAATTTATCCATGGATAAATCAAGTTACGTTTAACAGTTCAAAAATTTTAAAACTGACACGAAAATTGAAAGAGATATGCACTAAATACATACTAAATCACTTCAAAGCTAGAAAAGTTACAAATTCTGTTCCAATTTTGATCCAAGCTACTGAAGGAGAGAGAGAGAGGGGAGGGGGGGGGGGTTCCTCTAACGAGGAAAACCATAATCTAAAGGCTATAAGAAAATATGATTTGAACACACTGCCCATAAACACAATACGTGGATCATGTAAGTGTAAATGAGTAGTGAGGCTAGCTAAAAAGTATTATGTATATTTATATTAGAGAAATATTTATTTTGGTGTTAAAAAGCTATATACTACTCCATTCATTTCATAATAATAACCGCCAATTTTTAACATTTTCATATTTCAGAATATCAGTCTATTTATAATATTTAGGTAACATTAAATTTTTTCTTCTATTTATATCTTAACATAGATGTATTAGTTAAATAACTAATATATTTACAAAAATAAATAATAATAACTATAAAAAAAATAACTTTATCAATTCATATAATTTTCTAAGTTTAGTAAGATATATTTTCTTAACACGGAGGGAGTACTACAAATTAGACAATTTAAAGGCTACACATTAAACAACCGTTTGGAAGTACTCACAAGTTACGAGAACCCTCAGCCAATCTTCTCAGCACCTTCTAACACACATCCATTTGTGATTAAGATTTTAAGATACATTTACATCTAAACGGTCTCTCTCTGTTCTTTTCTTTTTTTCAATTATTTATCGAAATGTCCTCACAGTCGCTGTTGTAAAACTAATTTCTCAAATATTGAAGTATTAAAATTTGTTAACATTTTCTTTATAGTTTGAATTTGAACTTTTTAGAATGCAATTTATCTATTACTGCACTTAACACTTATTCAAGGAAGGGGGAAAAAAAGGAGAAAAAAAAACAAAAAATGGAAAAACAACTCTTGCCTAGCTTCAACAGTGGGGGCGTGCTGCCAAAATTCTTGTACTGAAAACCCTATTAATATAAGTACTGCTCAGACCAGACATGATTTGCAATATTCCTCATTAATACGCGGGAGACACCCTCTCAGAGTTAAACCTTTGACTCTTTTGGAGGTACTGTGTCTGTATATTGAGGGTTGTTTATATCCACTGGTTAAAACCCAGCTGCTCCAGCCTCAGCCCTCAGCCTCAGCCTCACACAACTAATTAGCTTCTATAATAATTAACTTTGATTACCCTCCAATAAAACAGTGCTTATGTATCCGTTGGGGAAAGGGTTGCACTTGCTGTGGTAAGAACATTCTATTCGTCGTACATGCCCCCAAATCAGAACTGAAGGACGCTGATTGACAATAATCCCAACATTTTTGGGATTATCTTTTTCAATAGTATTAGTTCCATTGCCGCCAATACAAGATGGAGACGGCATCCAACCTACTGTTTCTCATCACTGTTTCTAACGGCCTTTATCATTGTCATCTTGTTATTATCATCTGTCTAATTTATTTATTTATTCGTGTATATGCTACACTACTATTTAACTAATTAATACTTAAATATGTTGTAGTCATGTTAGAAAACTATAAGATAAGAATATTAATTGCACTATAGGGATAACTAGGACAGTTCCTTTTTCTGAAATAAAATTATTCGGTTACGGCATTAGAAGTTGTTGGCAGTGCCATGGTAAGAAAGAGTATCACTCCCACCAAACTAACTAACCCTTCCCATTGCCATTTGTGTAAGACAATAGACTATTCCAGATAACGTTAGTAGACCCTACCATACCACCCCATTTCCTTCAAGAGGCACCAAAAATCGACCCAAAAATAGCTTCTAATAAACCTTTTTTGTTGACTATTATACTAATATATTTAACCATTTTTCCTTCCTTGCAATTAATCGCCTCAAACGCAGGAAAGAAAGAACTAGCTAGAAGAAAATGCATGTGTAAGCATATAGGACATTATTAATTTGTTATAGCTTGAACATCTGTTTTATGCAAAATAATAAAAAAAAACTTGCCCCCCAATAATTCCACCAAAAAAATTGCGACATTTTATACATGCATACCTAACAGTAGAGTTATTTATTTTTCATATTGATATTATAAAGTGATCAGTAACAGCTTGTTCATTCATCTGGTAAAAAGACAAGATATATTGAACAAAATAAAACACATTGGTATGTAATAAATAAACACAGGCTAGAGCAGATAAAAAGTGGAATAGCGGAGGAGTTAATTAAGAGTGGTGTATGTACCTGTGAGAGCTTGTAAGGTATTTTCAATGTCACGGCAGGCCATGACAGCCTCGACGGCATGGACTCTGACATGCTGCTGAAGCTGCTCTTTGAAAGTACACAGAACTATCAAATACTGTGCCTGAAATATTAAGTAAAACAATAACAACATCAACAACAACGCCCATCCATGAATTTTCCATTTGATGCTGCACACAATTGAAGTCAACAAGCTAGCTGTACGTGATGATAATTAGATTAATAAGCCCAGCTCAAAATTAATTGTATTTGTACCAAACCAATAATTAATTTTCACTCGATCTAATAATATTAGTCGCCTTGAGAAATCGATTTCTCGAGAAACTGATACTAATTTTTCTTGGTTTTTCAAGGACACTAATATTGTTGAACTGAAGGAGTAGCAAATGAACATTTTTCTTACTATGACAAAGTCAAACATCGAAATAAATAGGAGAGTTAGAAAAATGAAATGAATTACCAGGAAGTTGTCAAGGTCCTGACGGTCATGAGGGAAAGAGAGTGAGTGTGTTGGGAGACATAAGAGCGCAGAAGATGGTGAGACTGTGCCAACTGTGCGTCAATCAGTGGAAGCTGGTCGATCGGCGTGGCAACACGTAGACACGCCACGTGTGCAGCCAGGAGCTGCTCGTACAGAGGGTGTGTGGCTATCTCCGCCTTCAGCTGCCGCTGGTGGTGGTCGCCGGTGCCTGACACCTCTCCTCCCAAACCACCACCACCCATCATCCCCAAGCTTGGTTCTTGCATATCTCCCTCCCTAGCTTGTATGTGTTATTATTCAACACTCAACTCAATCAACAACAACAACACAAAGTAAGTACTAAGTAGGGTGTGGGGTTGGAGTGAGAAAGCTAGGGTGAAGAGTGAAGTAGTGTAGTGGTGATGATATAAAGGCAAAAGGGGCTTGAAGACAAGGCAAGGCAGAGAGAGTTCAGAATTATATAGGGAAAAAAGCTGTGCTGTGCTGAGCTTAGCTCTTAGCTTGAGGGTGTGGGTTCGAGTTCGAGGTTGAGGTTGAGGACCACACTATGTGTTATCTATGTGTGTGTATGATGATGCATGATATGATATATAGAGATTATAGAGAGAGAGAGAGAGAGAAAGAGAAGTAGTTTGGCAGGCAGGGATGAAGATAGGAGAGAGTAGTGTCTTTCTTGTGTCTGTGTGAGAGAGAGAGAGAGAGAGAGAGAGAAGGAGACAGACACAGTTGTATCGTTTTCGGTGTTAATATAGGGATCTGAGACACACAACTTTCTGCACCACGTCTGATGGGAACAAAGATCTTACATACACACAGAAAGAGGGAGAAGCAAAAGCATTAAAAACGATCTTATTTGCGTGTGTGAGAGAGAGAGGGAGAGAGAGCGTAAGGTGAAGAAGAGGAAGAAGGGTTGGCCTTGCCTAGGGGGCGAGTTTCGTAATTTTTGTAAATTTGTTTTGTTTCGTGAGAGAAAAGAGAAAGAGGAACAGAGACAGAGGAAAGAGTATGCTGCAGAATCATTACTATGAAAGGGGATGGAAGCGAGGTCAGAAAAAGTAGATAAAGCTGCTTCTGTCACCTGCCAATTTCATCCCTTTTCTTTCTTCTCTCTCCTTGCCTTCCCTTTCTTTTTCTTCTTCTATTTATTATTTTCTTTTTTTTCTTTTTTTCTCTTTAATGAAAAGAGTTGGATATTTGTGATATAGAAATATTATTTTAACATCTATTAAATGTTTGTTTCAAAAAATATTTATTTTATAAATATTAAATATGATAAACTTATAAAAATAAAATTATTATCATATTTAATGATCATAAAATAAATATCTTAAAAAATACATAAAATATCCACTATTTAAATATCGAAATAACACTTCCCTTTATGCTGAGGTTAGTCCCTTGATTTGATTGGCGAAAGATAATTATTTATTGGTTATTACCTCTCCTATGTCCGTACAAATTGTTTTTGCACATGGTTTTGAGCCATCTGCTCTAAGCCATGTTGGCAACTGTAGTATTCACTGTTCCTTTGGGTGAAAGACTGAAGCACTTCTTATTGTATTTCTGGTATCATCTCAACATTGCCATCTGCTACCTTAAAAATTGTTGCTTCATATAAAACTTGTATTCATTAAATTTTTAATATACCAAATTTTTAATAATTTTTTAAAAAATAGTTAAAGATGGATGAAGGGAGTAATAATTTGAAGGAGTTCGAATGAAATTAATATTGTATAACAACAAGTGCAGGATGCCACTTCAGCGATTCAACCATGTTTCCTTCTTGTTTTTGTTTGTTCTGACAAACAAAATCATTTATCTTACTGCTTGTAAGTATGAGATCAGAGACACACAAAAAATTATAAGATAAATTGAAATTGGCTTTGATATTAAGATTTTATTGTGATGTGTGTATATATTTAAATTTTCAATATTATCAAAGAAAACTAAATTAAAAAAAACACAAATAATAACGTAAGTTAAATAAGTGTAAAAATGTAGGGCTTGTTTAGGAACAATTTTATAAAACAGTTTTTGATTTTAAAAAAATAAAAGATCAGAAAAATCTATTTGGGAAGTTATTTTCTCTATGTTGGTTTTAAAAACTAAAAAACATATAATGAGTTTTTAAAACAAAAAAAACAAAAACAGATTTTGGTTGTTTTCAAAAACAATTTTATAGATATGACTTCTTCACCCAAGCTCCTCCTCCTCGGCACAACTTCTCTATCCACCTTCGTGCTCCCCTTGCCAGGGACCTCTGCAATCGAGCCCGACGACCTCTGCGATCTCAGCCCCGCGACCTTCGCAACCAAGCACTGGCATTTTTGCTTAGGCCACCCAGCCCGACAAGCTCGCGACCAAGCCTCGATGACCTTCGCCTCACCTGACCCGTCCACGTTTTTGCTTTAGCCACATCTCCACCACCTCCGCGCGAATCCCAATGGATGACGTTGCCGTGAAGTTGTCGGACTCACAATAGACTCCCTTCCGCCACTTCGAGCCCTCCCACCGCCAAGTAGCCCCTCCCCACTGCAAGCAATGTAACGCCCTGGCGAGGGAGAATCACTGGTGTAAGAAGGATAATGAGCGTCCTGATAGGCTTTTAAGCGGAGGGGTACATGAATGAACTGTTACACACCAATGAGAGGATCCTAAGACTGTATAGGTATGAGACTATACAGTTGAGGATGACTATATGAATTAATTGATACTACCTATGCCAAAAAGATGCATATCCTTTTCGGTGGTCATCACGAAGAACTCACGATTAAGTGTGTTGACTTGGAGCAATGTTGGGATTGGTGACCTCTGGAAGTTTTCAGACAAAGCACGATGAAAAGACCTCATGTTAGTTGTTGGGACGGTCAATCCATAAAAATCAGGGATATTACAAGCCGCCCTCCATCGCAAAGCAACCTCTGTCTTGTTCTTTGCCGTGTTGCAATGGTTTTGGGAAAATGGGATGGGTTTGTTTTTAAAAATGAGTATCCAACAGATGTTATTTTTGTATTTTACTACTAAAAAACTATTTCTAAACTTGATTTTAAAAATAGTTTTAAAAAACAAACACAAAAAATTGTTCCAAATAGCACCGTAATCTTCTACCCTGCTAATTAATTAAATGTTCTCTTTTTTATTTCATGTCACACATGTGACTCTACATACATGCGACTGCATCATTTTTTTTAATAAAATATTCATCGTCGGACACTAACTAATCCATTGACAATAACAAAATAGTAGTAAAAATCAGTGTTATATATATTTTTCACTCTATTCGTGAGTCCCTTAATTTTCGGCCATGCATCTATTTACAACACCACAACATCTATTCATCGCTTTTCATACAAATGGTTTTCAAGCTGTATAACATTGCTTATGAAATATTTTTTATAGGTTAAATTTAACCATGGGTAATAGCATTTTAAATTTATTCTAATTGAAGTTTCAAAGACTTGTTATTTTTAATTTTTGAATCATGAGCTGGAGTGAAAAACATTAATAGTGGGAAGTAGCTGGAGTAAAAAACATTAATAGTAATAATTTGTTTCCTAAAATAAAATAACGCAGGTGCTCCTATAAAAAAAATGTTGATGCTAAAATTTTAGGTTTAGTATTAATCGCCATTAACTATCAAACGTTGAGGACAAACTTAATGGCCACTAAATTCAACAATCGTTAGTTGTACCAAAAAGAAAAAACAAACGTTAGTTAATAGAGTTTATTGTTTGAAATAACAATAAAAGTTTTAAATATACGCAACAAGAAAATATGCTTCCAATTCCAACCAGTAGGTTCAACAAATTAATATATGGGGAAAAAAGGGAAATCTCAACCAAATGGAGTGCTCCACTAATCAAAAGAAGATAAAGATGTATATCCTTTTGTCACCAACCTTTATTTAAGTTTAATTTTGTTAGTTGTTTGTAAAGTCGGCTAAGGGTTGAGCTGTCAGTGTTTCTTCTCATTGTTGGTGGTACTAACTATGCTTTTCATCTTCCACATGCTCTTCACCTTTTACGCTAATATTCTTTTTTTCCCCCAATATTTTCTTTATACGAAGTGTAAATTATAAATACTATAGGCGAGGTTGAAATCAAAGCAAGGAGAAATGTATCTGCACCGCGAGCAACCCTGTTTGTTAAAACTGAAAAACACGGGTGACTCACCACCAACTATGAAATGAAAAGGGTTTTTAAAAAGGAAAATATTAGGGCAGCTTTAATTTTCAATTTTTATTTCTATTTTTCAGTATTTAATTCATAAAATTCTAAAAATTGAAAAATTAAAACCAAACAAATCTTCAGACATTCAAATTTGTAGTTTTTTTAGAAAATAAGTTCTAGAATGACATAGTATAAGTAACAACATTTGAATGAGTAAGTAGATCTTATCACTACATTTAATCCAGCTACCAATATATATTTTGTACAAATTTTTAATTATTTTGTTCTGATTATATAGTATTACTCTTTACTCAATATATAAGAGATCATCTAGCTAGAGTGAGGCCTTTGATTGGTGAGCCAAATCCAAATTTAATTGTCAGTTTCACCCACTAAAGATACATGTAATCTCTGATGGGAGACTTGTGATCGATGATCCGTCGATCGTTACTGAACATTAATTTCTGTTCTAAGATTAATTTAAACGTTTAATAATTGATATACTAATATAACCAACATTTGATTTGGATTTTAATTTGCTTTCCAAGTTTTCAGTTGAGTTGACAATATTGTGTGAACTACTGAAAAATACAGTTTAAATTCATCTAACAACCATGCAATATTATAAATTACAAAATATATAGGAATTGGGTAATACCGGTTGTCGCAATCGGGTTGTGATGGAATGACGAGAAATTGTGATTGAAAATTGGAGTTATCATCAATTTATTTAAATTGAAAAAATATAAAAAAAAAATTTATTTTATTTTAAAAAAAATAATCTTTAAAATTATATTTGAGTTCAGAAATCAATTATGTATCAGGAATGCCGTAAAAGTTCTGTTATAACCGGGATTGCGATGCTGGTATTTAGTGAATAGTATAAGATAAGACGGCAAAGTATACGGATGGAGGCGGCTTTGGGTGTGGTGGGTACTGGTAACAGGTGGTTGAATCCTAAAAGAAAAAGTAATAAAATACATAAAGCAACTGAGAAAAAAATCATAAAAATCTGGAATGAATATTCTCTTCTCTTTGTTCTTGATTACTTTTGTTTGAAGAGTACGTGTTGCGTTGAAAACAAGGAAGCATTTTATCCAAAATTTTCGAATAAAAGGCCTTCAAGTAACAACATGTCATATCTTGTCAAATTTCTCCAATTATGTCCTCGTGTTTATTTGAAAAAAAAATAGAAAAATAAAATATCTGAGTATCCAAAGAAAGAGGGAAAGAAAATAATATATGCTTTTTATTTTATGTCTGGTAAAAATATATATTTTTATTTTTCATAAACCTAAACATGCACGCCATTAGCTAGAACCACAACTATGTATGTCAGCCGACAAGGAAAGAAAACAGTCCAAATATCAATGAACAAAGTACACCATTGATATTTGATGTGAATTCATGAATGTGGGATACATAAAGATCTTGTCAACTATGTCTAAATCACCTTATCGTTGAAAATATGAATGGAAGAGCGAGGCAAAGTTGCACATCAGTGAGAAGCAAAAAATAATAATAGTAATAATAATAATGAAATAAAAAAAACGCAGCAAGAAACCAGAGACCTAGCGAGCAGCGGTAGGTCCGGCGATATACTCCACGTGATCTTTTTCCCCATTTTTTCGCCCTTTTCCCATTTGCATGTAAACAATTCATGTCAGTGAAATACACTCCAAAAGATGTGTAACGTGTGCTTAAAGTACCACCTAAATCCTAAAACACAGTAACACCTTCCTCAAAGAATGAAAAAAAAAAAGCTTCTTGTTTGACTATAGATGTAATTGTCTTAAAAAAAAATTGGAATAAATATTTTTTTTCGGTTAAAAAGTTACTTGTGTATTTTCATTTCAAGTACTCAGAAATGCTATGTTTAAATTTTAAGCACCTAACTCACACTAAGCACTCCACAATATGTTTAGTTTTCAACCAAAACAATGTTACGTGATGTATAAAGCAATTCAATAATAAAAGTGAAAAAGCATTAGAATATATAAATAATGTGCTTGTATAATATTACTACTCATATTCAAGCTTTGACATGGACATACATTAGGTACTGGAAGTCTAGAATATTCATCACTATTTCACTATTCATTAATAAATGGTGGGTTTTTCATTTGGCCACTCAATTATGGGATTAAGAAGCGGGAATTAGTGCGTGATATAGCATAAGATTGACATGCTCATGATTTGAGTGATGATAACTGTTAAGAGATGATCATTGATGTACCATCAGTGTGTACTTGTTGATAAGAACTTGTATCTGTTTGAGAAAAGTTACGTTAAATATGCCAAATTATATATCCTCTGCCAGCTAAATTGAGAACAAGTAGCTTACTTGCACCTTATTTTATTTTATTTGACAAAAGGGGCTTAGAAGTAAGCGGATATATAGCACCTTTTTATCACCCTTTCAATTTTGAGCAATAAATAAGCATTATCTTAGCTATAAGTTTCATCACCAAAACAAAACAAATGTGAGGTATAATTGCAAAGACAATTGTTTCGAAGATGGGAAAAGGGTAATTAAGACCCGACCCGATCCGGGAGAGCACACAATGGAAGGGAGAGGGAAATGAGAACGTAGTCTCCAAGAAAAAGTGGTGGTGGTCGTCGATGGAGGTAACAGCTGGACCTGCGTCACCATCACAGGCTGTGTAGTCCTGTCCTCTTCTATCATTATTCACTTGTTGCGTGCACAAATATTATTATGAACACGAAGAACACGATAAATAACAATTGTGGTCCCCCATCTATTGAAATCTAACCTAAATTAAATACGATAAATCAAGTGCCAAAGAAAGGGGTATACAACAAATGAAACTAAAAACCAAACCCCTAATGCTGATCACTGTCACCCATCACTCTTACCCTCACCACAACAAACAACACTTCCATCATTTTTTCATTTCTTGTCTACAAAACTACACTATTTAATAATAATAATAATAATGATAATACTAATCCAATTATAAACCTTCTTTATTCCACTGTATTAACGTGATGTTGGTAGCCAGTACTCATTTAATGCCATTAATTGAATACTTTAATAACTTCTTAAAAATATTTATTTTTTATTATACAAATTTAATTTAAATACTTTTTCATTACTTTTAGAATATTTGTTAATAGATACCGAAAAAAAAATAGTTGTTAACATATTTCCCAATTAACTTATGTCACATTAATGTTAGATATCGATACAACACACGCACGCAAACATAATTTGCTTATTCTAAGCATGATAGTTAATCAATAATAGCATGATACAACACACGCATGCAAACATGATGTTTGACAAATGATTATTTTGAAAAATTAACTACCTTCTTATAAAATTACTCAGAGACATTTTAATTACAAATTATTTAAATTTAAAATAAGTTACTTAAAATATTTAAAGAACTTAATTTAAAACACTCTCAGTATGAAACTATTTTTTTTAACTATTATTCAATCATACAATGTATACAATGTCACAAAATGTGGGCAAATATGATTTCTCAGGGAATGCCCTCCTTTCAATGAGGCAACGGAAGCACCATTTCAAAATCTTTAAAACACGAAGCATTTACCAATCACAAAATGAGACGTCAAATCTGATAGCGAAGTCGATGAAACGGTGATGTGACGACAGAGCGAGGCCTTCGGCTTCAAGTGTCCAACAACCCCACACAAACATTAGCGCCGAAAGCTGTACCACTCTACGCGTACATGTAAATTTCTAGTGGAACTCGATGCACGATTTATATGACTAGGGGCAACTACAGCTAACACCTTCAAATAAATGCATCCATCCTTCATGCACCCCACCATTTCCATACCATTTTTCCTGAACATTTCTTACACAGCATTGCAGGTCCCTTGCTATTCCGCTACATACAGAACTTAGTCCTATGGCTAACTGAAAAAAGTATCAGTACTAGCAAAAAAAGAGGTGTCAAGTAAAAAAATCAGTATCACTTCCAAAAAATTATAAAATCAACCTTTCTTCCCTTCGACATTTAATACCATACACTCCAGCCCACTCAAGTTAACAATATCTGTAACAAATTCTGTAGCTTTTTACAACAATTATCACCGAGGACACAGTTAGGTGAAATGGTAATAATAGAATTGTGTGGAGTGGGCTTTTACTCCCTACTCATAGTCAGAGCGCTCACAAAACAGGACCGCGACCCATAGAAACGTTAGGTTGAGATGGTTAGCACAGACAAAATAAACTACAACGCGGAGGGAGGTTGAGGGTTGGGATCACAGGTTACACAAGACCTAGCACTGTGGTACACTATATACTTCCAATATTTACAGTAGAAACTTAACCTAATATCACATACAGACATGAGGAATAAGGTTGATGTAATGGGATACAGTAATCAAGGGCACGCATTTTAAAGTGAAAGCTTCAAAAATAACTCCTGCTTATGAAATTCACATCACTGTACATTTTTCTTTGGATTTTCCTTCAGGCTTAGATGATGAAGATGTAGAGGAAGATGAATGTCTCCCAGTGTTTCTCGGAACCTGCAAATAGCATTTACTAGAAAGTTCTCAAAAGTTTCAACTTTCAAATTTTCAATTATAAGCAGAGCTAGTAATCAAACCAGTGTGTTTTCATGTAAAAGGTCAGGTATTGCAACCGGATTATAGAGATGTCCCTTGACATTAAAGATGATCCAATCCAATTGCTCTCATAAGAGACCAATGCAACCGGTAACCGGGGGTGTGTATATATATATATCCAAATCGGTGCAGAAAATGACCACTTGACCATACACCATAAATTGGGCACAGCAATAATTGCAAAATAATATTTACCTGGGGACCTGTCACCAGTCTGTTGGTAGCACTAACCGATGATGGTTGTGAACTATGGCGTGGCGGTTGCTGCTCAAACTCCTGTTGTTGCAAGGCTATAGCTAATTGGAGGTCAGAACTGTTACACAATTACAGACAAGATCCATTTTTACCAACCCCTTTCGAATAGCTAAAATTATAACTGAATTGAAAGAGGGAAAAAAAGAAAGGGGAAGAACATTAAACCATTAAATATCTGCAAATAGCAAGTTCAGAAAATTACTTGATATCTAAGCCTGCCTGCGTCGCGCTATCTATACTGGCAAGATAGTCCTGAAACATGTGAAATTGCCTTTATATAAATGGAAAATTGGTTTGCAACATTAGATATTTCACCTCTAAAGGAGTATATGTACATATATGGGTAGGAATCAAGTGACACTGATGCAAGACTTGATATATGTACACAATAACTTTCTATAGAATATGATTTCTAACAATTCAACTGTCAATTTTTTGAAAAAAAGAAAAGAAAATGAACAATAAGAATTTTATATTTATGCATATAAAAAAGGCATTAAAAAATTTCATATTTAATTAGAAATTTTATAGACATTATCTAAAATATGATCTCAGTTCAACAATGATTTTTGTTGAAAAGTTTTCTAATACGATGTTATTCAACGGTGTAAGGATGAATTTTAACTTGCACCAATATCAATTGATCTCTATGTATAAAAAATAACTTTTAAAATAATATACATACAGCTGTGCTGGTCATAGCATTGCTCTCATCCCAAGTGTTATTTTCATGGCTTTCCACCTTGAATTCCTTGAAGGTACTGGTCATAAACAAGGTGTCACCATTGACCTGAGCAAGTATGCAAAAAACTTAATTTCTGAAGATTACGATTACCCAATAATGAGATGCTTTTTTCCGATAAAATTAGGGATGCTTATTTTCTTAATCACACGGATTTGGATAAGGGGACCTAGGAAGAGCATGCCAACAACTGTATGGTGGTGATAGAAACCTTGCCTGTTACTTGGTCAAAATAATGAACAAAAAGAAATATACCCCCATTATTGCAATAAAAATGAAAACCTATATGTAAAGACACTATATAAAATCCGTTTGCACAAGAATATAATACACTTCCAAGACAACAGCCTATATGATTATGACCTGTGCTTAAGTATCAAAGAAGCTCAAATCACTAAGCATGCAAACTTTCAAGCTTTCAGGATGTTCAGTTGAGTATCAACATCTATAATTCTATATGAACAAACACACAAAACTCCCACCAATATCAACATAGAAAAAACATTAAACAATGATCTTCTAAGGCGATCTAGATGAAAAGATCTTAGAAACATAGTGTTTTACCTCATTCAGTTTTTCCCACACCAGATCAGGTTGATTTATGTAACCTTGGTCTGTAGCTAGAAGATACAGCTCACCCTCAAACTGTGAATACGAGACAAAATTTCATGACTTAAAAGTAGAAGATACACAAGAACCAGCGATTTTGTTTTTCTAAATGATAACAAGGAGATACTGGCACTCAGTAAAGAATTTTCAAGCCTTTAACTGACCTTAAACATGGTGCTGAAATGATTGTTTCGGAAAAATACACAGAGCTCACGCTCTTTAAGACCATCTTGTAAGCAGAAAAGGCTGCAAAAGCATTTATAATTTATCATGCATAAAAAGAAAGTTCCTCCATAACCATTATTTAAGAGAAATATATGGATCAGAGAATTAGTTTAGGTTATTTAGTCCAACTGGAGGTAAGCATACCCGTAAAATGTCAACTGGCTGGCATTATTCCTCAAGAAACTTTTGATCAATTCCCCTAAGATAATAAAAGAAGAGATGCCTTGAATTAAAGATAATAATATCTAATATTATAATTATCTAAGAAAAACAATATTCTGACCGCAGACCTTCTTGTGGAGTAATTTCATCCTTAGCTCTTAGATCAGGAGGAGGTAAGGTGCTTTTGTCAGCTTGTTCAGCAAGAACCACCTCACCTTCATAAACAGGTTCGCGATCCTCAAAATTTCCAGTTCTTGTATCCAATACACATTCCTCTCCTTCATACATGGGCTCACTCCCATCAACACTTGAAGGCAATACTCCAGAAGCATCAGTTTGATGAAATCTGACACCGGATGAATCTGAATTTGTATGTTTTGTGGATAAGGATGATAATCCTGTTGCATCAGGTCCTTGAGATTCATCTGCAACTTCATGATCCATAGTTGTAAGAGTCGATTGATCATGAACTTCTGTAACCCCTCCAGAATATTTTCCAGTAGAAACAACAGCTGCATTCTCATTCTGAACCACCGTATCAAGACTGTTCTTCTCAATCACATCATTCTGTGCAATAGATTCTTCATGTCCCATAAAAGCTGATCGATGAAGATCATTTAGGGCATCAGTCTTTAAAGATGATTTAGCTGCTTCTTCCAGAGTAGACACAGAAGATGTCTGTTCATTACTGCCTTTGCCAGAAGCCAAGCAATTATCAGATATGGAAGGTTCTGGCTCATGAAATTTGTTGTTCTCACCACCAGTGCTCTTTTCTAACTTACCTCCAGAATCCACAGCTATATTCTCATCCACACTGGCAGAAATTGCTTCTCCATTTACATGACCTACAACAGGTTCGCTTCCTGAAACTTTAGAATCAACCTCAGAAAGCTTCAAAACTCTCAACAACTCTTCCTCTTCTTCAAGATCACCTTTTCTTGGTATTTGGTCAGAAACAGAATGCGGAGAATCATCAAAGGACCTGGCTTTTGACAGACTGGGAGAAGGAACTCCAAGAGCAGCAGTCGTTGCAGCCACAAAATCGACACAATCTTCATCCAGATTAGTTTTACATTGAGCTTCCATGTTTAATGTTTCAAGAGAAACAAGCTCTCCCATAAGAGCATTATAGGATTTTGATCCTACCGCATTCGCAGTATCATGATCCTGGTTCACAACCACATGAAGATTTGAGAAAACAAAAACACCATGAAGTAAAACCTACATGCTTAAGGAGAAACGCAAAGCTAACATTTTCATAAGCATTCAGATGCTAATTCAAGAAAGATCAGCCTGTTAAAATTTACAGTACACATGAGCCCCACCAACACAACTATTGATCAAAACCTACAGAAACCACTAAAGCCAACAAAGATGGATTGGAGGCTAGATCAATTTACGATGTGGCATAAAGAGACCACTGGCATAGTAGTTTCAATTTATAAGGAACTATGGTAGTTTGCAGACTGATATATAAATCTTGTGTATACAAGAGGATGGTTCTAATGAAACCTAAAGACTCACTAACATACTTTAGGAATCATTTCTATCATAATTACCCTAAAATTAGTACAATTAATCTAACCATGTCCCTACAAATAATCGCTACAAAAAAAATAAGAAAAATCATAAAAAGTAAATATAAAAACAATCGTTGAGTACCCCCAACCTTTCTCCTGCTTCAAAATTCTTGCTAAAATATTCACCACAAAGTTGCCAATTGATTGCATGAACAAATGCAAAGATTTTAATAGAATTCATTTAGAACCACAAAGTAAAAGGACCTTAGGACCATATAGTTGTGGTCATATGGTGACATAAAACTAATTAATTTGGTTTGAAGGTGAACAAAAATACCTGTGGATCAACTATCCAGCCATGACACAAAGGGATGTCAAGCAGATCAAATATGGCACACTCTGGAGTGAACTCAAAATCATCTAGCCTGCAATTAATATGTAATTTTGTATTAGAAGTTCAAAATTGATTTCGGATGCACATAACTGCCAAAGATACAAGCAGCACAAACCTCCTAAATTTTATATTCACATCAATGCCTGTAGCAAGCCTAGGGAGCAAATCAATTGCATCAGAAATGTTTTGTTGTTGATTTTCGACATACCCTGCATCTTTGTTCTACACGACAATAAGAAAGAAGTTGTCAAATCAACTAGTATTAAAAAAGAGCAAATGTCACAACAACAACAACAATGATAATAATAAAAAAAAAAGAAGCACAACTCTTACAGTCACGTTACTATTGGAATCAATTAATCGTTCAGCAACCAACGACAGCAATTTCTCCTGTGAGACTTCAGCAATGTCAGGACTCAAATTTAAGTTGTTTCTTAGCAGAAGAACATTACCTGCACGAATTCAATATATAACCAACAAGCAATGAGTGTGATGCTAAAAAACAAGAAACATCACATAAATACTAGAAACCCCTCAAAAATGCAAAACATTAAGCATGACATTTGAGTAGGCAAATGGTCAAATTGCATGTTTTGAATTAACATCTAAGAGAGCATAGTTTGCTGCAGATCTTACGCTTTCCAGATAATACAAACAAAAGGAGAAATAAATAAAGAAAAATAGAAAATGGAGAAACTGCTGACCAAAGGAAACAATATTATAAAGGATAATATATAATCATTAAAGCTCACATTAAGGGTATGCTCTTGAGTTGTTTTATTTTTTACTTTTTTCTATTTCACTTGTAATATGAGTCTCCGCATTGTGCCCTGCCCAAGATAAGTTTTGGGGGATGATCCTTGCAGATAATAAGGGAAATGGCAATGGCAATTCCATTAAGATACATGGGCAGAGCAAGAAAGTAAGGCATCATGTATCAAAGATTTGAAATGTCAACAGCTTTGAAGACATCATACAAAACCAGCATTCTTTTAAACAATAAAATTATAAAAAATATTGAAAAAGATACCATGAACTTTGCTGTGCTGTAACATATAGGACAGAAGACGTTACACTTATTCACAGACATGTCGAGAAAATAAGAGCAGAAAATGATAACAAAGTGATGAATGAGGGGCATAAAAGGGAAGATACGATTGAAAGTTTAAAAAACAAACAACCAACATTTCAGTCAAATGAACCAGTAGATTCAATTAGGAAACGTACCACAGAATTGTGGTTGAGAAATATTGAACAAAAATGGGGCAGACATACTTTGTGGAAGAGCGAAAGCATTCATGCACCATAAGCAAATATAAAATTAGAAAAGCTAACACCTAAGGAAGGCATACGTCATGAACCAAGTCTCCCAATCACTTAAGCCATTAGACTAGATGAAGACACATAAATGAGTTCTACTATATCTCTAGTCTACTCTACCAAGTAATGTAAACACGCGGTTGGAGCAACGTCATCTTGACTAGCAAGCAATCAATCTGAGAGACAATCAATCATATGAGGATTCTAATGAGTTTTATTCTGTAACACCAACCCTTTTAGACCCTATTTTTGCCATACCATATGTCATTATTTCAGCGATGAGCTTTCAAAAAAACTAGCACCGATTAAAAAAACTACCTCCCCTCATTGTAAGTCAAACAACAGAACAACCATTTATGAATAACAAACACCAAAGCGAGAGGGAGGCTGGTGCAAGAAGTAACCTAATAACAGAACAGAAAGCTTCATAATCGGTGGTAAATTAACTGGAAGCTGGTAAAAGAAGACGAAAGAATGCTCTATGCATATTCAATCATGATCAGTGCACAGCAGAGAAATTGAATTAGATAAAGCCAACAGACGGAGAAAAATTAATATAATCCCTATGAAACAATTTGAGAACGTGCGAGGAATTCAATTTCTTAGGAATTAAGGATGAGGTAGGAAGGGAAATGAAATAGAGAAGGGGGGAAACCCTAAAGGCACTGACAGATGGCGAGGAGAGGGCAAGGGCCATTGTCATTCTGCAGGACGATTGGCGTGGCGCGTCCAAGAAACTGGATCGTCTTCGTTTTGTGTATGCACTCCTTCACTTGCTGCTGCTGCTGCGGCTGCGGCTGCGGCTGCGGCTGTGGCTGTTGTTGTTGAAGCTGGGGATTGTGATCGTGGGGCTGATCGCTGTGTTGTTCCAACGCCGTTGGGGGAGACGACGAAGCCATTTGGTTCTGTCTGCGTTCGTTCCGAGTCTTGTGACGCGATGTGAGAGAAAAGAGAGTGAAGTCTACGAGGACGGAGCGCGTTTGAGAGGGATTATTATTGTCGTTAAGCGTGAGAATTGGGAGAGAAAGAAAAGGAAAGAGAGAAAGAAAGAGGGAGTAAGTAGCAGGGAATTGAGGTGAGCGGGCCAATGAGGAGGAGAAAAAGGGGGATGAAAAAAATGGAGCGAGTAGTAAAAGCTATTTTTCTCGATGATTTGCTCTACGTGGATGTCAAACCAGCCTTTTAATATTTACTTCTTTTTTTACCCATTTTTAATTCTTTCGTCTGATCTCCCACATATATAAACAAAAAATTCCTCGTCTCTTTTAATTTTTTGTTTGGTCATGCAAATTTAATCTGTCATCGATAGCTAATAATGGAGAAAATCAACAGTCAAGTTATTGTTTTTAGATTTAGTTTCTAGAATGGTATGAGCTTTTGTCTATATATATATATATATATATATATATATATATATATATATATCTTGCATCTTCTTTTTATGTCGTGAATGAGAATTCTCATGTATTATTGAGTAAAAACAGGAGAATCCAAATCTATTTTTTATTTTTAATTTATATATGATGGCAGATTAAAATTAATATATAAGTTCAAGAAGGTATAACTTCTCTTCTTTGATCTGATTCTCTATTTTGGTCTGAAGAAGGAATTTATTATTATTTTTTATTTGGTCGAGGGTCTGAAGAAGGTATAAACTGCAATAAACCTTTCACTGCAAGGGATTGGGCCTATTGGGATTTCTATTTCGAATACCCGTGGGAAGACAGAGCCCGTCTATCTGCTAATTAACATACTGATGACCGAAAATCAAAACAGTTCCGGGTACACGACCCCAAGATAAAAACTAAAAACAAAATGCAATTCGGGGTATTAATACAAAACCCAATGATTGACAAAAAAATAAGTGCAGCCAATTCTCTTCTGGAAGTAAAGGTTCATTTTCATCTATGAAATTGTATCAATTTATTCCTGAAATTGCAAAAAAATAAAAAAGAAATGCAAACTGGTTTTTTTTAATTATTCAAGCTAGTATTCGCGAACATTATACAGGAACTAACTTGAATTGTTTTTTACAATTTTAAAAACTAACTTAATAATTTATTAATTTTAAGGATTAAAACAAAATGTATAAATAATTTTAAGGATCAAAATGAATTTTTACTACCTTTTTTTGTTGGTAAAAAATCTTTACTTTTTTCTTGAGCTTTTCTAAAGAACGGAAGCCCGATCCAACTACAAGTATACAAGGACTATGACTCTTTTCACCACTATTGGGCTGTGGCTCGTGAATAAACCAAAGGAAATTTTGAAACCAACAGCACTTGAATGCTTTCGATTCAGGACCCAAAAAATGTGATTTAGGTTTTTGATCATCGGGTTAGAAGAAAGCTGACAATGGCTTATAAGGAAACAGGGCCCAAGCCCAAATCAAGCAGAAGTTCATAACTTTTTTCTTTTAACTCAAAAATTTGGACTTTGCTTGAGGATCAAAAGTGCATCTGACCTAAGATAGAAATGAGGTTCCAAAACTATTCATTGCATT
Source organism: Dalbergia oliveri (assembly GCA_030441495.1). Lineage (NCBI taxonomy): Eukaryota > Viridiplantae > Streptophyta > Magnoliopsida > Fabales > Fabaceae > Dalbergia > Dalbergia oliveri. Next base: position 14,031,116 of record JAMLFY010000004.1, on the reverse strand, counting down.
CAGAGTGTAATATGACTACAAATCTCACTTACATTACATTTCCACATTCAAACAACACTATTTAGAATAAGAGAATCACCATTTAGACATAACTTTTTGGGTGTAGATTGAGAAGTTGATGTATAAATTAGTGTGAAATTTATGTACATGATTATATGTGATTTTTTTACTCGTTCAAACATGAATCAATTTTCGGGATCAACCGACACCCAAGTAATTATATACAAATAATAATATATTTATCAAAACAATACACTAAGGTGATATACCATACCAAATGAAATACAAATGGAAATCATATGTCTTCAAATGATGTTCCCTTATTTGTCCTTCCAATCATTTATTGACACATAGAAAGATAAGAATCAAAATAAATTTAAAATTTTATAAAATACCAAATATACAATATATATCTTTTATATGTCAATAAATAATTCAAAGGACGTTAAAAGTAACATGATTTGGGGATAAAGATTTGAATCGTAAAGTACTAGACTACTAACTTGCCACTGCATAATTTTAACTTATAACATAACTCAGAAAATTATTGTTATGACTATATTTATCGTGACACCCATGCCATAATTTACAACAAAGGTTCGCTATTTTTGGTTTTTCCTGAAGAAAATCTGCCAGATATAATATTTTATTACTTATAAAAGTTCCTTAAAAACGTGGTTTTTTTTTACAATAGAAATTGTGGTAGACATTCTTTTGCAATTTCAGAAATGGAGCATGGAAAGTTACTCTCCCTCAGAATAAGTGTGCATTCAGAACGGGTTTCTCTAGGGGTAAATACTCATTTGTCACCGCCAATTGTCAATTGTTTATGTGGAGCAGTTTCTCCCTAATGACAGAACAGAACCAATTTACGTACGTTCGAGACATGAGCAGTTGAGCATCATCTAATAAATCATTATTTTAACTTTAGATTCGAAATTGTAATATAAGTCGGATTTTTGTACCCTTCCTGGCATGCAATGCAAATATAAGCATAAAGATTGACACAGTAATATTATTTTGATACATATTTTATGAGATAATGTATTCACATTCATATTTATCATTAGATAGGATGTAAAAGCAAATTAGTGGAATTCACATCTATCAATATAATATTTCATAAAATATAAGTTAAAATAACATTTCTATGAGAAAATATTATCTGGCACAACTCAATTGGGAAGGGATAGAAGCAACAGCAACATGTACCAAAAGGGCAAAAAGCAACTACACCACGTGGTCAGCACAAACCAAACAAACGTGTCTAGTTGTGGCGGAGACACCATTACAACCGAAATGAGCCAAAAATGCCACAGCTATCAGGACACACAAGGCTCGGACGTAAAGCAACCGCAATCTCTGGTCCAAAAGTCACACAAATTACTACACGCATCTAAACTCTTCGACATTCTACCGTTTTCAAATTTTTCAACGCTCAAGCTTCGAGGTTCAAAGTTTCACGAGGAAAAGCAAAAGCTAAAAGAGAGAAGAATCTCAAGCAAAACCCCAAAAAAAAGCAAGCAACAACATCTCCACTTAGTAGAGAAGAATAACGCCTACTGCCCCTCAAGGGTCTAAACTACTGTATCATCTTTGAACGACCATAGCAACTTCTTTGGAGTCCCACGAGATTGGAGCTAAAGGGACATCATGGGTACACTAACAACCACTGCTCCTGTGCTCCCTTCCAATCTTAAGCCTTCTCTTTCTCCGCATCAGATCACTATTTTTCCTCACAAGAGGAGGTTCAGAAAGAAGAACCAATCAATCGTACCTGTACGTATTTAATTTCTTTTTTTTTTTTCCGTTTCTCAATTTTGAAATTAAAAAATTTGTAAGGGGACACAAGGTGCTTGATGGGTTTAAGAATTAATGTTGTTGTTTTGGTGGGATCAGGTTGCTAGGTTGTTCGGGCCAGCCATATTTGAGGCTTCAAAGCTGAAGGTTTTATTCTTAGGAGTGGATGATAATAAACACCCGGGAAACCTTCCAAGGACTTATACTTTAACACACAGTGATATAACCGCTAAACTCACTTTGGCTATCTCTCAGACCATTAATAATTCCCAGGTATTTTTCATCTCTAAATCTTTAGTCATGGATTCAATTATTGAGAGAATGCAGCATACTGAATAACATCGATAGTTGTATTGAATGAAGTGGAGAGTTTATATACACGGTTTTAAGGGACAGGAGTTAACAAACTCTAACTGCCTAACGCATCCTAAAATAACAGCTAACTAGTGTTAGTTAATAACGTGTCTAATATCTATTCTTTACTAGTTTGTCTTCCGATTCATATTATAATTCATTATTGATTATGAAGAACATAAAAGAGGATTGTTAAAAACAAGTCCAAAAGCAGAGGGACACTCGCTACCTCGATCACTTTCTTCTGTGAAAGAGAACAATTTTTGTGCGAGGAAAATATATTACCTCCTCTCGGTCCTTGTATAATTACAATTGCCACTTTTTTATTTTATAAAATTATATTGAGGTATGTTAATTTAAGTGATTAAAAAAATTAATATATAGAGAGTAAATGTATATATAATTATCAATGACAAAATTCTAATATTTTGGTAATATATTTTGATAAGATTTCACCTTTATTTTTTAATAAATATGTAGCATTACTCAACAAAAAAGAAAAAAGCAAGGGACTTTCCAACAAAGCTGCTACAAGAATTGGGTAAGAGTAATCTTTGTTAACCAAGTATTGAAACGTGGGGCATTGAATTGCAGTTGCAGGGGTGGTACAACAGATTGCAAAGGGACGAAGTGGTGGCACAATGGAAGAAGCTGAAGGGAAAGATGTCTCTACATGTACACTGCCACATCAGTGGGGGTCATTTTCTACTTGATCTATGCGCTAGGCTAAGATACTTTATCTTTTGCAAGGAGCTTCCAGTGGTAAGCAAGAAAGCTAGCCTTGTAATCATTAACCATCTCTCTCTCTCTAACTTGTCAACCAATAAGAAAGAAAAAAACAAATGAATGGATACAATGTTGTTGCGTGTGTGAATTAGGTGTTGAAGGCGTTTGTCCACGGGGATGGCAATTTATTCAACAACTACCCCGAGCTGCAAGAAGCATTGGTTTGGGTTTACTTCCACTCAAGCATTCTAGAATTCAACAAGGTGGAGTGTTGGGGTCCACTGAAGGAAGCATCGGCACCATCATGTGGGTCCCAAAGAGAGGGTGAGCAGCAAGCTAGTCCTACAAGTAACAAGGTGGAGGACCACCATGCAAAAATACCGCAGCCATGTCAACAAGAGTGTGAGTGTTGCTTTCCCCACTGACGTTGGGCTCAATCCTGTGGTCTCAAGAGGTTCCCAATCCCAGCCAACACTATCAACCTTACGATGGGGTTGGGACCCAACGACAACACAACTTGTAATATTACACTCTCTACAAACCTCAAATCATGGCCATGGGAATGGTGGCATAATTAATCTGCCTTTCCCTCTATACATCATTAGGAGGAAGGAAAAAAAGAAGAAAGAAATAATTATACCCCACTTCGATTCATGCACAAAGGAAAAACACATTTGCAATTTTTTATATTTCTTTTTCCTTTTTCCGTATGGATTTTCTTTCATAAAAATTAGGTCATGTGTGTATAGTATAGTATATCTGTAGGAAATTTGGAATGATGATACGTGTTTTGTGTAGGAACAAAACTGCTATAATCAATTATTCAATTTATCAGTTTCGATGTAAATGTCCGTGCCTAAAACAGTATTTGGAAGTTTTTGTTATTTGATTGTTTTCTGAGTTAATTTCTTTTGGTATTACCGTTACAAGAGATTAACCAGGTTTGGTAGAATGTTCTGGGATTGGTATAAGTGGGAAAAGTCTTTCCAACAGGTTAAAGTGGTCAGAGTACCGGAATCAGATTTTTCTTCCGTGGGGAGTTTCCTCGTTGCATTCGGTTTGTCCTGTTGCTCGGAAAGTAGATTTTCCGCAGAGGCAATAAGCCCAGAACAATTGCGTACTCAATCCAACCAAATGGACTTCAACTTGATCTGCTCAAAATTAACGTTCTTTCCATCGCTTTACAAGTGTTTTTTTTTTTGTAAAAGATAACAATAGAATTAAGAAAATAATTTAAAAATCTTAATTTCTAATGAAAATAATAAGTCTTAAATATCATTTTAGATCTAAAAAATATGCTGACTTTGATTTTGGTCCTGAAAAATACGTTTTTTAAGTTTCAGTCCTGCAAATTTAAAATTGTTTGATTTAAATTTATATTGTTAGTCTATCTATGTTAAATATTGGGTTAACTACAGAAGATTATGTTATCTGATCCTGTATAGCAGTCTATGATCTCTTGTGATATATCCTAGTCTTATTTGCTAAAATTTTCACCTAATAAGCTAATTTATAGTACGATTTTGACTTATATCATCACGTAACATTATTAGTCATTATGCAAGATTTGACGTGATTTTCTGTTTTACAACTCAATTTTAGCTGAGATAGACTAACAACAAGAAAAAGGTCATTTTAACCCCTGAAATTGTATCAATACTTTACTTTAATTCCTAAAATTTAGAAATTATTAATTTAGTCCCTAAATCTTTTTAGTGATTCAAGTTAGTTCTTATAAACATCATTATAGGGATTAATTTGAATTGATTTTTTGAAATTTTAAGGACTAAATTGATATTTTTTAATTTCAAGAATTAAATTGAATAAATATAATATCATAGATCAAAATAAATCTTTACTCAACTAACAAGAGAGACAAAAACCAAGCATTTTAAAAAATATTTGGACCCAAACAAATTCCTTTTTAGGGACCAAAACCAAACTTCACTTATTTTGACAAAAAGATATTCAAGCCTAAAAATAACATCAAAAGAATGAGAGTTCCTTTAATTTATTAAAAAATTAAATTAACTAAATTAATAGAATAATTAACAAAATAAAATTAAAATTGATGTAAGGTAATTGATTTTAACTAAAATTCTAAAATGACATGCAGTGCAAAAATATTCCAGGACGATAAGTCTTCAAAAACGAAGGAAGTAGTAGTACTGTGTTTTGTGGTAATCCAGCCAGCGGACTCCGGGAAAGTTATTAACATTTTAGTTTACCAACCAAGAAAAAATATTAAAAAAGAACACACATTTTAGTTGTGTTGCTCCGTTGAGTCTAATGTCCACAGGCAATACTGGATCACATTCACCCGACGTTAAGTGCTTGCTGGACCATTTTCTCCATCACCATGGCTTCATATTTTCAGAAGTCGGGTTCAATCAATTTCAGTACCACTCTTCTTCACTTATTCAACAGGGTCTTCTTGTTGTAACCTTAAGCTTACGCTCTTTTGCAGTATAAGACTCTCATTTTCCTGAATAGTTATTATTCATGCAACTCAATTTTGCACTTTCCCAAGCTCATCACTTTAGATGAACCAAATCCTACTTAAACAGACATCTCAATAATAAGCTTGGGACTGTGAATCAGAAGAAAACTGATACTCTTTGATTCAGTTTTCTAATCATTTCGTACTGAACAACTCGTGCTAACATAGCACGACTCATATATTATATATACAAAGGCAGTTCCATTACATGTAAAGGATAAGTGCAAAGCAAGGGAGAGCAAAAGCACCATTTAAGATAAAATATAGAGGGAGAAAAACAGAATTGGCTGCAACTCCCTTAACATGTACAAATATCAAAGAAGCTTAATAAAATAGCCTTTTTCTCAAAATGACTTGAGACTTCCCATGAATGGCATGGATTTTCCAACACTGGCAGTGATATTGCAACTCTATAGCTCCTTGCAAAGCTTCCCTAATTGGTAAATAAGACCACGGTGATGACATCTTTTAGTCTTTCACATGCAAAATTTTCCAACATGGTGTTCCCGCCGTTCTGAAACTGCTTTCCGCACAGTAATCCAGAGATTGAAATTGAGTCAGAAATTTGTGGAGTGGCGTCACCTAATAATTGTTCTTCCGAGAGACAATGCTCCAATGTCACTCTCGGTATTCTGCATCAATGGCCACAAACATATATCAATCTAGAACATATACAATGTAATGAATCAAAAGATTATTGTCACTTCTAGATATACTATATCTTTGCATAATCTATTTCATGGAATTAGCATCAAACATGAAACTAATGAAATGTTGCATTAACCATTTCCACCAAGAATGCAAAGCAATTGAAAATGCTAATCCAAAAATTAAAAATGAAAGAAAAAGATGCAGCAGCCTGAGAGCTCTTAGGGTTAATTTCATGCATCTCATATTTAAGGAAATAATGACTGTATGATACAGTAGCAACTACCAGAATGAAACTCATATCTTCAAACCAATGGTCAATCAAGTAACTAAGAGGAGTGTTTTTCTCTATCTTTTAATGAATAATTACCTGTGATTTTGGGGAAGGGAATACATTCCAAAACCTAAGCGTTTCATCTCCAGCTCCAGTGACAATGGTCTGAAACAGTAGGTCGAAGTCATCACAACAAGAGAAATTACATATTTAAGAAAGCGGAAAATCATTTGCATAGTCAGCTACTCATCATGCAGAAAGATGAAAAGGTGGCAGGACAACTAAAATACCTGCCCATCTGGAGAGATGGCAAGATAAAGAACTCTAAAAGTATGGCCAGTAAGAGTCGCCATCTGCATACCAAGGACAAAAAGAATGTTAAAAATAGTCTTCTTTTTCAAAACAGGTAAGTCTATGATATCATAGCAGATATTTTGTGTACCTTAGACATGGTGGGATATCTCCAAACTATTATCTGGTTCTGGGAGTAGCCATGTGTGCTTACCAGTTCATTGACATTTTTAGACCAGGCGAGATTGCAAACCTGCCACATGTAAAGGTAGAACATTATTATCTTTGTTACAGAAAGGAGAAAAGTGTAGTGGGGATAATAACCCCCTCTATCCTTGTCTCATTGTGTGAACGTGAATGCCATGAATTCTACAAACTTATAAAACCAAGAAACCCTTTATCCTTATATCAATACATGAAGGTGAGTGCCATGAAATCTGAAAACAATTCATAGAATGAGAAGAAACTTAAAAATATAACTCTTGTGAGTATGAATGTCACTGCAAGAACATTTGGTTTGTTCTGCACATATTTTACAATGCCATAATGGAAATGGAATTACTAAAATGATGCTATTTACTTTAAAGGCAAAATAATATAGAAGATAAGCATTTTAAATGCACCTCTTGTCCAAGTGGATGGTGGACACAGGTTCAACTTTCAACCTGGGTTTTTGGTGTGCGAAAAGAAAAAGAAAGAGACATGTATTTTCTAGAAACTAGTCAAAAACTTCAATTTTTCCATGATGCCACCCAACAAACAACCATGTACTAGACAAAAAATTAAACTAGAGTGAAGTTGATGCGAAGTGTAAAAATGATTCAGGGCAAGTGCTTTTACCTGACTTCCAGTGTCCATACAGCTTAAGTGCGAGTTTGTGGTTGTATTCCAGAATCGAATACATCGATCTGCAGTTCCTCCCCCAGATGCAAGAAGTCCATGAACATGAGGAGACCAAGCAATAGCTTTAACAGCTGCTGTATGCTCACAGAACTTCAGGACTGGCTGGGTTGAGTGTTGATTCCAAACAAGCAACTGCAAACATACCAAAGAAATTATTAGTTTACTACTGCATAAAAAGCAAAGGAGTAACAGGACAATGGGGCAGCTCAGAAAGATAGTGAAGCTTGCAAGGGCATACTCTGTTGTCATTTCCTCCAGAAGCCAACTCCCGGTTATCATAAGACCACTTCAGTCCACAAACCTTTTGAAGAACCAAAAAAAAAAAAAAAGTCAGCTGGATTCCATGTACAGCAGGCAGTTTACTGACCTGATTAGATTAGATTGGAGCAAATAAAAACAAGTCACACCTCTGACTTGTGCCCTGACAATTTACTGACAAAATCATCCTCTGCACGTATATCTCGATGATAAATATTTTTATCCCGGCTACCAGAAGATAAAAGAGATGAACTCCAGGCCAAAGCTCCAACTCGTAAACGATGACCCTCCATAGTTCTTATCGTCTTGCATCGAGATGCATCCAAATCTATGTGCAGAATAATTAGAGGCATGAGTTGAATCATGCTGGTTAGCAACATTGAAGACATAAATGTTCACAAAGGAATACAGAAGCTTCTAGGAAATCATGCTAGTTTTAAGAGTTGGTTCCCCTCTACAATATTTAATTTTGATTGCATTAATTGTAATTAATGACTGAGTTAGACAAAGCATTTTCTTGTATGAATATCAGCACCCAATATTTGTCCAATCACATGATATAATACTTGAAAGGAATCCATATGTTAATCCATAGTAATAAGGCCTTGTCATAATTTAAGCATTACTCCTGGTCAAATGGGTGCAAGGGAACCAATTAAAACAGAAAACAAAGAAAAGAGGACTCATCTAATCCCTAGCTTTGATGTGTAATGATCAAGGAGGTACAGAAAACTGAGCTATATGTGACAAGACCTAAACTACAAGGACATGACACAGCACAAACATGAGTACTAAAAATTGTATAGATAGCAATATTTGATATGGAGCCACATATATGAAAACAACCTTAATAAAATATGACCAAAATAGGGATAGTACAGATAAAATGTATCTACAAGGAGTACGAGTCTTAACAGTTAACAGTGAGCACAACAAGTGTCATGAATGTCGAGTATTTGACACGTGCCAAGATTGCAATACATGTTGGATAAAGATCTAGCTCCATTTTCATGTGTACACAAATGAAGCAAATGGGGTGAGGCGTTTCCCACAAATGTATTTTACTTAAAACCATTTCGCATTTTCCTCTAGAAAAGTGAGTTAAAAGGAAAGGGATCAGAGAGGTTTACTGAAATTTTCGCATTTCCAATTTTATGCACTGTCAATAGAAGGAAAAATAAAAGTTAAAATGGAAAAGAATTTCTAAAGAAGCTCTTTCGTTTCTTTTAGGGTATGTTTGTGAGTTTGGGTTTTAAAGGGAAAGGGAGGGGAGGGGAGGACTTGTAATATAATTTTACACTGCATGTCTTCCCCTCCCCTTCCTTCCCCTCTAAAATCCAAACTCACAAACATACCCTTAGATTCTTACTAATCCACAAGACTATATATAAACTATTTTTTATGAGGTAATCGATCTAAACAAAGAAAAGATCATTGAACATTTTCCATTATATTATACATTTATATTCTTTAATACTCATAAATGCCTAATAAATCACATATATTTCATTCCAAATAATCCAGCCAAATTAAACTGTTGATTGCTTGCTGTTCTATGCTCATTTCCCTCGTAAAGCTAAGAATACAGCCATGAAGCTCCCTCATAAGGTTTAATTCACCCATAGAATGTCTGGCAGCCAATTTACCCAATATATCCAGTCCTAGGATCAGTCCTAGGATAGGACTTGATACAATTTTAAGACAATAGGCTTAATTCCAACCCAAAAGCTAGTTCATTGGAAGAGGATTGCCCAAATGTTTATAAGGACTATCTAGGTCATATACTTAGCCCATGTGGGACTTAACAGAAACCGTTGTTTTCTTCGTGAGTTGTATTAAAATATAAAAAATAACTGATAATGGTAACTGCGTGAGACAAGATCCGTTTGCCACCGCTGATAACATTAGCAATGGCATCCACAGCCAAAATTTCGTCACATGTTATCTAATATTGAAATATAAATTATATTTTAATATAAGATAACACATGGCAAAATATTGGCCAACAACTGCTATTGGCGAAGGGTTAGGATTTTGAGAAACCTCCCCATAAGAAGTTGGCCCTCAAAATGTTTAACTACTATTCATCAAAGACACTCCTTTGGAAACCCTAGGTTAGCCAAAAAGTAACCGATAACTGGTAACTATACTGGGATGAGCTTCCTTTGGCACCATGATACTCCTTGCAACATTTCGTCACACGTCATCTATTACTGAAGTAAAATTTATATTTTCATAAAAGAAGACAGACATGCTTAAGTGTTGGCCGCTAATTTCTAAGGGATAGACAAGGATTACAGAAAAACCTCAGTTAAAGAACTTGACCCTCAAATTCTTAAGAATATTCATCAAAGACACTCCTCTAGAAGCCCTAGGTTAAATGGAAATAACTAATAATTGATAACTGTACTCAAACGCAATGCAATTCTCTTTACCTGGACTTGACCACTGCTAGTTCCAACAGCAAGAAGTGCACCACGCTGAGCCCAACCAACCGAACAAACACAGTCATCAGTCCCCAAGTCGCATAATTTAGTTACCTGCAAGTGCCATATCAAAATAGAATGACTCAAAGCAATAATTTTTTTTTTCCAATTTTCCCAACTGAACATCAGCTAGATCACATAACCATAACACCAAACAACCCACAAAAAAAAAACGTATATATCTAAGACAATGGGTAATCTTCATTTAAGACAATAAAATATAAGAAATTTTAAACTTTCAATTCAGCTAGAACTCACCTTGCTGCTACAAGCATTCCACAAATAGACACAGTTACCGAGACCCACAGCCAATACATTGAGCGGAGACCAATCCACAAGGTTCAGATAAAAATCATCTTGAAGCGCAGGTGCATCCAGAACCTACAACATCACACACCACAACAACCATTACAACCTCCACCAAACCCCCCTCCCCCCCAAAAAAAAAAAGAAAAAGAAAAAAATTACACTATTCAACGGCGTGGGAAAAACAAAATTAACCTTAAACGGCGATCGCGGAATCTTCCTGGGAGGCTTAACCGGCGGCGTATGATTGACTCCTGAAACGACGTCGTGGTCGAGGAGGAAGGGAGAGAGAGTGCATGGACTGGCGAGTCTCCGTCTTGAAACGGAAAATATTGGGATTGGTTTTCTCCGGCGTGAGGGGAGCGTCGGGGCCGAAGAGCGCTGTGCGGAGGATGGAGGCGTAAGGGGTGGGAGTGTTGCCGGCGGAGGCGGAGGAGGGGATGTCGAAGAGGGAGAATTTGGAGGCAGATCTGCATGGTATGAACCTGTCGGAGCAGATTGTTCTCGAAGGGGACTTGTACTGCTTCGAGTTTATCATGCGTTCCACGTGCCGAGAAGAAGAAGAAGAACACGATTGTGATGAAGAAGAAGGAACACTCGTTGATTGGTCCATGAGGGGAAAAGGAAGATGGTGGGAGCGAAGCCAACCTTCCTTCTCCTCTTTGGGGTTCTGTGTTGTTGTCACCTCTTCACAGTTTTCCCGGGAAAATCCCAGCGATTTTGCGGGAAAATCTGTAAGCTTTTATATATTAATTGAAATAAAAATAAAAATATATTTTATTATTATTATTATGTTATGTGTGTAATGTGGATTGTGGAGGCGATGCTAAACTTGCTAGCTAGCGAGTAGGGTGGGGAGGGACTCGAGAGCAGGCTCGGGATCTACAAGTGCAAAAACGAAATCAAGTTGTGGATTTATTTGCTGCTTTCCTTCTCTCATAAATCAGTTTTAGATTTTTTGCGTGTGATTCGTTCTTATTTAGTGTTTCATCCCCCAATCCTAATAGTAGTTGAATAATGTTCTTTCCGTGAGTTGGAAGGATTTGAATGCATCTCATGCCATTTATCTTCTCTAAATAAGATGGATCCATGTTTTAGATAGATAGATATGTATTAGCTGATAAGTAACTAAATTATTTAAAATTGATTTTAGTTGAAATTAGTTCAAAAATAATTTTAAATTTGTTTTGTCTATAATTTTATTTTTTTAATTTATCTTATTCTCTTATCTTATCAAAATAATTTGAAAAACTATAATATTGATACAAGATTTTTAAACATATGAATAACAGTGTAAAGAAAGAATTTGATTTACTCGTGATTTTCTTGTAAATAATTTACATATATTATTGAATCATATGCTATTATTTTATTTTCTTTTGCTTTTTTGTGTCAACTACCCTAGTCCTATTTTTTTTTTGTTATGAATACTGTAGAATCTTTGGAGTGGATTGGGAAGTTTGCTGTGGAATTTAAGGCCAATACACCTCGAATGGTTTTTGGTCCGGAATATACCTCTCAATTAAACAAAAGGGATCATGACCAAAAACTTAAAAGAACATAAGGGACCAGCTACGTTGCAATAGGATTCCATCGGTCGTTCATTTTTCTGGTGGCCTGCTAATGAGCGAAATCCTCTTTTTGACCAAACAGGTGTATCATTCAATGGATGGTCTCTATTTTAGGGCTTTAAACTCTGGCCTACCCTAAGGTCGGGCTGGCCCAATTAAGAAAAACATCTTAAGGAATAAGAACGAGTTCGTTGACGTTTGACCAAAGAGAAAAAGAATTTGTTGACCGAAAGAAATGAATTTAATTTATTGTAAGGTGCACATTAGAACAAGAAGTGCATAATTTTTATAATTAATTAAATCAACACAATTTTAATTATTAATTAAATAAATTAATAGCAAGGATTATTATACATATATGAGCCGCTATTATGTTAGTATTTATATCTTAGTATAAAATTATAAATTATTAATTTTTCTTACCAAATCGTAGCTTAAAAAAGTGGTGAGGAAGTTATGATGAAAAATTATGGAAGTTTTGCGTAATTTATCTTTAATTTTTTTTTTATTATTCCAAGTTCTAACAATGAAAAATACTAAATTCAGGATACAATAAGTAATAACATATTTTGTTATGGGAATATATAAGTTTCAAACATGGGTTAATTCTATGGAAGAAAAATGGACTAGCCCAACAATTGAAATGGAACCGATCACCTAACCAATTCGGTTAAGCTCAAAAAATTGGGAGAAGTTAAAGCTGGTCAAAAGTCAAGAATGGAAAACCCAAAAACTGGCCTAATCGGACTTTTTTTAAAATTTTTCAATTTTTTTTAAAATTTTTTTAAGTTTAAATACTAATATCTTATGACAATTATAGAGTAAAAAAAAATAGAATCAAAAAGGGCACTAACAAAATTGTTAGGTTATTATTCTTCTCTCATTATGCAAGGATAAACCGTTTCACTAATAAATATTATTTTCAAATGTTTTGTGACCATGTTGTGAGATTGAGACTAGAGAAATTTTATATGGATGATATTTATTTTATAGACCTATGAATATTTTTTTATTGATTATGTTAATGTTAATGATTTAATATATTTATTTATATTCTGATTAATTATATGTATATATTTATATATTTTTTTATTATATTTAGGATTAACAAATAAAGCTGTTCAGCCTCTAAACCTTTGTTAATTCCCTCTAGATTAATCATTTATCCATATATTTTTTTGTAATCTATTTACGGTTCAATTGTTTTTAATATTTTATTTTGCCTAAGTAGGACAGTTTCTGCTAGTAGTTAAGAATTTTCTTGTTCCATAATGGGAACACACCTACAGATCACGTAAGTCCTTCTTGTCATGACGATTATGATAATAATATTCTTATTTAAGATACTCCATACGGCTTTGTATTTCAAATGATTATAAAGAAAACTGCACAATATCAATGATCAATTAAAGCAGGATTAAAATACAATTTGCCAAATGTTAATTAATAGACGATACATACATACACATATATAAGTGCTAAAGCAAAGTGTATGTATACAGAACAAAGCCATTTATTTCAACTGTGCTTTTTATTGTGATGCAGAGTTCTAGTTGGTGTCAACTTCGCAGAAAAGATGAACTTCACTGGTTACGTTTGAGCTTGCCAGTCCAACAAAAAGTGGCAGTCTCTTAGCATTTGAAAGCGTTGGCAATCACCTAGTTAGTTACATGTAAGGTTGAAAAATGAGGAAGGAAAAAAAAAAAAAAAGGTGTTGACATATTTATATAAGAGAAGACAACATGAAAAGGATTGTGTCCACATAGGTTGTGCAGTTTCTTCTTCAGTGGAAGTTGACGTTGGTGGAATAAGTCAGTCCAACGTTCCAATTGGAAGGAGCAACATTCCATGCAATAATAGTCTGCTTGGTGGTGTATGAAGTGACCCTGAAAGAAAGGGATTGGGCAGAGAGAGTTGCAAAGGCCTGGTAGGAAGCACCCCAGTTGTGGCTCATGCTTATCCATCCTGTTCTGCTTCCTTTCACCCACATGCTAGAAATGTCTCCTCCACCTCCCACGTTCATCACATACACCAATAGCCAGTACCCATTTCCTTGGAAAGTGAATCGGAGCCCACCCTTCCTTTGGCATGGCACCCTGCAGATTCAATTCGTCAACAAACACTTTACATATATAATAAGTGAATGAAGATCACAAACGTTGATGATTAATTTTGATATAATGTTAGTTCAAAGAATTTTATAGTGTCAATATATATATATATATGCGCTTAACTTTTAAAATGATGATTATAAATTATGAATATTTTTATTGGAAAAGGAAAAAAAGCTTACAATTAGTACCAAACTGAATGCGTGATTTTTGTTAGAAAGATTTGATTGGGTCTATATTTTTTGAATAATTCTATTTTGACATAAACATGGGTGTAGTGGGTCTCATGTGGTGTGAGAAGAGTGATGAAGAGAATAAGTTAGAAGAAAAAGTAAATGGTGGAATTGTTATTTGTGAGTAAGATGTTTAGGTGTTTGACAAAGTTGAGTGTTAAGATGACAAGATTGTTAATTCAATAGTACGATTTACCATAAGAATTGGAATATTGTGGGCTTTGAATGAATGAAATACCTGCGGTAGAGGACAGGGACGATGCCAGCCTTCCACTGAGCAATCTTCATGAAGGCAGGCTTGGACATGTCAAAATGCGTTCGTGGTGGGTTGCACCACCCGCCGTCATCGGAGGGCTCGGACCAATTAGGAGGGCAGAGGTTGGTGGCAGTGACGGTGGTGAAGGCCACATTTTTATAGCATGCACTCGATTGGTAGCATTTTATCTGGTAACAAGTCCCGCAAGCATACCGTTGTTGAACAACGTTGAGCTCAAAGCCGCAGTATCTGTCCCATAACCATTCTGAAACAAATTCCCGTACCCACATGCTCCTCCTTTACATACAAATATATCCGCAACAAGAATTAAATATACATACATACATATATATATATATATATATATAAATAAAAGAAGTCATGCTCGTCAAAATGTTACGTTATAGTTTAAATTAAGTTGTTGAATGGTAATAATACTAATAGTAATATTGATGAAATGGTTTGATATATAGTATACCCATGGTGGCAGAAGCAGTCTCATCACCATAAAAGGTGGCGTGTGCAAGAGCCCATCCACTGGGTCGAAATACAATTCCCGCTACTACTGTTGGCTCTCTCATGAATGTGAACATCCATGTAAAAGCAATTAGCAAGAAGCTACTACGAGGTTGAAGTGTGGACGCCATATGCATGGTTTACCTTTTGGATATCGCTGCTAGATTAGATATCGTTGTGTAGTAGGAAAAGGAATGCAATGCGATGGTCATGGTGGACTAGTACATACATGCATCCCTTATATATACTTCCAATTCGATCTCTTGGCACGTCTGTCTTTGATTTGATATAGTAAGACTTTATGCCTTCGTGATCCCCACGAAGATATATATAGCGCCTCTCATCTCTCCCTAACTCAACAATATAATATTGTTCTTCTGTTGTTTTGCCCTAAAACAATACATTTTAGGCACTGATATGTTGTTGGAAAAAGAAATCACGATTGCCTGGAGATGATAAGTAAACTACGTTTTTAATTTGTTATAATAAAAGGGTGATTGATACTAATTAAATTCATAAGTCATGAAAAACAAAAGGGGAAGATTAGGTTGCTGCCTGATTTTCTTATGAGTGAAAACGTGCGGGCATGTTTCATTCCTTTGTTTGATGTATTCCATCCACCGGGCAACGATTAGAAAATCCATTCGCTTTGTTAGTCATATTATAATAGTTCCTTGAGTCTGTTTGTCAACGAAATTTTCGATATAAAATATTCAATAGCTGACTTGCATATTTAATGTGCATGTTTTAGGTTATCCACAAATTGAAGTCCACACTTTGAAGTATGACTCCATTAAGAACCCCAAATAACCAAACAGTTAGGCGCTTCTTGATGGTTATCCAAAAAGTCCATCTGATTTCAGTGGTAGTAACACCTACACCAAACATTTACAAGCTCACAGTCTTCTTACTTTTGGTTAAACTCCCATATAAGGTGGTTTAATTTGATGTGAGTAACAAGAAACTCTTCTTTTTCATTAAAACTCACCTTGAAAAGTGGCATATCAGAAATATATTTTCCGTCATTTCAATGCAGACCCCTCTTCCTTGCTGATTTTGTAAGATCGTACCAGCAAAATTAAACTTAACAGACGTGTTTAATTAAATTTTGGGCTGGACTTGACTACCAAATTATGATAAGTAGTAAGGATCCTCATTATTCAGCTCTTCCAGTGGACAATTCTGCGTATGCTATACAAAGCTCATATAATTACAGCTTTCAGTATGATTAATAGCGGCACACAACAAAGTAGAGAGTGAAAATAATGATTTCATGCATGGCCCTTTAGGGATGACCATCACTATGACTGTTTCCTGACTTGATAAACTATTAGTCACTTCCAATTGTAAGTAGCTTCTACCCATGATGATAATCTCATCTCATTGCATGAACAACGAGTATGGCAGAGGCATTCCTGTGTGTATGAAATCCGTACAATAACTAAATTGATCAGGATGCATTACAAAATACCATATACCAAATAAAAGTCAAAGTTGACCGTGAACATATCCTGTGACACAAAAATTATATGCGACAATAGAATAGATTTATCAAAGTATACAAGCTATGGAATGTACGTACCTCCACTTAGGGATTGCTTCCTTCTGGTAATGTAATCAATCTTGTATTTGAATCATACACCATTGCAGTACCACAGCTGAGGAACAATATTACTTTGGATTGTTACACTAATGGTCTATCATAAAAAGCACAAGTATAATAATAGGAACATCACAGGGATCAGATAATGCAAGAGTAGTTTTGTACTTACTTTTCACATTTGACGTTGTTGGTGGAATCGCCACTTGAAATTGACAGTATAGTCCCAAAGAAGGAGGTATTTTCAGTGCCACAGTTAGGACACGGGCCCTTCATAAAATTACTATGTTAGTTTATGTAAGGGCTCAATATAACCTAACATAGACAGTGTTACAGAAATTTACCTTTAAAATCAAAAAATCTTTTATAATTGCCCTTGTAAGTGACTGAGCCAACCATACAATGACGGGAACTGCAGCAAACCACGTGAAAATGAAACTAAAAGGCTCTGGAAGCTGCACTTAACAATTCACAAAATCTGTTATAATCTGTTTTTCAAACTTCTAAGAAATTATTTCTTGTCTATAAAAGAATCAATCAGTCCTAAGTCCTAACTTTGGTTTGTGCTGACCACCAGATCCGATCTCCCATTGATAAAACTTGTTTCGTATTTAACTGAAATTACACACTAACTATGCTTCTTTGGGTTTGGGGCAAGGCCTCAAGGTATTTAAAAAGATGAATATGGTCAGTTGGTCATCATGTACTACAACAACATGCAGAGTGCAGACAGCATGTGACAGTGTAGTTCTTGCTAATCTATTAATTTTGTTACCAAATGGTAATTCACTTTGCATTTTACTGTTTAAAGTTGCCTTGCACTCTGGAGGATCTCTTGCTAAGAGATATAAAATAAATATACATCTAAACTGCACCCTGGTATTAAGAAGGAAATGGATTATAAGAAGGGGCCATAAAAATGCAGCAGTTGTTGGATCCTATGACAATCAAGAATCAAAGTGCATCTATATGACCAGTTAGCAATGCTAAAAGAAGGAAAAATGAAGAGAGCATACCTCTAGCAGATATGAGATCTCAAAACCGGTCAGATCATCAAGGAAGAAGAACCTAACAAAAAAGAAAAAATGAATAAGCAAAAAAGTCATGGCCTAACTTATGCTAAAAGTAACTTCCATTTCAATTGGCCGTGCAGGAAAAACAGGCCAAGGAAAGACATACTTTTTCCCATCATTTGGGAAAGCAAGCCTTTGATTTGCTAAAGATAAATAAAAAAAAATTGAAATTGATACTGATATGAAACTTATACAGGGTTTGAGGCATAGCTAGGGTGTATTAGTATTACAATATTTCACAAATGTATGACTAACGTTTACAGTGCTGTTTCATCCACCATAAGTCTACTGATTAAATTCAACCAATACCAATCTTCTATAACCAATTCTAGCCACTACCAATTTATGCAAAGCAATAATGGATACCAACTATTAGCTGTTTTATTTCAATCTAAAGCTGGAGATCAGCAACCATAAAAGGAAACCTCAGCAAATTTGTTTTCTCTTTTGTCACAAACCGGTATGTGAATCACTGAGGATTCTTGAAAAATCAAGCCAAACCAACTTGTTGGACCCAGAGGGAACTGGTGAATGGCAATTGGTTCATCAGTTATAAGACTTGATTAGCTAGTTTCCATTCACTAGTTACCTCTAGGTCCAACAAATTGGCTTGCATTTCCAGCTCAGTAATTCTTGAAAATATTTTCAACATTTTATTGAAATATCCCATCTACTTGTGCAGCAGCAGTACTAAGAAAAAGAAAACGACATAATTAAACAAGGCTTCATTCATAGAATCAATCCACAGCAACCATAAATTCATAAGATAGTTACTTACAATCCTAATGCAACCACAGTTGCTGGGACGTTCAATAGGAACATCTTTAAATAATCAACAGACAGGTCACTGTAAACCTGTTAAAGTATGTCATCATATCAGTAAGGAATAAGCATTCAACACAGCAGAGCAGATCATGAATCATTTTATCGAAGCCTAAAGATGAATTCTAGTAGATAAATAAGCATTTGACATGTAAAATACATAATTGCAACTGAAAAGCAAAACTGAAAACAGAGGTCAAATAACCTATTAACACGTACCTTTCTACTGCGAAGACTGCACCGTGGACCCTCAGCCACAATTTCACTACCTTCAATCTAGAAGAAAACCGTGAAATCACCAAATGATACTAGTAGAAGGCGGGAGACCAACATATAGTTCATAAAACAACTGTAACTGTATTTCCAAATTTCTATGACTAGTAAGTAAAACTACTAGAAGTGACATCACTTATTAAGTGGCAAACATTCCAAAAGGAAACCCAAAATGTAATGAATCGAAGAACTAATTATCCTTTACAATTATAGTATCCATGAAGATTGCAATCTAATGTTCTCGTCTACATCATATACTTTTCATTTCTTTTTCTCAATTAATTATGATTAGTGAGATACTGACCAACTCACGTCAGTTCATTCATATATATTAGCACCAACCACTGCAAAACTACTGTTTTTCATTGATGAAATGAAAATAGCAAACCTTAAGCCTCCTTTTCAACTCATCAAACTCTTTGTCGCTCAGGATTGGTTTTCCAGAAACGTAAGCCATAGACGCTTCCAGGAATTTTTGCTCATCAGAACCTGTACAGTGAACCAACAAGGAAAAAAGAAAGTTAAAGTTACATGTATGACAACAGGAATTCATGTATTATTACAGCTACAGCTAAACTGTCAGTGAAGATTCTCCATACTCAGCATGACAACGCTGCTTCCTTCCCACATGAGTTCTTCCTTGAGATTATCAAATTCCTCATTTGACATAATAGCCTTCCCCTCATAATAGAATGCCTGTTATGTTGAACAAAGCAGAACCCCACTTCAATTCAAATTCTAAATTCCAAATCTAAAGATATGGGGTGTTAAAAAATAGCTATTTTTGAGCCCGTACTTGCAGTGCTTGAAGAAATTCTTGCTCAAGTTCACCAATTGATTTCTTCTCTTTTTGGTCTATGCTACAATACGGCAAGATTTTACTATCAACAACAGCACCCTCTTCTTCTTCAACCTTGCCTAAAAGAGAAGAACAATATCAGACCAAGATATGAAATGCTAAAAGAAAAAGAGAGAGAAAGGATGGTGTTGAGATTAATTAAGACCTTGTTGGTCGGCGGTGGCCTTGGGGGAAAGCACCAAGAGGCGGCGGCGGAGGCACAAGTGGCGGCCATTCAATTGAATATGATGGTGAACACCAGAATTATTAGCAGAAGAAGATGATGATAATGAAGAGATTGGAATGAAGGGTGCTGGGGCAGGGGCACGAGTGTGTGCCAATGTGAATGCTAATTTGCTAGCCATGATATGATATGATTAATTACTACTACCTAAAGTGTAGTGTAGTGCAGTGTAGTGTAGTGTTGTTTATGGTATTATTATTATTATTATGTGTTGTGCGTGTATTTGGGGAATTTGAGGTTCGTTTTTGTTTGGAGGGAAAGAAAAGAGAGGGAGAGCACGAAGATAAGGCATCATCCAACGTGTGGAGGGAGTTACACTGGCTTTATTCTCCTTTCCTTCCCTCCTTTCCTTCCTTCCGCTCGCTATGTGATGTGATATGATACGATATGAAGATCTTGGGTCCTCTGTTTCGTTTCACGTTTGTTTTCTGACATGTCTTGTGGACTTCATCGAACCCCATGTGTCCATAGAAAATTCTGGCCATGCCCTCTGGATGTGGCCACGTGGATCTGTTGTGCTTTGCAATGTGTTATCCCGTGGGTACAGCTGGGTCCAGCACAAACCTGTTCCTAATAACTAACCGTGTGTTTGGATTCAGGTTTACAGGATTTAGAATTGATTTTTGTTCCGGCCATGCCACCGGATGAGGATTTGGACAATAGTGTCCCGGGCCGTATGATCTGAGTAGGATTTGAAAATATTTCAGTCAGATGACTCGACTAGGATATGGGATGATATTTCGGCCATACGACCATGTTAAGATTTGGGTTTTAGGCCCTCTAGTCTCTTCTTCAAGCCCCATTGTCAAGTTTTGTAGACGTCTTCCTCTTGATAAGTCTTTAGTTGAGGATTCTGAAAGTTCTAAATTGACGGATTATATTTATGTCATTTAATTAAAAAGTTACAAGTTTGCTATGGGTATTATTTAGAATACGATTGGATTAACTTTTTTTCCTTAAAAAAAAATCTCTTTTTTTATTTAAAATGCTTCTATATATTTTTTAGAGTATTTGGATTAACATTTAAAAAAAAACACTTTAAATTAAAAAAGTGGATCTATCACTTTTTTTTTAAGCTATGATATTCAACTTCTGAAAAAAAAAAGTAAAAACAGAAGTGATTTTTAATAAAATTACATTTCAAAATTATCCCACACTTTTTATAATTACAACCATATTTATTACCAAATTGTTAAAAAAACTTCTTCTTTCTCACTCCTCAAAGTTATGCACTCACTTCTTATCTCCTCAGAGTCATGCATGCGCACATCTCTAATAAGCCTACACTTCAACTCTATTCTAGGCTTCATTATTTTTTTCAAGATACATTCACTTTCATTTATGTATACATGTCAATGATTTTATTTAGAAATATCCCTAAGTATATATAGGAAGGACGAACAATATTGGTTTCATTTTAAGGATTGCACTGAGGCTATAGATAGCACTCATATAGTTATTCATGTACCTGCTAATAAATAAACACTTTTCACCTATAGGAAAGGATATACAAACACTAATTTATTGGCTGTGTGTGATTTTGACATATATTGCATGGCATAGTTGGGAAGATACTCCATGATACTGGAATTTTTATAGAAGTATTAAGAGATCAGTTACCACACAGAATGTGTCATTAGTGTTTTTACATTGAACTTTTATTTTTGTCCTTTTATGTACTTTAATCTAAAAAAATATTTTTGTTTTTGTTTATCTAAACATATGTATAAGTATTTTTAATAATTTAAAACACTTGTAAGATTGTCTATCCAATATGTTTGGTTATTTCTTCATTTGAATATGTCCATTTTGGATGATATGTCTGATCAGACAAATATATCCAGTAAATTTTCAACCACAAAATTAATTCCAGTAGCTTTTGGTGATCTTTAGTTTTGAGAGATTAGAATCGATTGTTATCCCTATAATTAATTTTCAGATAAGTGAAATTTTATTATTTACTTAGAATCACTTCTAAAGTAACTACTAAATATAAATCATTTTATCTTAAAATCAATTATTGTAAAATAAATTCTAATAAAATCAATTTCACCTAAAATTAAATCAGTTATACAAACGTAAAATCAAACACGCTATTTATCAATAGATAGATATATGGTGAAGGATAATTTGGTCTCTCACATGTCTTGGATCTTCACATACATGATCCTCACTGATTGGACCAACTCATCTTTTTATACATTGATGGCATGCATGATGATTATGTGGTGTGTCCAAGATATATTGTGTGAATTTAAATCATGTGGACTATTTATTCATGTTTCTACAATTTTAGTATGATTTTCGATTAACCAGTGTAATTAGTCATTATGCTTGATGTGCAAAAAGACTCATGTTTTAATTGAGCTTTTTTTTGAAAAAAAAATGCATGTATTTTTCATATATATTATTTTAAAAGAAAAAGTTTATGAACCAAAATGTAACAACTAAAGGTTAACCTTAACACAACTTAATCATGAAGTAAAAAATGAATAAAAAATACCAAAGTCTCATAGTACAATCAAGATTCTACCATTCACCTTGTGTTTGCATGGCTCTCGCCATGGCACGAAAAATACACATGACACTATCCAAATATGTTGGGCCACCATCCTTCACCTCGCGTTTGCATGGCTCCCACCACAACATGAAAAATGCTCATGACATTGTCCAAATACTTTGGGCTACCATCTTTAAGAATTTATAAGATGCCTACTTGGTGCCATTAGTTTTCAAGCACACAAAACAAGAGATATTGGGGTGATTAAACCTAATGCTCATGCTAACAAGCAACTGACAATATACTGGTATAATTGTTATGCATTTTTTTGCCTATATTCCATCATACAAATAAGACTCAAAGCATGACTTATCTAACAACTAGGCTTTGGAAGCATAGGCAGTCTAATTCTTAGACAATATAAAAAAATACTAGTTTATATATAATAATTTATTTGATAGAATTGAAATTATCAAAACATAATTTAGATAGATTATAAACCTAACAATATAAATAACAATCAATGAGAATCGATCTAAGCATTAAAAATATTTAATTCCACCAACCCAAATAGCAATATTCAACAAATTCAATTACAATTTTTTAATAAAATTCAAGTATATATTAGATATTTTGTATATTGGATATCTATAAATAAAGGGGTGATGATCTCCTTCCCACCCCATTTAGTAAATAAAATTTAAAATATTTATCCTCGTTACTCGTAAAAAAATTTCGAGTGAACCTCCCAAATTAGTTCTTGATAAAATATCATCTATGGATAGTTTGGTCCTTAATAAAAATAAATTAGTTCCAAGATTCCTTACAATTGCACAACCTATAAATTAATTGATAATGATGATCGCTGCCTCCCATAGCCTCATTTTCACCCTACTCATCTCTTTTGTCCCTGGTCCTACTCGTAGTTAGAAGTAGCGTTAAATTCCTATTTTAATTGTAATTAAATTTACAATAATAAAGAAAGCATTTTTATGTCAATAACGAAGAAACAGCAAGGAAATCAAACAATTAACATACAATGATTATGTATGAATAACAGTTAAAAAACAAAACTCCAGGAAAGAGTTTAATTTTTATATACTGAAAATGTAAAATTTGTTTATATTGTTATCTAGTTAAATCATCTCATTTGAATAACTTTTTCAAATAGTGGATATGAGACTTAATTACTTTTGCTTATGTGATAATACAAATGGAAATCATCTGTCCCAAAAGGTATCCCCTTCCATGTCTCTCCTAAATGGCTATTGCCACTCCTACTTAAATGACTTTTATTTGATTTTCCTAGCATACCCTCCTTTCTCTTCATGTGATGCACTTATATATATTGTTAGTTATGGGTGATTATTTTGCTTGCTAAAGGGGAACGTTCCTCCTTTAAATAGAGATACATTCCGTGATTTCTAAAGTTTAGAGTGCCATTCTCATTAGAACAAGCTCAACATGCCACCCATATTTTTCAAATCCTTCAGTTGTGAATTGCATTTTTTTTCTTTTTTTATTATTAAAAATTAAGATATTTGATTTAGATATACGAAAATACTTAGGTATACCAGAGAGTAAAAAAAAACACTTGTATTGATCTATTGTTAATTGACATGTAAGTTTTGTGAGTCATTATTAATGTCACCAACTTCTCCTATATTTTTAATGTAATAGCTAATTTATCAATTAGTAAATGGAGCAGAGTAAATATTTTGCCTTGCTCTAAGAGCACATAAGAATTTCGGTAGATATACTTACCTACATTAAAACAGGTTAAAAAGTTTAAATTATTTTCTTTATCATGCATTGCATTAACACTAAAAAATTATAAAGACTAAATTGATTATTTCTGTTAAACAAATTATTCTTTAAATACTTCTAGATAACTAATTTAATGAATTAAATTATCTTAATATTTTTATTTCAGGAATTGATCATTCACCAATTAAGGGTTGAAATTCATAGTTGAGTAATTAAGACCTTTCTTAAAGTAGTGATTTCAGGATTTGAATTCGGATATCATGGATAAAGTTTATCTGGAGTCATAATTCATTTCCATCACAACCACATGTTTTTTGGTAACAATTTCTAATACCATATTTAATTTTTGACATGTAATACCATATGTTTATTTCGTAACATTTTTACGAATTATATATACAATAGATGATAAAACATCATCATGAGTGTTGTAGATTAATATTTAATAAATATTATTTTATTGTTACTATTTTTACTTGCTATCATTTTCTCTAAACTATTAACTTTTTTATTATTTATGTACCTATTATATAACGAAAACTTTAATTAATATAACTTAATACACAAATTTAAATATTTATAATAAAATTTAATTATAGTTACTTTTACTATTTACTGATTGTATGAAAATTAGATAATGAAATTAATAATTAATAATAAATATTTAAAAGTGTTGGTATAGTTGGTGTGACCAGTGCCTGAGTTCTCACAATAACTCATAAAGCAGCGAATATAGATGTTGCAATTGCAAGAATATGCAAGACATAGCTGAAGAATTTGGAAATTATAACAAGATATATAACTGTATCACATGATGAGAGAGGAGGGTATGCTAGGAAATTAAAATAAAAAAAAGTTATTTAAATGAGAGTAGCAATAGCCATTTAGAATTGACAATAGTTATTCCCTGTTAAGTAATTTATAAATTTTGTAAACCTATTTTAATTTTTTTTTCTTCCATGTGTCAATAAATGATTAGAAGAACAAGAAATGAGACATTTCTTTAGGGCAGAAGATTTTCAACCTTAAATATGATTATAATCGTATAAAATAATTTTACATTTTCACTTTATAAAAATTAAACTAATTAACAAACATGCAAGAATAAGAGAGTGTTTCTAATTATCAAGCATTATTAACAATGAGAGGAAGGGATGGGGTTGCAATGAGGATTGGGATGAAGAATGGGGAGTGAAAGTCAAATACTGGTTGAGTAAGGTGAGACTGAGAGTGACGTGAGGTGGGGTGATGATTTAATGATCAATATAATTTAGCAATTGGAGTCCATATGTCGTACAAGGAACATCGAAAATAACTTCTTATTATATTGTCAGTAAACAAACTGGCCTGGTGACATTGTCACGAACGAACATTCGTTATTTACTCAAAATCTTCCCTCATAACAGCTCCGCGCAGGTAATGGATGCGGACCCCTACCACGACAAAAATTGTCATCCCCAATCTACTCACCGTATCAGACTGAATAACCATAGTACAATGAGGCGTGAGAGAGCATTTGCAGGATTGAAAAATTTTTCAGCTATTTTATCATATTGAAAATTTAAAATGACTCTGATTTTCAAACTCCGTGAGATTTATTTTGATTTATTTGGCTCGAAATTAAAAATCGGTTGTTTGAATCAAGCTCAAACAAGTAAGTAATTAATATTCCTGTTTAACTTCGTTGGTTTTGCCCTGAATTATTTTTGCTAGCCTCTATACACCTGAATTCTACATATATTAGACTGAAATGCAGTTCTTCAATTCCAATTTCTCTGATCTAATATATATGGTTATAACATATGGGCATAATGTAAAATAATTAAAATTTTGGGGGAAGCAACATTAACTGATAAAAGACAGTTGATAATAGAAAATTTAAAGATAAATAACCATGCATTCCCGTAACAACAATGATCATTTGGAAAAGTTAATTGGTCCTTCTCATTAATTTTATGTTGTTAACATTCATTTCCATAAATTCTCCTTAAAAATGCCTCCCAGTTGCTCATCTCTCTTACAACACTCTTTGTTAGGTGGCACCATATTATCAACAACTATATAAGACTCTATTATAGTACCAGCGGACAGCGGGGCATGTGGTACAGTGGTAGTGACGGTTTTGGTGGCATGCCACGTACGTTATCAACCATTCTTCTTTCAATCCTGAATTTGTTGTTTTGCTTCTTCCAGGAGGTTTTGTCACTTGTTGGCATACGACTCTCTTTCTTCTCTTTATTTTGGTTTGTAACCTTTGAAAAATAGCCAAACTTCACTGTCCAATTCAATAAAAAAAGAAAAAGTACACTATCCAACGCATTCAAAAAAAAAAAGAAAAGAATACACTACTATCCAAAACTAACACATCAGTAGTTACCGTGCAAACGTTTCTCTAAATAGTCGTATTGCCACCAGCAATTACTTCAATTGTTGAATAAAAAAAATCCCTTTTGCACTCCAATATAATGACCCTCATTTTTCTTTTGAATAACTGTTGAAGTTCCATAAAAAAATTTAATATTACCATCCCTTCTCTCTTTAATTACTCAATAATATGACGTGTTGATTTCAGAAGAAGAGGCTTGCATCCCTTAAACTTGAGGTTCTAATTCAATCTTAAAATTTGTGTGTATGAAAAAAATATTGTATTATTAATTAGGAAGGAGTTTGCTTAGGCGCTTGATTATAAATTGATATAAGGGAAATACTCTATCCTTTTTTAAATATCTATCTATTTTTAAATAAAGTCATTTTTTAAAATATTGATCAATTTCATATTCCAATAAAGTAAAATTTTCTTGTTTCAATAGTTTCTGTAAGTAATTAATAATCATTAGTATAATTATCATTTATTTCTAAGTATTTGATATGCTCTATAATTAATAAGTATTAGAATATATTAGTCTATATAACATAATTTTATATAGAAATATTATTACCATATTATTTATTACTTTTCTTAATACGTTTAATACTCGTATTTGTTCAAATTTCATAAATATTTTATAAAAGAGAGAGTAATGGAGGAACTTGGAAATTAATTTTTTTCTTCTCGACCGAAAAATTAAGGCGAGGAGTGAAGACTGAAGAGACGGATATGAGAATGGTAGGCTGGGTACCGCGAGGATCATGAGGTTTAGCTACCAGCCAAACCCACACGCACAGTAACTTTGAACATTGGGTGTCCGGTTCGACAAGTTCATCACGTGCTGACGAACTTGGATAACATTAATTTAATATACTTGGAGTAGTCATCACCACTTCACCACATGCTATATAAACCTTAGGGACAGAAATTTGATAACATTATATTGAAAGTGAACCAAGTGAAAAACAGAGAGCATAGAGCTAGATATATTGAGGGTACAGCCAGCTAGCAAGAGGGAAACGAACAGAAATATCCACATAGAATTAAGAGAGACGTACGAGAGCAGGGTATATACGATATGGCAGCATCGGTAGGTCCAAGAGTTGAAACCTTAGCCTGCAGTGGGGTGCAAGCCATCCCTACGGAATACGTAAGGCCAAAAGAGGAGTTGACCAGCATAGTCAACGTGCTCGATGAAGGCAAGAGGGAGGAAGGGCCTCAAGTTCCAACTATTGACCTGAAAGAAATAGAGTCACCGGACGAGGTTGTGAGGGCGAAGTGCCGAGAGGCACTGAAGAGAGCGGCGGAGGAATGGGGGGTGATGCACCTGGTGAACCATGGGATCCCTCAGGAGCTTATCGACAGGCTCAAGGAGGCTGGTGAGGCATTCTTCGCTCTGCCAATAGAGGAAAAGGAGAAGTGCGCGAATGACCAGGAATCTGGTAACATTCAAGGGTACGGAAGCAAGCTGGCTAACAATGCGAGCGGGAAGCTTGAGTGGGAGGACTACTTCTTCCACCTTATTTTCCCCGAGGACAAACGCGACCTCTCCATCTGGCCCAAGACACCTGCTGATTATATGTGAGTAGTACTCACTTCTTGTTAGTTCATGTTTCTCCTTTTATTTGATTTCCCACAATTCTGTTTTATAGAAATTAATGCTAATTAATCAGAATTTTTTTATCCAAAACATATGCATTCGCCCCCACATAAACTTTTATTTAATTTTTTTTTTAAAAAGGAAAGTGCTTCTAAACTACCGGAGTGTTGACAGTTGAGTATAGGCTAACTGTCAACTGACTGATATGTCAAATTTTAATTTGCTGTCATTTATTGTATGATTTATCTCTTTCATCTATTATGACAATTGAGTATAGGCTAACAGTTTCTAAACTACCGGAGTGTTGATCTCTTTCATCTATTATATATATATATATATATATATATATATATATATGAAAAGTGCTTCTAAACTACCGGAGTGTTGACAGTTGAGTATAGGCTAACTGTCAACTGACTGAATATGTCAAATTTTAATTTCTTGTGTGCACGCGCGTGTATATATATATATATATATATATTTGTTAAGGAGTAAAACTTGGTCAATTTTTCATAATTAAATTTTATTTATAATATACACGTAGAATTCATTTAAGAAAAATCCACCTTCATTTTCATCATCCAATCAAATATACCCTAATTTTCTATTTCCTCCAATAAATAGTACGCACATGCTTAGGTCCAATATTCATCATGCTTCCATCGAGTCATCTAGCACCATTTTTTTTTCCAGATAAGTTATGTAGAAAATTTTTTTTTTCTGTAATATGGAGAAATGGTTTTTAACCCATTTGTCAGCCATTTTTATAAGGATGAAAATCTTCTATTTTTAAATAGTGTCTTTTTTATGTTCCTCAATCATTTATTACTATATAAAATAATAAAAATTAAAATATATTGAAAAAATTATAAATTATCAAATATACAATATTTATTTTTTACTTATCATAAATAATTGGGTGGGGCAGGAAATCGAACACGATTTGGAGACAGAAAATTTTTTATTCTTATAAGAATGTCATGGTTTATGACATGTATACATTAGTATGCTTATATCAACTTTGGGGACTCAATTTTTTTCTTAATTTTATCTTTCGCTCTTTCAGTATCTCATTTTGACTAAGTCCATTTGGAAAAAATCTATTACCGTGAAGTAAATCTTTTCTCCATGGTATACTCTCTCCATTTTTTTATTTCTGTCTTTTTAGAAAAAAAAATTATTCAATCATATATATCATGTAAGAGTTTTAAGAATTTTTTTTTTATCATTTTTACTCTTGCACATGTGCTTTCTCACCCAAAAACTTTTCATAGAATTAATTGTTTCATATTACTCTAAAAAAGTCAAATTTGTCAATATAATTTTTTTTTCTAATGTGTGTATACACTTTTACTGACACTTAAAAAATTTGGCATAAAATAACACTTATTTTTTGAAACATATGAAAAGTGTCACTTTTTATATGCACACATAACACACTTGTTAAATGTTTGGCTTTTAATATCAATATAATGTTATCTTTTATATTTAAAAGTGTTGCCTTAGATAATGAACTACAATTGTTATAGCAATGTTATGAAAAGTGATGTATTAGCTTAAAAAATGTACCCTTTATTAAAAAAATATTGCCTTCAAAAAGTGATACCTTAATATAAAAAAATGTAGCTTCTGTTACATCAAAGACAATACATTTAAAAAAGGTATTACCTATGTATACATAAGTAATACTTTTGATGGGTAACCAAAACTAAGTATTCTTTTAACATAAATTTCTGAGTGTGATTTCTTAATCTATGTGCAAAATCTTAAAAGATCGTTATAAAAAGCAGAGGGTAATCCCTATCCTCACCTTTTTCTTCTTGAAGAAATCTATTTCTCCTAGAGGATGAAAGTACCACTCACCCATTTGATATTCAAATGATGGGATTTTAGTTATTAACTAAATTTATGTACTGAAATGTATTTTATACACTACAATCATATAGATATCACCATCATCTTATGAGATGAGTGATAAAAAAAGAATAAGTTGAGAGAAAAAGTAATTATGAGTTAAAACGCATTGTGAATAAGGTGGGAGGGTATTGGAATGGAGGATTGTACATATAGCCACTACAATAAATTTATGCTTAAAAGAACATTTAGTTTTGGCTATCCATCAAAAGTGTTGTTTATGCACATATAGGCAACACCTTTGTTAAATGTGTTACCTTTGATATAGCAGAGACTACACATTTTATGTTAAGGCATAATTGTTTGAAGAGTTATTATATCATATGTGACCAATTCAAAGGTAATATTTTTTTAATAAATATGGTTCATTGTCTAAGGTAACGCTTTTGAACAGAAAATACAACATTTTTTTAAATGTCAAAGACAACACATTTAACAAAAATATTTAGTGTGCATATAAAAAGTGACACTTTGCATATGTTCCAAAAATAAGTGTTATTTTAAGTCAAATTTTGTTTGTAGTGAGCACTGCTCATTTATGAATTTAACCATATTAACTACTGTTAGCTAAGCACATGCGAAAGGTGACAAATATTAATTGAGGCAAATTTGAAAATTACTACTGGCTACCGTGGCCTGACATCATGTATAAAAGAACAATGATACACAATCAAAAATATTCACAGAATGTTTGGTAGAAATCATATTTGTTGGAAGAAATAAAATGTTACAGCCCACTTACTATTTATGTAAAGATTAACAATTATGCGACATTATTCTAGCTATAAAATCTAACAAAGTTTCTAATTATCTAGGATATTTTTCTTGATAAAATATTTCCTACCAAATTGCATTGCTAGCTACTCATATTATATTGATGCAGTGAGGTTACAAGCGAGTATGGAAAGCAACTGAGAGGGCTAGCGACCAAGGTACTGGGGGCTCTGTCTCTTGCTTTGGGTTTGGAAGAAGGGAGGCTGGACGAGGAAGTAGGAGGGATGGAAGAGCTTCTACTCCAGATGAAAATCAACTACTACCCTGTTTGCCCCCAGCCAGAACTGGCTCTTGGAGCTGAAGCCCACACCGATGTGAGCTCACTCACTTTCCTCCTCCACAACATGGTGCCGGGTCTTCAGCTTTTGTATGAAGGCAAATGGGTCACCGCAAAATGTGTCCCCAATTCCATTCTCATGCACATTGGTGACACGATTGAGATCCTCAGCAACGGCAAGTACAAGAGCATCACTCACAGGGTGTTGGTCAACAAGGAAAAGGTTAGAATATCTTGGGCAGTGTTCTGTGAGCCCCCAAAAGAGAAGATCATCCTCAAGCCTCTTCCCGAGCTTGTTACTGAAAAAGAACCAGCACGCTACCCACCTCGCACTTTTGCTCAGCATATTCATCACAAACTATTCAGGATGACTCAGGAAGCTGGTCTCCCCAAGTGATCATCCATCGATCAATGTTCCAATAATATCAGCAGCATCACTTATATATTACATATATGTACACCGTGTTTTTCTCTGAACTTTTTATTTCTACGAATAATTGGCCATCTCTCTATTACTATGTGTGCGGCCTAAATTTGCTTCCCTCCTTTGGGTTGCTTTGTTACTTCCCTTGATGACAAGGAGCAATGATATTCAGGTTTTCTTATTTAATTTGTTTAATTGTCTTTCATGATATTTAATCCAAATTAAGTTGAACCATTTGGAATTGTCGTTTGCTTAATAGATCAATTGATTATATTGCATTTAATATATTTTTGTATAGATTGATAAGCACTTATATATATACATACGGAATAATTCTAGTGAGAAAGTTATTTATTATGAGAGTGAGAAGAATAATTCTAACTATATAATCATACATCTAATGACTTATATTTACTCATCTCATTTTCACAATAAATCATCTCCCTCATTTGAGTTACGTGTGTGTATATATATATATATATATATATATAATTGCTAATTTTCACACTTTCATACAAATATTAGTAAGGTAATTTTCACACTTTCATACAAATATTAGTAAGGTATATATTTTTATTTGGACAAAAATATCAATTTTCTCTTTTTGGAACTAACTTATCTTTTTGGATAATATTGTAATTCTAATTTTATTTACATTGATTACAATTTTTATCTTTTTCTCTCACCTAGATAATGTCATCTCTCTCCTAATAATTCTACAATGGTTTCATCTTCCTCTGCCCCTGCCACTCCAGCTGTTTCTTCTTTCCTCTCCAATGGTTTTGTCTTCCTTTGCCATAGCAGGACCGAAAAAGAGGAAGTTAAACACTTGACCAAATTCAACGTGGTTGGAAAATACGGGGCCACTAAGCAGTAAGCACAAACTACAAAAAAAATCTGCAATTACATTGGCCATGAAAGACTTAAAAATAGGGGATTTTATTAGTATATTCATGTCAGGATACATCTTTACGTCAAATCAATTAATAGACTAAATTATACCATATCTCTTTTTTTTTCTTATATCAACGGCCATCAAGAGTTTTGCCTCAATAATCCCTAAAATTACATTTTTCCTAAAGTTAAACTCAACTACTAAATGCAACAACGTAACCTAACCACCACCACCACTTAAAACCAAACGTTCTAAGACAAAATAAATAAATAAATCATAAAGATTAACGAAAAATAAAAATAAAACCAGTTTTGTTCTTCTCTTTTAAGTGGAAGAAGAAAACCATTGGAGAGGAAGGAAGAAACAGCTGCAGTGGTGAGGGAGAATTAGGAGAGAAATGACATTATTTAGGTGAGAGAAAAAATCAAAATTGCTATAAATGCAAATAAAATTAGAATTGCAATATTATCCAAAAAGATAAGTTAATTCAAGAAAGAGAAAATGGATATTTTTGTTGAAATCAAAATGTGTAGTTTGCTAACTTGTATATGAATATATGGAGGTTAGCAAGCTCTGCAATCTCCTTAACAATTTATAATTAAGAGTACAAATGTAATTTTATTTAATCTACACTAATTACTTCATTAGCTTTTTATCCCTCTTCTCATTAATATTCTCTCTCCATTATTCTTATGTAATTAAAAATATTATTTCTTATATTTTTTTCCACTTTTATATTATTTGTTATATAATTTTACGTGATGAAGTTCAATAATTTTTTACGTGATGAATAATAGTGAGTTCAACTAACTACTTTTTTCTACGTAAAAAAAAAAAGACGTGAATGTTTTACATCATGAATTATTTTTTTATATTCTAGAGAGACGTTTAAGTGATATTAAAATAATATAAATTCAAGTTATATAAATCATGCATTTATTTATAATTTAAACAATATCAAAATGTATATAGTTTTTCAATAAAATCTGTTTTAGGTATTTACGAAATTAAACTTACAATATCAAAATGAATAACAATTCAACGTGAACTAGTATTAAATATATTACCTAGATATTTGCCTGAACTTTGATATTGTTTTAATATTTTAAAAGTATTATAGAAAATTGTTTTATTAATTTAATATTAAATATGACCCAACATATGATAATATTATTTGAACTTTTAATCACTTACATAATTATTCAGGTAAAAGAACAAATAGAAAAAGAAATAATATTTTTAAGTAGATAAGAATAATGGATAGAGAATATTAATTAGAAGAGAGAGAAAGTTAATCATGCAGTTAATAATGTGGATAGAATTAAATTATAAACATACCCATCATTATAAGGTGATTAAAACAAGAGACAAAGGGGTTTTAATGTCCAAAATAAAATATGTAGATTGCTAACCTTCATATGAATGTGTAGAGGTTAGCATTCCCATATATATATAGATATGTATCCAGTAAGTAGTGATTTTATAGAAGAGTGAGATGATTAAATTTAGAATATATAACTATACATGGATGATTAGAATTAAAAATTATTAAAAGGTTACATGATCACTTTAAAAAATTACATGGTTTTATGTTTTCAATCATTGGCATTAATGCAATATCCGATAGTTTATATTTGCTCTGCTCACTCTCGTATAAAATCACTCTTCTCATTTATCATCTCCATATATATTCTTTAAATTGTATCTTGTTGATATTAATTAATATTGATAATTAATATTTCTAAACTCATGCATTACAGGGGAAACAAAAATAATATATATTAAAAGCAAAAGATGTTATATGCACTCATTATTTATAGGACAACATACCAACACTTTTATCTATCATTATGAGGTGTAAACCTCATTTAATTGAAATCTACATTTCATCTAATGGTAAATAAAATTATATTAGTATGATATTCTATAATATGTGAGTACAAATAATACTCCTGTTAAAAGCTTTAGCGACATGAGTAAACTACTTGGTTATTGTTTCACTTCAAAGTTCAAACTTATTAAGACATATATACTTATATGTCTAGTTAAGTCGGGGTTGACTAATCGCTAAGACTAAAGGTTCATAAATTTGCAAGGGAGAGATAAATTGAGATCCCTAGGCCTATCATTTTTTTTAATGGATCAAAGGGGTCAAAGACCCAAAACACAACTAGCTAGTTACAAGCCTGGTGAAATGCACACCAGAAAGGTCCGAAAATAAGGGCAAAGAAAGAAACATAGGCACATCCTCAAACATATGCACACCTAGGGGGTATACCCATAATTAGAGAACATCATGATGAATGGTGATTTTATTGGGAGACAAGTAGAAAAGAGAATATTGTATCTATTTGGATGCCTTGTCGATTTTCAGGTTGTCATGTTGGCTTGTTTTTTTTCTTTCTATGTGATTTCATGCAATATTGAGAACCAATAACATTTATGGACTTGACCTTTTTTTCAGCCAAAATTGTCCATAGGTTACAAAAAGATAAACTATCATGTAGTCCTCCATTTGAAATTAAATATAATTTATTACAAAAAATATAATTTTTTATTTTTATTTTGTTTTAAAATAATTGTCATTTTAAAATTTCATTGAAGCTTCAATTTAATTTATATCAATTTTATCCTTATATACCTATTAACATTTCTCTCTTTATTCAATTTATCCTTTTTAGCCAATTATAATCCTTTCTTTAAAGAAAATTTAGTTTTTAAAATTAATAAAATATAAGGAATCAATATTATTTAATTATTTTCTCAATCATTGTACAACAACCTTAAAAACATTTATTTTAAAATGAAAGGAGTAACAAATATATCAAAACTATTTAAGAAAATGTAGAAACTATCCAAAATTCCTGAGATCAGGGTATATGTTAATTATTTATGGCAAGGGACAGAGTGAGATAGGTAAAGATATCCTCCAGCACCAAAGCATTTGAACGTCATGGGATTATCACTCCTATTCAATGTGATCAAGAGAAATGTTTCTCCATCTTGAGACTTGAAACACTTCAAGATATCCCTACTCAAATCCTATCAAGCCACACAGTGTATCCAAGAGTTCCTAGATTTTAACTTAATAGTCCTCTCCGAGGACCCAACTCTTGTATTTGAGCTATTCGAAAATTCCTCCATCCCTAAACTTTTTTATTAATATTTATTTTCCCTTATATCTTATTAATTACTATATTCATTCCATAATATGACAAATTGATTTATTGAAAAGTAAATATATCTAGCTATAGGTAGCCATATATTGACTTTTTTGGTAGCCATATGTATTGGTTTTTCAATGAATTAATTTGTCAAAAACAACCAATATTAACAAACGGAGGATGTAGTTTTGGTTGTATCCTCAACAATTATTAAACCATGGTGAAGGATAATTTGTCCCTCGTATCTCTTGGATCTTTACATAGTCCTCACTTAATTTCTATGGAATTACTAGATTGACCTTTACTTTTTATCTAATTCATGCTTCCAATCCCTTTTGCCATTCCTTTTCTCATTCAACCTCATTTTCTCACTGACAATTGTCCATTGATTTCACAGCCACTCAACCCATCCATAATAGCCCAGTTTCAACATCATTCTTTTGGTTGCAGTGATCTATGAGTTCTGTCATTTTGTTGCAAACAAATTTGTTTTTGTTTAAAGTTTTTATTTTTATTACTGGTTAATAGCTATTGATGTTTTAAAAATATTTGATTCAAGCAAATTGGCCAATGGGTATGAGATATCAATTGCTTTGGGGCATAAATGAACAAACACCATGGGGACAATTATGATGACTTTGTGTCCAACAAATGAAAAACCAAAGCCTCCCACTTGCAATGTTATTTTCCTAAATCCTGGAACTAAAGGGTGCTGAGCGTTGGGTTTAGATTTGGGTTATTGGAGGAGTAAATATGATTTTATAGTGTTTGAATGGTACTTGCACAATGAAGAGAGGGATTGGTGGTGGTTGTGATGTTGGCAAGAGTTGGCTAAGGAGGGGGGCACCAGTGTGCAAGCTCTGCAATCAACAAGGGTGATGGGTGGTGGAAGTGAGGGGTGGTGAAGTGAGATGAGATGAGATGCAAGGGGAGAAGGGGAAATAGATTAGAAGGAAAGTTAACAATGAACTTGGGGATAGTTTTGTAATTCTAGTAAATTATTATTTTAGTTTTAAATTTTATTATTTATTTATAATTTTATATTATTGTTATAACTTTAATTGTATACCGTTAAAATAATATCCAATGATCTAAAAGAGTGGAAAAAGATGAGGACTATGTTATCTGTCACCTTAAACCATATATATATATATAGCAATCAACTATGCTAAATAAACACTTTTATCGTAAGGCTTTGTTGATTCCATATTCACGGATAGTAATACCACTATAATATTATACAATTACTATTGAATCACCCAAAAAAAATAAGACTAAAACCCTAAAGGGTCGTTTGGTTTTTCTTTCACAAATTCTGAAAAATTGAAAAACTAAAAATGAAAAATGAAAAATGAAAACTCAAACCAAACAGCTCCTAATTTAGTCTCTTAAATTCACACTAAGGTACAAATTAGCTCATAAATTTGAAAAATCTCATTCTAGTTCCTTAAATTTATAGAGACAAGTTAGTCGTTTCGTTAAATTGTTATATAAACAATTAATGGAAATATACATGTGTTTTGTTAACTCCTTACATATACTATTAATTTTTATGGTTGGTCCTAACTCATTTCACTCATCTATTTTTGCAGAACAAATGACAATTAAAGTCAAAATCTTTCTTCTAGTAAGAGCTATGACAAGAGAGAATATGAAGAAAAAGACCTAAACAACTTCATTTAGAGTGAGGTAAATTACGACCCACTATGAAAATTAACAGTATACTAAATAAGTTAACAGGAAACATAAGTAAATTAATAAAACATAACTCATATGATAATTTGACGAATGAACTAATTTACCCCAATTTGTTAAATTTGAGAGACTAGTATGAGATTTTTTTAAATTTAAGGACTAATTTGTCTCTCACTATAAATATGAAGGACTAAATTGAGATTTTATTTCATAAGAAATTTACAATATCAGTATGATATGATCATATGAAAAGAGAGTTTTTTTTCCTTCACGAAAATGAGTTTGAACCATCCATAGGATCCTTAATAGTTTTTTTTTTTTTGTTGGGTATCCTTTATTATGGGTTAAGAGTGGTAAAATATCAAGAGGGATAAATGAGATGGTTAAGATGTGTAGGTTATGCTTGTTTTAAATTATTATTTTTATTTATAGAAACTTTTTATTATATCAACTTCACTTGAAACTTTTAAATTGTTTTTAATTTTTAATAGAAACTAATATGAATAATTTCTATAAAAAATGATATTTTTTAGTTGAATTATTTATTTATATATTTTTTAAAGCAACTCCATAAATTGATATTTTTCCTCTTGAATCAATACTCTTTTTTAAAATATAAAAAAAGTTGAATAATCATATCTTATATATCATTCTAAAATTGAGTTTTGCAACAAAAAAAATAATGGTTGACGTGTCATTCAATCATATCATATTTCTTGTAACATCCTAAATAATAATAATAATAATAATAATATGTGTGTTAAGTCATGTATCAGATATAAACATTTTATTTGTCTTACTTAATAATTTTGTATTAATATTTGTCTTACTTAATAATTTTGTATTAATATTTATTTTAAATATTAGACCAAATTTTAAAATATAGATATGAATTGTTTAAAGTAAGACCATAAATTGGTAATAATAAATTCAAAATATTGTACTAAGTTAAGAATAAAATTTATTAAGAATAATAAGTAAAAAATATGTTAAGTACTAATAATTAGATGTATAATTTTTATAAAAAAAAAAAAAAAGGCGATGCACAATGCAATTTACCCACAGCAACAAATTTTTCTGTTGGCTTTACGTGCTTATATATAGGGGAAGGTGTGCTGTGTGTGTAAAAGAAAGAAAGAATTTGTGAAAAGTGTAGTGAATGGAGGGTGAGAGGCAAAGAACGTGAGTAAGGGAGGAGAGAGAGAAGGAAAAAAAGAAGAGAGAGGGAGAGAACGTGAAAGAAGACGGGAAGGGTAAAAAATAAAAATATGCTGTATAAAATTATTGTGATATAGATACATTATTTTATTTCTGTATTAATTTAGAGGTATAAAATAAATTTATTTTATACAAAATGAAATTATAACTAAGTTATTATTATTACTATTAATTTTTTATACTGTTATTTTTATCATAGATACTCATAGTTATTTATCATTGTCATTTTTCTTGTAATTCTTTTATATTTATTAATGATTATGAACTTGAATATTGATTAAAATAATATTAACTACTTAGTTAAGATGATCCTCTTCTTCTTCACCAGTCCTATTGGTTTACCGCACCCTGGTTTTTTCTTTTTTATTTTATCATTTAATTATACCCAGGTGTAGTGTGTACTATCATTGTTCCAGTTTCTTTCTTTTATTTTATCATTTAATTATAAAAATTCTCTTCTCTCCCATGGTCCAATACATAACTACTCTCTTGATTTTTTCTTTTTATTTTATCATTTAATAAATTTTATTGAGATATTGCTTTATTTGATCCAATTTATTTATGCATGAATTTATAAATTTTATGCACTTATTTTTGTTTATGTTTCATTATTTAAATTGTTGATTAACTTCTAAACTTTTATTTAAGTTTTATTTGTTGATTAATTGTATGAATTTCTTATTGTGAAATTATGCACAATAACTATTAATTAATTTAAAAATAATATGATTAGTTAAAATTTGTCACTAACCATTGACAAGACAAAGGGATACATATAAGATCCTTTTATGTTGCCTGCTTAGGATAGAATAACGTATAAGTCTTGCTTTGTCGTCATAATGTAAGAGCAATGTGAAAGAATAGAATTTCCTAAGGGCAAGTTTCACTATGTGTAATAAGTAAACAAATGAAAATAAAGCTAAAATAAAGAAATCATAATTTTGATAAGATATGCATAACATGCTCTACATGACATATTTACGATAACTGATTATGTTTATAACGTTACTGTAGTCTTGTCTATTTTCCATGCATACGGCTAAACCAACCATAGTTCAAATATTTTAAAATCATTCATTTTCTATTAAAAATTTATTTTAAATTCTCATTTTTCTTTATTTTTTTTATTTCTAGCGGCTTAGATTAGGAGTAACATAAAATGGGGACTTATATTTAATTAGTGTGTGATTTTATATTGTGAATTTTAGAAGCATTTAGTTATAATTAATGGCATTCAACAAACATGCTAAAACCTTTTT
This sequence comes from Dalbergia oliveri, assembly GCA_030441495.1. NCBI lineage: Eukaryota > Viridiplantae > Streptophyta > Magnoliopsida > Fabales > Fabaceae > Dalbergia > Dalbergia oliveri. Next base: position 13,991,178 of record JAMLFY010000004.1, on the reverse strand, counting down.
ACTTGTAATCTTTTTATTTAATGTTAACCGTCGTGCTTCATGTGTAAATTTATACTATTAGCTTCTATATGAACGGTGTTACATTTCGCCCATTAAAAGACATTAATTATGCTAGTTTTTAAATGAATAAGATTTAGATTTTTTAATAAGAAAGTCACATACAAATATTTAATTTAATAGGAATATAATTCTTAAATGAATCATTTTTTTATAGGAATATGATTCAAATACTATTTTATAAAAATATATTAATTGTGTTAGTTTTTATAGTAATAGGCTCTAGTTTTTAATAAAAAAAATCACATACTAAATATTTAATTTAATATGATTCAATTTTTTTTATAGAAATAAGATTTAATTTTTTTAAGAAATATGCTTCAAATATTATTACTTAATAAAATATGATTTTTATTGAAATGTTAGTAAAAATCTTAAATATTGCTAAACCCTAATTTTTAAATAAATCTAATTTTTTTTATAGGAACAAGATTCAAATATTAGTAAAAATATGAAATATTGTTAATGGAATAATTTGATGATAAAAATATCATTTTTTATTTATAGTAATAGGATATAAATGATTTGCATTACAATATTTTAATAAAACCAGATTTTAAAATGTAAATGATTAGTATTCGATTTTATCTAATTGATAGATTTAATTAGACACTTAATTAGATCATTCTAATTGCCAGCAATTGAGGATTCATTTACAGGCCTAAAAGACATAAAAGAACATGATAACATTTAATGCTAACATTAATTTCGATTTTCAAAAGATCAACGAAAATTTTATAGTACAACATGGCATTACGTTAAAATAGATTGACTAATACATATAAAATTAAAAATCATATATAAAACCAAGATTTAGTTTTCTTAAAAGGAATTTATTTTTCAAATAAATAAGATTTTTTTATAGAAATATGATTTCAAACAAAAATAAGGGTTTTTTTTTAACAAATATTTCATTTGTAACCCAATCAAAGTAGATTTGTTTTCCTAAATTGATCAATCAATTAAATTCTAACTTGATTCAGTCATTTCCAGTTATTATATATATTATCTATAAAAAAAAGTCTGTCACATATAAAAGAAAAAGTCTATCTTACTTATAGATTAAAGATAATAGTTTTATTTTTACAATTTTGCTCTTAAGGTTTTTCTTTTTTTATTTGCTGTCAATCATGTTCTTAATATTTATTTTGTGCTTCATTTGTCATAAAAGTAAATTATTTTAATCCTTTGAGCTATACTTCATCATCCAATTTTTAGCCTCTACCTTTATCACCTTCTCTTCACTTTTTTTATTTTCTTTGTGTTCATTGATAAGAATTTTCCTGCCATAGTTATTTTAATATTTTCCAAATTTCAGTTTAAGTTATAATTTTTCTTCCATGGTGCTAATCCATCTTCTTTCTCTTTTTGTTTTATTATTCTCCATTGCAACATTGTTAAATATAGACCAGTTGTGAGCTATATATACTTGTGAAACTAATAATTTCTATTATCATTATTATTCTTTTTTCTTACTTTTCTCCTTAGTTTTTTTTTAAATTTTTTTTATGCATATTTAGACTCCAGTTTGTTTCTATTATGCATCTTGATGTAGAGATGTTAAAGCAATTATTTTATATTTTTCCAAGCAATTTCTAAATTGTTTAAATGTAACACTTTTAATTGGATTTTAAGACTTTGAAATTATTTTTAGAAGCAATTTTCATGGCAATTTGAGGTAAGATTTTGTGCATAAAAATAAATTTGACTTATTTATTTATATGCTTGTATGTTTGTTTGTACACATATTTTATAATCAAGTACAAACAAATTTGTTATATTACATCAATCACTTTTAATTTTTATCTTTATAAGAAAGGTCTACTTAATACGAATTATGTGCTTGTAATTTTTATACTATGATCAATTCCAAAAATTGGTAGTGATATGACATATAAGATGCTATGTAATTTTTTATAATATATTATATTAATTAGTTTTTTTTAGTCTTAATTTATCTACTTTTTAAATGCAAAAGTTTAAGGTATATAACTCTCCACCATATCTTGTTCACAATCTCCATGTAGTAGTTTGACTAGCAAATAGGTGAAGATAATCAACCTCCAAGACAAGCCAAGATAATAATGTTGTATCATTAAAACAATTTTTTAGATAGGGTTTTAAGATTTTTACTAGTGATTTATAAGTTATAGAAAGTACCAAATGAAATCATTGTAATAATAAATATAATTAATTATAATTGATTTCAATTTCCTTGAATTTGATTAGTAATTTTTGTTTAAGTTATTTATTTAGATATAAAAGTTTTTGGTTCGAGATATTTATTTAGAAAATGTACTAATTATAATAATAAATATAATTGATTATACTGGATTATGATTCGATTATCAATTATGATTCTTGATTTTCGATTAAATCAGATATAACTTCTTTTAAACTAGATATTAGTTTCAAATAATAATACTTGAAATGGGATTTGAAAAAAATTAAGTTAATAAATTTTGAAAAATTAAAATGAAAATTTTTTATTAGATTATTTATTTAGAGAATATATCAATTATATTGATGATACTTAGACATTAACATTTTTTCTCCCAAGTTATTTATATAGTGAATATATCAAATTATAGTAATTATAACAAGCATAATTAATTATCATTTATACTTTACTACCAACCATGATTCATAGTTTTTTTTTATTAAATTAGATAATTAGTTGAGCAATATGTTTTTTATTTTTAGATTTGTACATTTTTAAATTTTTGAAATTGAGATTAAATCAGTGGTTATTTTCATTCATGTTATTTATTTTGCTATGAAATTTTTTTTGGTTAGGTTTATAATTTAAAGGAAATAATAATTGTAATATTTTTAATAATAAATATCTTTAATATAATTAACTATATTTATTTTAATGGAGTTCAAATTGATTATTAATCTTTGCTCCTATATTTATTTAGAAATAAAATCATTTTTTACTCAGGATATCTCGGTAGTATACTAATTTTACTCATGTTTCCAATTTTTTTTATTAAATGAAATACATTAATTTTTTTATAGTTAGATATTAGTTTTTAAGACTAATATTTCAAATAAAATTTAAAAAAAATTGAATATATATATTTTTTTGAAAAAATCAAACATGAACACTTTTTTTATTCGATTTTCATTTTTTTAAAAGACAAACACTTTTTGGTTTGGGTTATTTATTTAGAGGATGTATCAATTATAATCATGATAATAATTTTAATAAATAAAATTATTTGTAATTTATTATAAATTATGATTCATAATTTTTTATTGAATCAAATAATTACTTGAGCAATATGCTAATTTTTTAATAGACTTTAGCATTTAAAAATTTTTGAATTTGAAATTAGAGTACAACATTAATAGTTTCAATCAAGCTATTAGTTTTGATTTGATACGAACAATTTTTTTGGATATGGTTTTAATTTATATAAAATACCAGTTATAATTATTATAACAATAAATATATTTAATTAGTATAATTGATTTCAATTGACTTTTTTTATTATTAATTTTTGTTTAACTTATTTATTTACATTACATATAATATCCTTTTGGGTCAAGATATTTATTAAGGAAATATACTAATTATAATGATAAATATAATTAATTATAGTTAATTCTAATTTGATTATCAATCATGATTCTTAATTTTTAATTAAATTAGATATACTAAATTTTTAAGCTAGATATTAGCTTTAAAGACTAATATTTGAAATAGGATTAAAAAATAAATCAGATATTTTTTAAAAAAATTAAATGTGAACACTTTTTGGTTATGGTTATTTATTCAAAAAAATATGATCATAGTAATTGTAATAAATTAATTATTAATTATAATTTATTGCTAATCAGAATTCATATTTTCCTATTAAATGAGATAACTAATTGAGCAACATATATTTTTTTTATTAGAGGTGCTAAATGGCTCAAATAAAATGAGTAAAAAAAATGATGAATTTGATTTGGTAAAAGATCATTTGTGCATTTGACCAAAAAATATGATAAAAAAAGAGAAAATCACACAAAATAAAGCAATGAATGTTCATATGAAAATCATGAAAACAGTTTCATAACAATAATTTTTTTTATATATTTGAATATTTTTTAATTTTTAAAGCTGAAATTGAGGTTATGTCTTTATTAATTTTCGGTCATGTTATTTGCTTTTTATGAACAATGTTTTTGTTAGGTTTTCAATTTATAAAAAATAACAATTATAATAATAAATGTACTTAATTTCAATTGATTTCAGTTGACTTCATTTTGATCAGTAATATTTGATTAAGTTGTTTATTTAGATGTAAAATTAAAGTCTTTTTTTTTTTAAGTTATTTATTCAGGGAATATACTATCTATAATATTAAATCTAATTGATTATACTTGGTTTCAATTTTTGGTTAATTATTACAATGTATTTCTATATAGATTTACTACTCTCATTTATAAAATATTAACCAATCTACTCAAGCATACTATATTTACTATAGTATTTCACCTTTTCAAATTATTTTATTTAGCATTTTATTTGATAGGATAGGAATTAATAAGAATTAATATATATATTTGAAGAATATAATAATTTGTTTTATTGTATAAATATATGAAGTATAATTTTTAAAATATAGATAAATGGATTTAATATTCAATAAACTATTAATTATCAGGTGTATCACACAGGTAATAAATTAATATTATTGTATTAAACATATTTGCAGTTTGATTTGAATTAATATTAAATAAAAAGCAATTTAATTTGAATAATATAATTTATTGTATTTATTATAAAATATAAGTTTATAAGCGACATAAAAATAACTTATTCGATATGTATAAGATATTATTTTAAAAAATTAAGCATAAAGAATAAAAATTATATAGTAAATTTTTTTGGGTGAAATCTCCTTTTTTGGTGAAATTATATAGTAAATTTCGAAAAATAAAAAATAAATTATTATATAATTATAATATTTGAATTGAATTAGATCTGATTTAAGAAATAAAATTAAAAACCTAATCCAATCAAAGCAGTTTGAATTGAATTGCAGTTCGGTGTGAATTTGATTCATTTTGATGACTTGTTTTTGGTTTGGATGAGATTAGTGTAGCAATTTTGAGAAGGTAAAATTGGACTTTAACATCGATGTCGCTGGTACCGTGCAACAACAAGAGACAACTGAAATTTGAAAATAGAAAAGAAAAAGTGAGGATGATCTTGTTTTATATATATATATATATATATATATATATTTGGACCGTAGGATAAGTATAATAACATAAGTGGACTAACATATAAATACAACAATAAAGGATCACTGAAGAAGGGTTAAGCTTGACATGAAAGCCAGCAAAGTAAGGGAGGACCAACATGGACCAGCTTACATGAACTGCATAGGTGCACCCATGGACCACCATCCTAGAAGTGCACATGTGGAATAATAGCCCAAAAAATGCCTCCTGGATTCGATAGTACCTGCAGGAAGAAAGGAGCGCTCCACCATCAGGCCAATATTATATAATGTCCCAAATTTTATATATAAAGTATACTTATTTTTATATTTATTTAATAAATTCATGGCCTCAATTTAACTATTGGCATGTCCTAATTGTGATAAAAAAGTTTGAACACTGTAAACAATTACTCACTGGTTATATTATTTGAATATTTTTATTTTCATCCCATTTCGCCCAGTAGATGAAATTGGATAGATTATTTGATCTTTAAATTTAACAAATCCAAACAATACATCAAATCAAAATATCCTCGCTCCACCAGCTTCATCACCCCTAAGAAAGAATGCGCAAGTGGCAGGCAGAGTACATGTTGGTAGTCTCTGTAGCCAGATAGCCAGCCATTTGCGACAGACAAGGCAAGAAGGCCGAAGCCATAACGCAGCGGCACCTGAACTGAGCTAGGGTTCCGACACGGCACCACAAACATAGATAGATCACTGTACTACTGTGAGTCTCCCTCTTCCAACATTCAAATCTCTCCGTCGTGCGTGCGTGCGTGCGTGTCCTATCTTATCTACATCTGTTCTCCTGTCATATGATATCACATGATTCGATTCATCGCTCAATAACCACTCTTTGGAACATGCTATAGCTTTTTCACTATGTTTCAGTCTCTAAAGGCTGCCTATGTTATCTCTTCTTTTTCTTCGCACTTTTGTAGTTTGATTTCATTTCATCATTTTTCTGCCAAATACATATCTTATATTCACTGAATCTTGCTTAACATGATTCATTTTGGGTTGGGAAAATGGTAAAAAGAAGAGGTGGGACTTTTTAACTTTTATAATTGGTGCACAGATATCTTGCTCGTCTTTTGCCTTAACTTTTCTAAGTGGTACTCTAATGGTTTAATTTAATAACTATATAAGCACCTCGAATGAATAAAGAACAGGAATGTGAATGTCTTTTCAACTTAAGATACTACAAGATGCATGATTGCTCTTCTTGTGGTGGCTTTGATCAAATCCGTGCTTGAGCATCTTGGATGGTATATGGCAGCCATATTTTTTTTAAAAAAATGTTATCTGGTTTATTTTAATTGAAACCAAGTTACTAGTTCCTGTAAGTTTATCAAAATGATTATGCATTCAAAATGGTGTAGCGATCCATGTTTTCAGCATAGATGTTTCTTACGGTCCTCTCCCCTTTTTAGTGTCGGGTGGTATTATGTCCATTCTGCACTCAGATTAAACTTTTTAGAATTTTATGACAGGTCAAATTAGGATATGTCTTCTGATAGCGCAAAGGAAAATGCATCGGTAGTTGATTCATCAGCAACTGAATGGAAGCATGACATCGGAAATTCAGATGACCCAGGTTGTGATCTATTCTCTTTTCACGTAAATATCCTGTGAATTAAGGAGCCTTCTTAGAATTCGTTTAGGATATTTGTGAGGCATGCAATGAAATGGAAAATTATGCATATGAAATTACAGCTCTGTACATATTGGACAAAATGTGTAAAACAAAATGATGGACAAAAAGAAGAAGAAGAAGAAGAAGAAACGGAAAAGTCTCAGTTTTTTAATCAAAACAAATATGCTGATACGTACAAAAGGTTAATGCCCCCTCCTCCTCAAGTCCACTGTTTAGTTGTGCTTCCAAATGGTGACCACCATCTCATTCCATCACGCCTCACTACTACATGCCACTAATCTAGCTAAATTTAGTTGCAGTGTATTCCAGATTATCATTGACTGAACTAGAGACTGAAATGAAGGATTTTAATCTCATATACTTAAAACGTTTCATACATGTATTTACATATCTGTTTATATACATATATACATTCATGTGAGCTCTTTTTCTTTTTCTTTTTTTATTTGCATTACGATTTAATTTCTTTTCACTTTTGATTTCTGATTTATTTGTAAAATCCTTTTGTTAGAGAACTCAAGTTACAAGTGTAGTGAAGACATTAATCTGACTAGGGCAGATAAAGTGGGACATTCTCATTGTCAGATAGGACTTACAACTGGAACTGGAGTGGAAAGATTATATAACACAAAATATTTTATCATTAAGAGTTTAAACCATCAAAATATCCGATTGTCAGTTGAGAAAGGAATTTGGGCTACTCAAATCATGAATGAGCCCATTTTGGAAGAAGCTTTTCATGTAAGATCCCACCTCTTCTTAGCTTGAATTATACTGTTAAAACTTTTTATATATGTTAGCCCAGTTAGTATTAGGAAAAGAAATTACAATAAGATAAATTGAACTTTCTTGAGAATTATTTGGATGTTATGCAGAACTCAGATAGCGTGATCCTTATATTTAGTGTCAACATGAGTGGTTGCTTCCAAGGGTATGCGCAGATGATTTCCTCCATTGGGTGGAGGCGAGATAATGTTTGGAGTGAGGGAAGTGGTAAAACTAAAAGTAATCCTTGGGGTCGCAGTTTTAAGGTCAAATGGCTGCATTTAAATGACTTGCCTTTCCACAAGACTCTTCATCTGAAGAATCCCTTGAATGACTACAAACCTGTCAAAATTAGCAGAGATTGCCAGGTTTCCTCTCGATTGACAACTTTATTGTTTCACACTTTTCTCCCTGTGAAAATTGTGCCTGTATAACATAATGAGTATCTCATTCAAGTCCCCTTTGCAGGAGTTATCTCCAGATATTGGTCAAGCTCTTTGTGAACTCCTTGATGGTAAGAATGACGGGATGACCTGCTGACTAGGTAACTATTGTAGAGAGGTGAAAGATAACGTGTTATTAGCTGCATTTTAAGGAGGCTTGCTGCTTACTGGTTTTTGCTTTCACAGTTCATCCACAGGCGATTTTTGTGTGAAGGGCCATTCTGCAAACACTTCATGTTCGATGGGAGATGAAAACTATAACTTTCCCCCATGGTCAATGCCCTTGCCTTATTCTTCCTTGCTTTACCAAAATCAAGCTGAAGTAAATAGATTTCATTCAACAAACCATAGATTTAATGGAACAACATTCACTGAAATGTTGCCTATTACTTCTGAGTCATCAAAGTGGGGAATTAAACGTTCTCATCTTAGTGGGCATATTCCTAAGCTGCAAGTGGACAGGGATGTGGCTTCTCAATTTGATGTTTGGGGTCTTTCTCAGAAAGTCCTTTAGCTAGTACCTTAACAGAGGATGACTTTCTTGACATGGTAATGGGAAATTTTCTTTCCTTCTCTTGGCAATTGTTTTTTTTTTTTTTTGGTCTTTTCCCGCCACATTGCTGTTTAGTTGCCCTTAAGCATATAGGGTTAATGGCTTCCAATTCTGTACTTGGCAAAGTGAAAGCCGGTGGTAGAGGATTTTTTTTGTTCTGTTGGAAGGGCAATATTTTTAGTTACATGGTCTTGATGTGGAAGAGACTCTAATTCATGCTGTCATGATCCTGTTACTTATGTAGTGGTCACATTTGTATGAATTTTGGAAGCTGGTTTGTACAAAAAATAAGTGTTACGTTCATGGGCTCTTGTCAACTGATGTGAAAACCAAGCTGTCATGCCCTGCATGTAGTACTCCCCCTCCTGAAGTTTCTTTGTTGCCTTGCTTGAATCAGCAATATAGCCTATAATCCATATATTAGAATGAAATATAGAATTATCATTCAGGTTGCCTCCTGATCTGTGAGGAGTTTTTCGAAAAATTTAAATCATATTAAAGGTGGCTCTGCTGTATAATTATAATTATAATAAATACTATTTCGTAATGTTGGTTATCGCACACTGACCAGACCAGATGTGGCTAGATAACAATACTGCATTGGCTCAATTTGTTATTTGGATTGGACAGTGGAAAAGCATGTAGCTGTTAAGGAAGGAAGCTCCCATATTTTGTCCATCCTGCAACCCTCATTATGTTAGCTTATTTGAATTTGGTGCCTTTAAGATCTTCTGTTAAATTGTATCTTCTAATAGTGAGAACTTTGATTTGACTTCCTTGAGTATAGGAACCCTTTTGTTTTATTTTTTGTGTTGATGCCCTTCAAAATTCTTGCTTCCTTTGTTCCTGGGTCCCAGTGAAAATGTTGAAGCCTCCTATAGTGTCACTCGATATAGCTCCTAGAAGAGTTAGGTCTTGGTGCTGTTGATTCAAATCTGCTCCATGATGCTGCCTAGAGAAAGGTTATCTATTCTTTTGTTTGAGTTCTGCATGCTTATATAATTGGTATGACCAATAATTGTTTAAGACTGCATGTTTCTTCTGTTAATTAACTGCGTATGTGTATTTTGGTTGCAGTCCTATGAAGAATACTTGGAGGTTCATAGCAGGTGCAGGAAACATTTGCGTTGCAGTGTCAGTATCCTGAACTATATTATTTCATTATTTTCACATGATTATATCTAGACTTGTATCAATCACATGAAACCATAACCAAGCCATCAAAATTCTTACAGGCAGTTCAACCATCTTTGAAACAGTCGGAATCATCGAGAAGTAATTCACATGATGATGATAGGTAAATATTGCACCTGTAGCCAAATTCCAAATCTTGAGTCAATTATGTGATTTCTCAGGGGATTATGCACTTTGCAGGAATTTAGATATGCTTGATAGAAATAGGAGTAGCTCACATGGGAGGATTCATCAGTAATCTTTGTCTTGGATTATATCTGCTCCAAGATGTCGCCAGCTATATTTTGGACTGTGGAGTTGTCATCCGTAAGGTGGCCCTTTTCCGTCTCACAATTGTGAAATGGAAGTTTAGTGTACTTGTAATATTAATATTGAGGCTTGTTTAGCAACTTGTACAGAATTTCGATTTAGATTGGCAAAGATCTAACTTTGTGTATATATTTGAGTAATTTTCTCAGGATACTTGTCTATAGAGATGCTTATTTTGGTTCGATGAGAGTAAGAAATCCAAATGCTTTAAATTTTCAGAGAAGTCATTTTTGGTACGAATACGAATTTGTGTCAGGCTTCCTCTGTTTTTTCCGCCCTGCATGAAATTGTTAACCTTTTTTCGTAGTATATTTTGTTTCATTGAGTTAAAAGTCACAGATTGCCATGTAGGATTTGTCATATTTTGTCCGAGAGTGATTTGTACTATATAGCAATCGTGTTTTGTTTATGCTGAGATTTTTGTGGCCCAGACGATGTTTAAACTTTCATGGTATCTATCATCTTATATGTGATGCCATTCTTTGGGGTAGAACCTGAAGAATCAAGCTTGATGATGAAAGAAAATTATTGACTTACACTGTTCACGTTAAAAAGCCTCAGGATGATGGCCGTCTTCAATCTGATGATTTGCATGACTATTACCACTCGCTTTTGCCAGATACTGCAAAAAATCCGAACCGACAGCGCCTTGTTTTCTTGTATCGAAATATCCTGACTGGATTTGCTGTGAAACTGACTGCAGAAGAAGCCAGAGCTCTGGAAGAGAAGGAAGTGATTGTGTCAGCAAGGCCTGAAAGAATCCTTCTTTACGCACAACTCACACTCCAACCTTCTTGGGGTTGCAACAAGGATTAACATTGTGGAAAGGTTCCAACTATGGGAAAGGCGTCATAATTGGACTCTTGGACACAGGCATATACCCTTCACATCCGTCCTTTTCTGATGAAGGAATGCCTGATCCACCAATAAAATGGAATGGCCACTGTGAGTTCACAGGGAAGAGGACTTGCATCAACAAGCTCGTTGGAGCAAGGAACTTTGTTAAGAACTCAACCTCAGACCCTCCATACGATGATATTGGTCATGGCACTCACACAGCCAGCACGGCCGCTGGAAGGTTTGTGCAGGGTGCTAGTATCTTTGGCAATGCTAATGGTACTGCAGTTGGCATGGCACCAGATGCGCATTTGTCAATTTACAGAGTGTGCAAATTTGAGGGTTGTTCTGAAAGTGCATTATTAGCTGGAATGGACACTGCTGTTGAAATGGTGTCGGTGTACTTTCTTTGTCTCTTGGGGGACCCCCTCTACCTTTCTTTGAAGACCCAATTGCACTTGGTGCATTTGGTGCAATCCAGAAGGGAGTTTTCATTAGTTGTTCAGCTGCTAACGCAGGACCTTTCTACAGATCATTGTCTAATGAGGCTCCATGGATTCTCACAGTTGGTGCCAGCACCACTGAAAGGAAACTAAGTGCAGCGGCCAAACTTGGCAATGGAGTAGAATATCATGGAGAAACAGCATTCCAACCCAAAGATTTTGCACCCAAGTTATTGCCACTTGTGTATGCAGGTGCAAATGGAAATGATTATTCTGCCGTTTGTCCCCAGGATCCTTAGAGAACGTGGATGTTAAGGGAAAGGTAGTGTTGTGTGACGAAGGTGGATTCGTTGCACGAGTAGCCAAACGGAAGGAAGTTAAGAGTGCTGGTGGTGCTGCCATGATCCTCATGAATGATGAAATTGAGGAATTTAATCCCTTTGCTGACGCTCATGTTCTTCCTGCTGTACAAGTGAGCTACGTTGCTGGGTTAGCCATCAAGAAGTACATAAATTCAACTTCAAAACCAACAGCAACAATATTGTTTGAAGGAACTATCATAGGAAACCCATTTGCCCCAGCAGTTACTTCATTTTCTTCAAGAGGTCCAAGTGAAGCAAGCCGAGGAATTCTGAAACCGGACATAATTGGCCCAGGAATGAACATTCTAGCTGCATGGCCAGTATCTTTGGACAACAACATCCCACCATTTAACATGATCTCAGGTAGAATGCTCTTATTTGAACATATTAGATATACATCATAAAGGGACATTTAGAAAAAGACACAAGTTAGAGAAAAAAATCCATCTCACAGTATTATATTTATACTTACCACTAATAATATTACAATTTGTGGTGTCGTCACAAAGGTGTCTAAAATTTGTGCACTAATAACATTTCTGTTTCAGGTACTTCCATGTCTTGCCCTCATCTCAGTGGCATTGCCGCTTTGCTTAAAAACTCTCATCCAGATTGGTCCCCAGCTGCCATAAAGTCAGCAATCATGACAACTGCTTATAAATTAAGTCTTGGGGCTTTCCTGTACTGGACCAAAGGCTGAAACCCGCTGATATATTTGCCACCGGTGCTGGACATGTGAACCCTTTGAAAGCAAATGATCCGGGGCTTATATATGATATCGAACCAAATGATTACATTCCTTACCTATGTGGCCTGGGTTACACAGACAGAGAAGTTGGGGTGATTTTGCAACAGAGAGTGAAGCATTCCGGAAGCACAACTCAACTATCATTCATTTCCTATTATCTTGGGGTCTACTTCACAGTTCTACAACAGAACATTGACAAATGTGGACCAGCAAACTCAACTTACACCATGGCAGCTGACTTGCCATTAGCAGTTCGTATGAGAATAAGCCCTAATGAGATAACATTCACGGAGGTGAAACAGAAGTTCACATACTCGGTTGGGTTCATACCCGCAGGCAGAGAGAGGCAATCACCTATTTTCCCAGGGGTCTCTCAAGTGGGTGTCTCTGTCTGGAAAGTTCTCTGTTAGCATCCCCATATCTGTCATCTTCAATCCCAAGTGAAAATTTGGGACAGGGAATTAGAGCCTGGCACAATTATACAGTACAAAAATAAAGATAAGAATATAAAGTCTCCTAGCTTGCAATGGCATCTAGGTCAGAGTTTATGTCACTTTATCTATATTATGTATCTTATAGGAATAACTAAAGACCATAGCCATGAATCTCTAAACAAGTTCTGGCTACTCAACTCTCATCAGGAAGGGTGGCCCATGATTAGACTCTTACCTCGTGGGAATTTGAAGAGTAGATGTATGTAATTTTATTCACACTTCGCAAAGAGGAATTTTTAACTTTGACTTGATCTTCCAATCACAAGACATCAACCTTACGTTTATGACTCACCCTCACTCAACTCTCATCAGTATTAGCATTATGGATAATTAATTGGTCTTAATCCATTGGTGATGTCCTTTTAAATGATCTTTAGGTAGAACAAATCAAGTCATGTTTTGTTTAAACAAGCACCTGATCTCTTGTAAGGGATAAATTGTGAAGAAACATATGCATGTTGGAAAAGATAATATATAAAAATATTATTTTAACACCTAAAAGATAGGCGTCTAATCTTAACCTTATTCATTATTGGATGTGATAATAGTAAGATTTATATTTATTAATCCATCATCCAATAATAAAAAAGATATATACCTTACGGAATACTCACTTCCCATGTGTTAAAATAATATTTCTCACATGCATAGCAGAGGGAAGTCCCGTTGAAAACCAACATTTTTCGGATCAATCTTTTTGTACATGTTCCTCAAACACTATTTCAAGTTCCTTCCTTTTCTTTTTTTCCCCCCATTTTGCAAAGGATTTTGATTTTGAACATGTACTCTGATTGTTACGTGACTACTATTCCTCTTAAAACTTATGTTAATAGCACTATATCATGAGTACCACTGGCGGAGGACAGTTGGAGGGCAGCTGCGCCCAAGATTTTTGTTTTTAGCATCTATATATAATATAGAGAGTTAATATGTCTTATTATAACTGAGGCGAAAAAAACCATTAATACATGGATTTGGATTCTCACTTTAAAGAGTAAGGTAACAAATTTCATTTTTAAATTAATAAAATTATATGTATTTCATAATACATAATAAGTTCAAGACTTTTTTTTTCAATTTATTTCATTTGTATATTAGGTATTTCATTTATATCAATTGAATATAGATTTCATACTTACTCATTTAATAACATTTTATACAATTTAGTTTTTCTTAATTGAACTATTAAATTATAACTACATATCATATTAATTGTATGCACCAAATTTTAAAACTATTAGTCACTTATAAGGATGTGATTAAATTATCCTCATTTGCACATATTTAAGAAATATTTATTACATTGATTTAGATGTATATAAAAAATCTATTAAATAATTTTGGATTAATGTGAAATTTTACAAACATAGTCTATAACATGTAAACTTTAAATACAATGATTGATTCCATTAAAATAAAAATCAATAGAAAGTTATCGAAAATATAAGATACGTGCCAAGATTTAAATTGGTGTTAACTAATCTTACCTTCTTTTTTTTACAATTTATTTTGTTAATATGTCTATCCCTCTAATATCCTACATTTTAAAAAAAATATTTAGTTAATATGTTCGTCCCTCTAACTTATTATTTCTTGAAGTTAAAAACTCTTTACATTTGGGCATTAACTTGAATCTGCATACTACTTTTGCCTAAGCATTTATATTCAAACATTCACGTGTAAAAATCTCAATAATTCAAACTATCAACTTCAATACTAGTCACTAGATCTTTTTTCTATCTTTGCTTTAGTTGGACCTTTTTAACTTCAATCTAATTAAAGTTGAAATATACAGAGGCCTCTTGAATAGCTCCCAGATTCCGTATAAAAGCTGCGTTCTCATAATGGGAATGATGGGATTTTGAAAACGTTTGAGCAACGTCTTCGTGCGGCCATTTTTGTTAAACTAACATAAGTTCTCTTGCTATTAATTTTGTATATTTCATGTATGCACTTCCAAATTGAAAATGTAAAATGGGTAAGGTAAGGTATCAGAGAAGGATAGTTAGAGGAGAATAGTGAAGAAGAGAGAAGAAGAGAGTATTATCTATATTGATCTTTGTAATCTGTAATGCAACAACATAACTACAATACAATGGATCTGTGCTTTATACAGGGAGAGGGTTACAGCTATACAACAGAATCACTAACAAACTGATGATAACAGAAATACATGCCAGCTGGAATCAGTTGAGTTAGTTCTAACTTATCTCCATTCAGGTAACACTCAATGTGACAGGATGGTTTGATTTTTTCAAACCTACCCCATGTGTATGCATTGCAAATGTCAAAAAGACATCAAATGCTTTGAAGCGGACATGGGATGACAATTAAAGTGATAAAATTTTCTATAAGGTGCATGAAGTTAGGTGGTTGGCACCAAATTGAAAATTGTGATTGTTGAAAAACTTGGCATGAGAAGCTCAATAAATAGAGCTTTGCTTGCAGCACCTCAAGTTTAGATGACGGAAAAACAAAATCCTCTCCTTATTTTGTAATAGAGTAAAATTATTTGTTTCTTATGAGTTCTTTTTTTTTGTCAATTGAGAGTATATGGGTAAGAAAAAATCCTGTGAGGTATTATGGATGTATTTGAGATTTGGATTGAATGGAGTGTGTCAATTCTTTATATTTTCGATCGTGCTATAGTATGAAAGATTTTTATTGTCATCTTCTATTTGGTAGAGGATAGGGTTTAGTCAATCACGTAAATTTTGAGTGTTCTTCATATCTTTAAGGCTTCCAAATATTGTATCTATCCTTCCTTATTTGTTTTTGTCTTTTGGGCCGCTATCTCACAACACTGGAGAATATTAAGGTATGAAAAATGAAAAAAATTTGCCATTGTTAAAGACGAACTTTATGTTCACCTATGAAGCTCGTGCATGCCTCCAGGGCTCCAGGAAAACTCAGACTTATTGGGCAAATGCAGTCTAGAATAAATAATTCTTGAAGGAGGTTATAAATTCAAATTTAAGCATATTCACATAAAAGTTGGTACTATTCACATATAAGTTATTTTATCTTAATGAAAATTATTGGGATCTTTTCTATTGCAAATGTGTTTAAATATGAGTTATTAAACTACCATATGATCTCTACCAAAACAAAAAAAAAAACTACCATGTGATCATCTATCATTTTAGAAACAATAAGCGACTATACATTAGTTCAAACCAAATGAGAACGCATCATAACAAATTAGTTGCAGTTTGCAAATGAGGAATGAGTCTCCAATCCAGGGAGTTACAAATAAGAGGAGCTCTTGGAATTTTTTCAGACACTTCATTCCCTTCTTTACTTACATTCATTAAGTATCACCCTCTGGCTAATCATGCGTGTAATAATTTGAAAATTAAATGACATATGAATGTCCTAGCAGTGTGTTTTCACACACCCAAGTGAGAGTACCATAATCCTGAGCAAAAGCACGGTTGTCTCTATTCTCTGATATGTCGGATAGAAAAATTCTTTAAAAATTAATGTTATTCTTATATGCACTCATAATAGAGTTGATAAGTCCCATAATCAAGTAATTAAGTATATTTTAAATAAAATTAATGAAACTGCTTGTATTATGAATGTGTGTAAATGTGAAATGTTAAATTTGTCTTGCTAAAAGATTTATGGGGCCATAAACTCCACCGAGTATTTGTAAATGTAACTTTTCCGCTTAACCTCAGTAAATGTTATCCTCGCGGGTGTGGTCCCCCTCGTACCCAAAGCCAAGGGCACGTCATCAATCTCCAGAGTATGAGTTGAATTGGCCGGTCCAACATTGGTCAAAGTTCTGGTGTCAACCCCAAAGCCAAAAGAATGGAATATGAGAGATACTAGTTGAGTTGGTTTGAGCTTTACATTGGCTCATACCACGTCCCTTGCATAAGAGTTGCAATCTCTCTGTCAGTCTTAAATGGCTGTGGCAATATTGCTGAGTACTCATGAATATTTGTCGTTCAAATATCAAATAAATAAATAATGTAATTTAATATAAATTAATCTTTATAAAATTTAAAACTTTGTAGTTTAAATGTGGATTTTATATACGGTCTTATATATATATATATATATATATATATATATATATATATATATATATATATATATATATGAAGTGTGTTCAAAAATAGACACAAACATTATGTATATATAATTTTTTTTATTTTTTGTATGATTTTTTTTCTAGAATTTTTCTTATGTTTGTATAAATTTTTTATCTAATTAATTATTTTTTTTTATTTTTTTGATCAACTGAAGAATTTTTAAAATAAAATGACCCAATAGCCAGGTCCAACTAAACAAGTAAGATTATTTTGGGTTCATATTGATATTAAAAATTAAAAAAATAAAGAAACCAACTCAAACGTATCCACAACGTGTTCAATAATATCCACAATGAATTAAAGTCATGTTTAACCGTGTCCATGCATGTCTTCACTTAAAATTTATTTTTATTTGGACAAGTACGGACTCGTCCCAACACGTCGTGTATGGACGTCAATGTCAGACAAGTGTACGTCTTCTTATATATATATATATATATATATATACTCACATAAATAAATATAATTAACTTGATATCCTATAATGATTATGTAAATGAAAAAAATTTAATGGAATGATAATGTTTGAAAAATTTATACTATCAATATATTAAAATTAAACTCTTAGCCTATTCTGATTTTATTTAAATTAAACAAATATAACTAAATTCTTTCAAGCCTTATATCTCTTTGGATATTTTTGTTTATTTAATATATTTTATAATATTTTGACAAAACTTAGTATTATAAAATTATAGAAATTATATTGTCCTTATAATTTAATTAATTTATTATTTATATTTAATATTTTAATAGAATATGCTCTCTCATATTTACATAATTTTTTAAATATTGGCATCTTGTATCCGTATGCATACCTGACACCAATACCGTAGCCCTACTAACATATATGTACCTGCTCGGGAATTGGATCTATTTTTGAAACTAGACCTATTGGGTTGCTTTGATATTTTTCGTCATTTATTAACTCATTGGCAAGAGTAAAAAGTTGAAGTATCTCTATTGTATCTGATGAAATTTGGCATGATCTTGGATATTAGAAATTGAATTAGCTTGTATCTCTCAACGTTTAGTTTCTTAGCCGCAGGGTAATAGGCAATTAGACTAAGGCTTGCAATCTTATTTAGTCATATGGATGTTGATTCTACAATAATGCTATTTTAATATCTATTTTTAGGTGTTCCATCTATATTTATTTTATTATTATTTGTAAGATTGTCTAATTTAGACTATCCTCTTATTAAATGATAAGGTGGAATCATTTAGAATAATGTTAAAATTTAACTGATAAAAAATACTTAATTTTAAGAACAAAAGAAATTATTCAATCCTTTATTAATCAAATAAGTATAAGTTATTATGTTTACTATATTTTTAATATAATCGCTTAAAATTGATAAATGAAGTAAATATATTTTTCTTATCTATTACCTTTGATTCTATTAGGGAACTCCGTTCAAAGGGAAGCAACAAGACCATTCCAAACTATAAGACAACTAGCATTTATTATTGCTTGTATAATAAATTAATAATTTGGTGGAGTATACAATTAGCTAGCTGTTGCTGGTTGTACCTTCTTTGTGGAGAACGACATTCCAACATTCCCGCTAGGAAACCTATGACATCGTTAACATCCATGCTCCTTATTTGTCATCACTCCACAATCCACATTAATTACACTGTATAAATAATGCATGCATGGGATGCAAGGTAATAGCAATCTAAGAAACAGCAATTTTCTGTTACTTCTGCATAGTGCAAACATGACCAAACCCAAGCATGAAAAACTGTCCACCAAGATAGAACTTATTGCATTGCTTCTTGCTTTCATTTTCATGCTAAGTTTCTGTCCAACTTCAGCACAACGACATGAAGCGTCATCAGAGACAAACCAACCTGAAGAAGTGCCAACTGAGGCACTTGTAAATGAAAGTGAATTATTGACTTACATTGTTCACGTTCACAAGCCTCAGGACGATGGTTCTCTTCAATCAAGGGAATTGCATGGCTATTACCACTCGCTTCTTCCAGAGAGTGCAAAAACTCCGAACCGGCAGCGCCT
>JAMLFY010000004.1:13689276-13971465 GCA_030441495.1 Dalbergia oliveri | reverse complement strand
TGGGAGAGAAGTAGAAAAGAGAATATTGTATCTATTTGGATGCCTTGTCGATTTTCAGGTTGTCATGTTGGCTTGTTTTTTTTCTTTCTATGTGATTTCATGCAATATTGAGAACCAATAACATTTATGGACTTGACCTTTTTTTCAGCCAAAATTGTCCATAGGTTACAAAAAGATAAACTATCATGTAGTCCTCCATTTGAAATTAAATATAATTTATGACAAAAAATATAATTTTTTATTTTTATTTTGTTTTAAAATAATTGTCATTTTAAAATTTCATTGAAGCTTCAATTTAATTTATATCAATTTTATCCTTATGTACCTATTAACATTTCTCTCTTTATTCAATTAATCCTTTTTAGCCAATTATAGTCCTTTATTTAAAGAAAATTTAGTTTTTTAAATTAATAAAATATAAGGAATCAATATTATTTAATTATTTTCTCAATCATTGTACAACAACCTTAAAAACATTTATTTTAAAATGAAAGGAGTAACAAATATATCAAAACTATTTAAGAAAATGTAGAAACTATCCAAAATTCCTGAGATCAGGGAATTTGTTAATTATTTATGGCAAGGGACAGAGTGAGATAGGTAAAGATATCCTCCAGCACCAAAGCATTTGAACGTCATGGGATTATCACTCCTATTCAATGTGATCAAGAGAAATGTTTCTCCATCTTGAGACTTGAAACACTTCAAGATATCCCTACTCAAATCCTATCAAGCCACACAGTGTATCCAAGAGTTCCTAGATTTTAACTTAATAGTCCTCTCCGAGGACCCAACTCTTGTATTTGAGCTATTCGAAAATTCCTCCATCCCTAAACTTTTTTATTAATATTTATTTTCCCTTATATCTTATTAATTACTATATTCATTCCATAATATGACAAATTGATTTATTGAAAAAGTAAATATATCTAGCTATAAGTAGCCATATATTGACTTTTTTGGTAGCCATATGTATTGGTTTTTCAATGAATTAATTTGTCAAAAACAACCAATATTAACAAACGGAGGATGTAGTTTTGGTTGTATCCTCAACAATTATTAAACCATGGTGAAGGATAATTTGTCCCTCGTATCTCTTGGATCTTTACATAATCCTCACTTAATTTCTATGGAATTACTAGATTGACCTTTACTTTTTATCTAATTCATGCTTCCAATCCCTTTTGCCATTCCTTTTCTCATTCAACCTCATTTTCTCACTGACAATTGTCCATTGATTTCACAGCCACTCAACCCATCCATAATAGCCCAGTTTCAACATCGTTCTTTTGGTTGCAGTGATCTAAGTTCTGTCATTTTGTTGCAAACAAATTTGTTTTTGTTTAAAGTTTTTATTTTTATTACTGGTTAATGGCTATTGATGTTTTAAAAATATTTGATTCAAGCAAATTGGCCAATGGGTATGAGATATCAATTGCTTTGGGGCATAAATGAACAAACACCATGGGGACAATTATGATGACTTTGTGTCCAACAAATGAAAAACCAAAGCCTCCCACTTGCAATGTTATTTTCCTAAAAATACTTGAACTAAAGGGTGCTGAGCGTTGGGTTTAGATTTGGGTTATTGGAGGAGTAAATATGATTTTATAGTGTTTGAATGGTGCTTGCACAATGAGGAGAGGGATTGGTGGTGGTTGTGATGTTGGCAAGAGTGTGGCTTGCAGGAGGGGGCACCATGTGCAAGCTCTGCAATCAACAAGGGTGATGGGTGGTGGAAGTGAGGGGTGGTGAAGTGAGATGAGATGAGATGCAAGGGGAGAAGGGGAAATAGATTAGAAGGAAAGTTAACAATGAACTTGGGGATAGTTTTGTAATTCTAGTAAATTATTGTTTTAGTTTTAAATTTTATTATTTATTTATAATTTTATATTATTGTTATAACTTTAATTGTATACTGTTAAAATAATATTCAATGATCTAAAAGAGTGGAAAAAGATGAGGACTATGTTATCCGTCACCTTAAACCATATATATATATATAGCAATCAACTATGCTAAATAAACACTTTTATCGTAAGGCTTTGTTGATTCCATATTCACGGATAGTAATACCACTATAATATTATACAATTACTATTGAATCACCCAAAAAAAATAAGACTAAAACCCTAAAGGGTCGTTTGGTTTTTCTTTCATAAATTTTGAAAAATTAAAAACTGAAAATGAAAACTGAAAACTCAAACCAAACAACCCTAATTTAGTCTCTTAAATTCACATTAAGGTACAAATTAGCTCATCAGATTTGAAAAATCTCATTCTAGTTCATTAAATTTATAGAGACAAGTTAGTCGTTTCGTTAAATTGTTATATAAACAATTAATGGAAATATACATGTGTTTTGTTAACTTGCTTACATATACTATTAATTTTTATCTTGGTCCTAACTCATTTCACTCATCTATTTTGTGCAGAACAAATGACAATTTAAAGTCAAAATCTTTCTTCTAAGTAAGAGCTATGGCAAGAGAGAATATGAAGAAAAAGACTTAAACAACTTCATTTAGAGTGAGGTAAATTACGACCCACTATGAAAATTAACAGGATACATAAATAAGTTAACAGTAAATATAAGTAAATTAATAAAACATAACTCATATGACAATTTGACGAATGAATTAATTTGTCCCAATTTGTTAAATTTGAGAGACTAGTATGATATTTTTTTAAATTTAAGGGACTAATTTGTCTCTCACTATAAATATGAAGGACTAAATTGTTTTATTCCATAAGAAATTTACAATATCAGTATGATATGATCATATGAAAAGAGAGTTTTTTTTTTTCCTTCACGAAAATGAGTTTGAACCATCCATAGGATCCTTAATAGTTTTTTTTTTTTTTTTGGGTATCCTTTATTATGGGTTAAGAGAGGTAAAATATCAAGAGGGATAAATGAGATGGTTAAGATGTGTAGGTTATGCTTGTTTTAAATTATTATTTTTATTTATAGAAACTTTTTATTATATCAACTTCACTTGAAACTTTTAAATTGTTTTTAATTTTTAATAGAAACTAATATGAATAATTTCTATAAAAAATGATATTTTTTAGTTGAATTATTTATTTATATATTTTTTAAAGCAACTCCATAAATTGATATTTTTCCTCTTGAATCAATACTCTTTTTAAAATATGAAAAAAAGTTGAATAATCATATCATATATATATCATTCTAAAATTGAGTTTTGCAACAAAAAAAATAATGATTACTGTCATTCAATCATATCATATTTCTTGTAACATCCTAAATAATAATAATAATAATAATAATAATAATATGTGTTTTAAGTCATTTATTTGTCTTAAATAATTTTATTTATTTGTCTTACTTAATAATTTTACATTAATATTTATTTTAAATATTAGACCAAATTTTAAAATATAGATATGAATTGTTTAAAGTAAGACCATAAATTGGTAATAATAAATTCAAAATATATTATACTAAGTTAAGAATAAAATTTATTAAGAATAATAAGTAAAAAATATATTAAGTACTAATAATTAGGTGTATAATTTTTATAAAAAAAAAAGAAAGAAAAGAGGCGATGCACAATGCAATTTACCCACGGCAACAAATTTTTGTGTTGGCTTTACGTGCTTATATATAGGGGAAGGTGTGCTGTGTGTGTAAAAGAAAGAAAGAATTTGTGAAAAGTGTAGTGAATGGAGGGTGAGAGGCAAAGAACGTGAGTAAGGGAGGAGAGAGAGAAGGAAAAAAATAAGAGAGAGGGAGAGAACGTGAAATAAGACGGAGAAGGGTAAAAAATAAAAATATGCTGTATAAAATTATTGTGATATAGATATATTATTTTATTTTTGTATTAATTTAGAGATAGAAAATAAATTTATTTTATATAAAATAAAATTATAATTACAGTTATTATTATTACTATTAATTTTTTATATTGTTATTTTTATCATAGATGCTCATAGTTATTTATCATTGTCATTTTTCTTATCATTCTTTTATATTTATTAATGATTATGAACTTGAATATTGATTAAAATAATATTAACTACTTAGTTAGATGATCCTCTTCTTCTTCACCTGTCCCATTGGTTTACCGCACCCTGTTTTTTCTTTTTTATTTTATCATTTAATTATACTCCATTGTAGTGCATATTATCATTGTTCCAGTTCTTTCTTTTATTTTATCATTTAATTATAAAAATTCTCTTCTCTCCAGGTCCAATACAGACTACCACCGCTCTGGTTTTTTCTTTTTATTTTATCATTTAATAAATTTTATTGAGATATTGCTTTATTTGGTCCAATTTATTTATGCATGAATTTATAAATTTTGTGCACTTATTTTTGTTTATGTTTTACTATTTAAATTGTTGATTAACTTTTGAACTTTTATTTAAGTTTTATTTGTTGATTAATTGTATGAATTCCTTATTAAGAAATTATTCACAATAACTATTAATTAATTTAAAAAGAATATGATTAGTTAAAATTTGTCACTAACCATTGACAAGACAAAGGGATACATATAAGATTATTTTATGTTACCTGCTTAGGATAGAATAACGTAAAGTCTTGCTTTGTCGTCATAATGTAAAAACAATGTGAAAGAATGAGAATTCCCTAAGACCTTCGACTATGTGTGACAAGTAAACAAATGAAAATAAAGCTAAAATAAAGAAATCATAGTTTTGATAAGATATGCATAACATGCTCTACATGACATATTTACGATAACTGATTATGTTCATATAACGTTATTGTAGTCTTGTCTATTTTCCATGCATAATCGCTTAAACCAACTATTGTTCAAATATTTTAAAACCATTCATTTTCTATTGAAAATTTATTTTAAATTATCATTTTTCTTTATTTTTTTATTTCTTTTCATTAGCTAAGTAACACTTGGGGACTTATGTTTAATTAGTGTGTGATTTTATATTGTGAATTTTAGAAGCATTTAGTTATAATTAATGGCATTCAACAAACATGCTAAAACCTTTTTACTTGTAATCTTTTTATTTAATGTTAACCATCGTGCTTCATGTGTAAATTTATACTATTAGCTTCTATATGAACGAGTGTTACGTTTCTTGCCCATTAAAAGACATTAATTATGCTCAGTTTTTAAATGAATAAGATTTAGATTTTTTAATAAGAAAATCACATACAAATATTTAATTTAATAGGAATATGATTCTTAAATGAATCATTTTTTTATAGGAATATGATTCAAATACTATTTTATAAAAATATATTAATTGTGTTAGTTTTTATAGTAATAGGCTCTAGTTTTTAATACAAAAAATCACATACTAAATATTTAATTTAATATGATTCAATTTTTTTTATAGAAATAAGATTTAATTTTTTTAAGAAATATTCTTCAAAGATTATTACTTAATAAAATATGATTTTTATTGAAATGTTAGTAAAAATCTTAAATATTTCTAAACCCTAATTTTTAAATAAATCTATTTTTTTATAGGAACAAGATTCAAATATTAGTAAAAATATGAAATATTGTTTATGAAATAATTTGATGATAAAAATATCATTTTTTTATTTATAGTAATAGGATATAAATGATTTGCATTACAATATTTTAATAAAACCAGATTTTAAAATGTAAATGATTAGTATTCGATTTCATCTAATTGATAGATTTAATTAGACACTTAATTAGATCATTCTAATTGCCAGCAATTAAGGATTCATTTACAGATCTAAAAGACATAAAAGAACATGATAATATTTAATGCTAACAATAATTTTGATTTTCAAAAGATCAACGAAAATTTTATAGTACAACATGGCATTACGTTAAAATAGATTGGCTAATACATATAAAATTAAAAATCATATATAAAACCAAGATTTATTTTTCTTAAAAGGAATTTATTTTTCAAATAAATAAGATTTTTTTATAGAAATATGATTTCAAACAAAAATAAGGGTTTTTTTTAACAAATATTTCATTTGTAATCCAATCAAAGTAGATTTGTTTTCCTAAATTGATCAATCAATTAAATTCTAACTTGATTCAGTCATTTCCAGTTATTATATATATTATCTATAAAAAAAAAGTTTGTCACATATGAAAGAAAAGTCTGTCTTACTTATAGATTAAAGATAATAGTTTTATTTTTACAATTTTGCTCTTAAGGTTTTTCTTTTTTTATTTTGCTGTCAATCATATTCTTAATATTTATTTTGTGCTTCATTTGTCATAAAAGTAAATTATTTTAATCCTTTGAGCTATACTTCATCATCCAATTTTTATCCTCTACCTTCATCACCTTCTCTTCACTTTTTTTATTTTCTTTGTGTTCATTGACAAGAAATTTTCCTGCCATAGTTATTTTAATATTTTCCAAATTTCAGTTTAAGTTATAATTTTTCTTCCATGGTGCTAATCCATCTTCTTTCTCTTCTTTGTTTTATTATCCTCCATTGCAACGTTGTTAAATATAGACTGCAGTTGTGAGCTATATATACTTATGAAACTAATAATTTCTATTATCATTATTATTCTTTTTTCTTACTTTTCTCCTTAGTTTTTTTTTTTTTTTTTTATGCATATTTAGACTCCAGTTTGTTTCTATTGTGCATCTTGATGTAGAGATGTTAAAGCAATTATTTTATATTTTTCCAAGCAATTTCTAAATTGTTTAAATGTAACACTTTTAATTGGATTTTAAGACTTTGAAATTATTTTTAGAAGCAATTTTCATGGCAATTTGAGGTAAGATTTTGTGCATAAAAATAAACTTGACTTATTTATTTATATGCTTGTATGTTTGTTTGTACACATATTTTATAATCAAGTACAAACAAATTTGTTATATTACATCAATCACTTTTAATTTTTGGCTTTATAAGAAAGGTCTACTTAATACGAATTATGTGCTTGTAATTTTTATACTATGATCAATTCCAAGAAATTGGTAGTATATGGTATATAAGATGCTATGTAATTTTTTATAATATATTATATTAATTAGTTTTTTTTAGTCTTAATTTATCTACATTTTAAATGCAAAAACTTAAGGTATATAACTCTCCACCATATCTTGTTCACAATCTCCATGTAGTAGTTTGACTAGCAAATAGGTGAAGATAATCGACCTCCAAGACAAGCCAAGATAATAATGTTGTATCATTAAAACAATTTTTTAGATAGGGTTTTAAGATTTTTACTAGTGATTTATAAGTTATAGAAAGTACCAAATGAAATCATTGTAATAATAAATATAATTAATTATAATTGATTTCAATTTCCTTGAATTTGATTAGTAATTTTTGTTTAAGTTATTTATTTAGATATAAAAGCTTTTTGGTTCGAGATATTTATTTAGAAAATGTACTAATTATAATAATAAATATAATTGATTATACTGGATTATGATTCGATTATCAATTATGATTCTTGATTTTCGATTAAATCAGATATAACTTCTTTTAAACTAGATATTAGTTTCAAATAATAATACTTGAAATGGGATTTGAAAAAAATTAAGTTAATAAATTTTGAAAAATTAAAATGAAAATTTTTTATTAGGTTATTTATTTAGAGAATATATCAATTATATTGATGATACTTAGACATTAACATTTTTTCTCCCAAGTTATTTATATAGTGAATATATCAAATTATAGTAATTATAACAAGCATAATTAATTATCATTTATACTTTACTACCAACCATGATTCATAGTTTTTTTTTATTAAATTAGATAATTAGTTGAGCAATATGTTTTTTATTTGTAGATTTGTACATTTTTAAATTTTTGAAATTGAGATTAAATCAGTGGTTATTTTCATTCATGTTATTTATTTTGCTATGAATTTTTTTTTGGTTAGGTTTATAATTTAAAGGAAATAATAATTGTAATATTTTTAAAAATAAATATCATTAATATAATTAACTATATTTATTTTAATGGAGTTCAAATTGATTATTAATCTTTGCTCCTATATTTATTTAGAAATAAAATCATTTTTTACTCAGGATATCTCGGTAGTATACTAATTTTACTCATGATTCCAATTTTTTATTAAATGAAATATATTAATTTTTTTATAGTTAGATATTAGTTTTTAAGACTAATATTTCAAATAGAATTTGAAAAAAATTGTATATATTTTTTTTTGAAAAAATCAAACATGAACACTTTTTTATTCGATTTTCATTTTTTTAAAAGACAAACACTTTTTGGTTTGGGTTATTTATTTAGAGGATGTATCAATTATAATCATGATAATAATTTTAATAAATAAAATTATTTGTAATTTATTATAAATTATGATTCATAATTTTTTATTGAATCAAATAATTACTTGAGCAATATGCTAATTTTTTAATAGACTTTAGCATTTAAAAATTTTTGAATTTGAAATTAGAGTACAACATTAATATTTTCAATCAAGCTATTAGTTTTGATTTGATACGAACAATTTTTTTGGATATGGTTTTAATTTATATAAAATACCAGTTATAATTATTATAACAATAAATATATTTAATTAGTATAATTGATTTCAATTGACTTTTTTTATTATTAATTTTTGTTTAACTTATTTATTTACATTACATATAATATCCTTTTGGGTCAAGATATTTATTAAGGAAATATACTAATTATAATGATAAATATGATTAATTATAGTTAATTCTAATTTGATTATCAATCATGATTC
Source organism: Dalbergia oliveri (assembly GCA_030441495.1). Classification (NCBI taxonomy): domain Eukaryota; kingdom Viridiplantae; phylum Streptophyta; class Magnoliopsida; order Fabales; family Fabaceae; genus Dalbergia; species Dalbergia oliveri. Next base: position 13,962,769 of record JAMLFY010000004.1, on the reverse strand, counting down.
TTAATTTTTAATTAAATCAGATATACTAAATTTTTAAGCTAGATATTAGCTTTAAAGACTAATATTTGAAATAGGATTAAAATAAATCAGATATTTTTTAAAAAAATTAAATGTGAACACTTTTTTGTTATGGTTATTTATTCAAAAAAATATCGATCATAATAATTGTAATAAATTAATTATTAATTATAATTTATTGCTAATCAGAATTCATATTTTCCTATTAAATGAGATAAATAATTGAGCAACATATTTTTTTTATTAGAGGTGCTAAATGGCTCAAATAAAATGAGTAAAAAAAATGATGAATTTGATTTGGTAAAAGATCATTTGTGCATTTGACCAAAAAATATGATAAAAAAAGAGAAAATCACACAAAATAAAGCAATGAATGTTCATATGAAAATCATGAAAACAGTTTCATAACAATAATTTTTTTTATATATTTGAATTTTTTTAATTTTTAAAGCTGAAATTGAGGTTATGTCTTTATTAATTTTCGGTCATGTTATTTGCTCTTTATGAACAATGTTTTGGTTAGGTTTTCAATTTATAAAAAATAACAATTATAATAATAAATGTACTTAATTTCAATTGATTTCAGTTGACTTCATTTTGATCAGTAATATTTGATTAAGTTGTCTATTTAGATGTAAAATTAAAGTTTTTTTTTGTTTAAGTTATTTATTCAAGGAATATACTATCTATAATATTAAATCTAATTGATTATACTTGGTTTCAATTTTTGGTTAATTATAACAATGTATTTCTATATAGATTTACTACTCTCATTTATAAAATATTAACCAATCTACTCAAGCATACTATATTTACTATAGTATTTCACCTTTTCAAATTATGTCATTTAGCATTTTATTTGATAGGATAGGAATTAATAAGAATTAATATATATATATATATATATATATATGAAGAATATAATAATTTGTTTTATTGTATAAATATATGAAGTATAATTTTTAAAATATAGATAAAAGGATTTAATATTCAATAAACTATTAATTATCAGGTGTATCACACAGGTAATAAATTAGTATTATTGTATTAAACGTATTTGCAGTTTGATTTGAATTAATATTAAATAAAAAGCAATTTAATTTGAATAATATAATTTATTGTATTTATTATAAAATATAAGTTTATAAGCGACATAAAAATAACTTATTCGATATGTATAAGATATTATTTTAAAAAATTAAGCATAAAGAATAAAAATTATATAGTAAATTTTTTTGGGTGAAATCTCCTTTTTTGGTGAAATTATATAGTAAATTTCGAAAAATAAAAAATAAATTATTATATAATTATAATATTTGAATTGAATTAGATCTGATTTAAGAAATAAAATTAAAAACCTAATCCAATCAAAGCAGTTTGAATTGAATTGCAGTTCGGTGTGAATTTGATTCATTTTGATGACTTGTTTTTGGTTTGGATGAGATTAGTGTAGCAATTTTGAGAAGGTAAAATTGGACTTTAACATCGATGTCGCTGGTACCGACAACAACAAGAGACAACTGAAATTTGAAAATAGAAAAGAAAAAGTGAGGATGATCTTGTTATATATATATATATATATATATATATATATATATATATATATATATATATATATATATATATATATGGATCGGTAGGATAAGCGTGCACCCATGGACCACGAGTACAATAATAATAAAGTGGACTAAAAAATTACCCCACCATCAGGCCAATATTATATAATAAATTTGAATATATTTATTATTTTCATCCCATTTCGCCCAATAGATGAAATTGGATAGGATGAACTACTCACTCGGTCGATTTTTTAAATTTAACAAATCCAAACAACACATCAAATCAAAATATCCTCCGCTCCACCAGCTTCATCACCCCTAAAGAAAAAGAATGCGCAAGTGGCAAGCAGAGTACACTGTTGGTAGTCTCTGTAGCCAGATAGCCAGCCATTAGCGACAGACAAGGCAAGAAGGCCGAAGCCATAACGCAGCGGCACCTGAACTGAGCTAGGGTTCCGACACGGCACCACAAACATAGATAGATCACTGTACTACTGTGAGTCTCCCTCTTCCAACATTCAAATCTCTCCGTCCGTGCGTGCGTGCGTCTCCTATCTTATCTACATCTGTTCTCCTGTCATATGATATCACATGATTCGATTCATCGCTCAATAACCACTCTTTGGAACATGCTATAGCTTTTTCACTATGTTTCGGTCTCTAAAGGCTGCCTATGTTATCTCTTCTTTTTCTTCGCACTTTTGTAGTTTGATTTCATTTCATCATTTTTCTGCCAAATACATATCTTATATTCACTGAATCTTGCATAACACGATTCATTTTGGGTTGGGAAAATGGTAAAAAAGAAGAGGTGGGACTTTTTAACTTTTATAATTGGTGCACAGATATCTTGCTCGTCTTTTGCCTTAACTTTTCTAAGTGGTACTCTAATGGTTTAATTTAATAACTATATAAGCACCTCGAATGAATAAAGAACAGGAATGTGAATGTCTTTTCAACTTAAGATACTACAAGATGCATGATTGCTCTTCTTGTGGTGGCTTTGATCAAATCCGTGCTTGAGCATCTTGGATGGTATATGGCAGCCATATTTTTTTTTAAAAGAATGTTATCTGGTTTATTTTAATTGAAACCAAGTTACTAGTTCCTGTAAGTTTATCAAAATGATTATGCATTCAAAATGGTGTAGCGATCCATGTTTTCAGCATAGTTGTTTCTTACGGTCCTCTCCCCCTTTTTAGTGTCGGGTGGTATTATGTCCATTCTGCACTCAGATTAAACTTTTTAGAATTTTATGACAGGTCAAATTAGGATATGTCTTCTGATAGCGCAAAGGAAAATGCATCGGTAGTTGATTCATCAGCAACTGAATGGAAGCATGACATCGGAAATTCAGATGACCCAGGTTGTGATCTATTCTCTTTTCACGTAAATATCCTGTGAATTAAGGAGCCTTCTTAGAATTCGTTTAGGATATTTGTGAGGCATGCAATGAAATGGAAAATTATGCATATGAAATTACAGCTCTGTACATATTGGACAAAATGTGTAAAACAAAATGATGGACAAAAAGAAGAAGAAGAAGAAGAAACGGAAAAGTCTCAGTTTTTTAATCAAAACAAATATGCTGATACGTACAAAAGGTTAATGCGCCCCCTCCTCCTCAAGTCCACTGTTTAGTTGTGCTTCCAAATGGTGACCACCATCTCATTCCATCACGCCTCACTACTACATGCCACTAATCTAGCTAAATTTAGTTGCAGTGTATTCCAGATTATCATTGACTGAACTAGAGACTGAAATGAAGGATTTTAATCTCATATACTTAAAACGTTTCATACATGTATTTACATATCTGTTTATATACATATATACATGCATGTGAGCTCTTTTTCTTTTTCTTTTTTTATTTGCATTACGATTTAATTTCTTTTCACTTTTGATTTCTGATTTATTTGTAAAATCCTTTTGTTAGAGAACTCAAGTTACAAGTGTAGTGAAGACATTAATCTGACTAGGGCAGATAAAGTGGGACATTCTCATTGTCAGATAGGACTTACAACTGGAACTGGAGTGGAAAGATTATATAACACAAAATATTTTATCATTAAGAGTTTAAACCATCAAAATATCCGATTGTCAGTTGAGAAAGGAATTTGGGCTACTCAAATCATGAATGAGCCCATTTTGGAAGAAGCTTTTCATGTAAGATCCCACCTCTTCTTAGCTTGAATTATACTGTTAAAACTTTTTATATATGTTAGCCCAGTTAGTATTAGGAAAAGAAATTACAATAAGATAAATTGAACTTTCTTGAGAATTATTTGGATGTTATGCAGAACTCAGATAGCGTGATCCTTATATTTAGTGTCAACATGAGTGGTTGCTTCCAAGGGTATGCGCAGATGATTTCCTCCATTGGGTGGAGGCGAGATAATGTTTGGAGTGAGGGAAGTGGTAAAACTAAAAGTAATCCTTGGGGTCGCAGTTTTAAGGTCAAATGGCTGCATTTAAATGACTTGCCTTTCCACAAGACTCTTCATCTGAAGAATCCCTTGAATGACTACAAACCTGTCAAAATTAGCAGAGATTGCCAGGTTTCCTCTCGATTGACAACTTTATTGTTTCACACTTTTCTCCCTGTGAAAATTGTGCCTGTATAACATAATGAGTATCTCATTCAAGTCCCCTTTGCAGGAGTTATCTCCAGATATTGGTCAAGCTCTTTGTGAACTCCTTGATGGTAAGAATGACGGGGATGACCTGCTGACTAGGTAACTATTGTAGAGAGGTGAAAGATAACGTGTTATTAGCTGCATTTTAAGGAGGCTTGCTGCTTACTGGTTTTTGCTTTCACAGTTCATCCACAGGCGATTTTTGTGTGAAGGGCCATTCTGCAAACACTTCATGTTCGATGGGAGATGAAAACTATAACTTTCCCCCATGGTCAATGCCCTTGCCTTATTCTTCCTTGCTTTACCAAAATCAAGCTGAAGTAAATAGATTTCATTCAACAAACCATAGATTTAATGGAACAACATTCACTGAAATGTTGCCTATTACTTCTGAGTCATCAAAAGTGTCGGGAATTAAACGTTCTCATCTTAGTGGGCATATTCCTAAGCTGCAAGTGGACAGGGATGTGGCTTCTCAATTTGATGTTTGGGGTCTTTCTTCAGAAAGTCCTTTAGCTAGTACCTTAACAGAGGATGACTTTCTTGACATGGTAATGGGAAATTTTCTTTCCTTCTCTTGGCAATTGTTTTTTTTTTTTGGTCTCTTTTCCCGCCACATTGCTGTTTAGTTGCCCTTAAGCATATAGGGTTAATGGCTTCCAATTCTGTACTTGGCAAAGTGAAAGCCGGTGGTAGAGGATTTTTTTTGTTCTGTTGGAAGGGCAATATTTTTAGTTACATGGTCTTGATGTGGAAGAGACTCTAATTCATGCTGTCATGATCCTGTTACTTATGTAGTGGTCACATTTGTATGAATTTTGGAAGCTGGTTTGTACAAAAAATAAGTGTTACGTTCATGGGTTCTCTTGTCAACTGATGTGAAAACCAAGCTGTCATGCCCTGCATGTAGTACTCCCCCTCCTGAAGTTTCTTTGTTGCCTTGCTTGAATCAGCAATATAGCCTATAATCCATATATTAGAATGAAATATAGAATTATCATTCAGGTTGCCTCCTGATCTGTGAGGAGTTTTTCGAAAAATTTAAATCATATTAAAGGTGGCTCTGCTGTATAATTATAATTATAATAAATACTATTTCGTAATGTTGGTTATCGCGCACACTGACCAGACCAGATGTGGCTAGATAACAATACTGCATTGGCTCAATTTGTTATTTGGATTGGACAGTGGAAAAGCATGTAGCTGTTAAGGAAGGAAGCTCCCATATTTTGTCCATCCTGCAACCCTCATTATGTTAGCTTATTTGAATTTGGTGCCTTTAAGATCTTCTGTTAAATTGTATCTTCTAATAGTGAGAACTTTGATTTGACTTCCTTGAGTATAGGAACCCTTTTGTTTTATTTTTTGTGTTGATGCCCTTCAAAATTCTTGCTTCCTTTGTTCCTGGGTCCCAGTGAAAAAGTTGAAGCCTCCTATAGTGTCACTCGATATAGCTCCTAGAAAGAGTTAGGTCTTGGTGCTGTTGATTCAAATCTGCTCCATGATGCTGCCTAGAGAAAGGTTATCTATTCTTTTGTTTGAGTTCTGCATGCTTATATAATTGGTATGACCAATAATTGTTTAAGACTGCATGTTTCTTCTGTTAATTAACTGCGTATGTGTATTTTGGTTGCAGTCCTATGAAGAATACTTGGAGGTTCATAGCAGGTGCAGGAAACATTTGCGTTGCAGTGTCAGTATCCTGAACTATATTATTTCATTATTTTCACTTGATTATATCTAGACTTGTATCAATCACATGAAACCATAACCAAGCCATCAAAATTCTTACAGGCAGTTCAACCATCTTTGAAACAGTCGGAATCATGAGAAGTAATTCACATGATGATGATAGGTAAATATTGCACCTGTAGCCAAATTCCAAATCTTGAGTCAATTATGTGATTTCTCAGGGGATTATGCACTTTGCAGGAATTTAGATATGCTTGATAGAAATAGGAGTAGCTCACATGGGAGGATTCATCAGTAATCTTTGTCTTGGATTATATCTGCTCCAAGATGTCGCCAGCTATATTTTGGACTGTGGAGTTGTCATCCGTAAGGTGGCCCTTTTCCGTCTCACAATTGTGAAATGGAAGTTTAGTGTACTTGTAATATTAATATTGAGGCTTGTTTAGCAACTTGTACAGAATTTCGATTTAGATTGGCAAAGATCTAACTTTGTGTATATATTTGAGTAATTTTCTCAGGATACTTGTCTATAGAGATGCTTATTTTGGTTCGATGAGAGTAAGAAATCCAAATGCTTTAAATTTTCAGAGAAGTCATTTTTGGTACGAATACGAATTTGTGTCAGGCTTCCTCTGTTTTTTCCGCCCTGCATGAAATTGTTAACCTTTTTTCGTAGTATATTTTGTTTCATTGAGTTAAAAGTCACAGATTGCCATGTAGGATTTGTCATATTTTGTCCGAGAGTGATTTGTACTATATAGCAATCGTGTTTTGTTTATGCTGAGATTTTTGTGGCCCAGACGATGTTTAAACTTTCATGGTATCTATCATCTTATATGTGATGCCATTCTTCGGGGTAGAACCTGAAGAATCAAGCTTGATGATGAAAGAAAATTATTGACTTACACTGTTCACGTTAAAAAGCCTCAGGATGATGGCCGTCTTCAATCTGATGATTTGCATGACTATTACCACTCGCTTTTGCCAGATACTGCAAAAAATCCGAACCGACAGCGCCTTGTTTTCTTGTATCGAAATATCCTGACTGGATTTGCTGTGAAACTGACTGCAGAAGAAGCCAGAGCTCTGGAAGAGAAGGAAGTGATTGTGTCAGCAAGGCCTGAAAGAATCCTTCTTTACGCACAACTCACACTCCAACCTTCTTGGGGTTGCAACAAGGATTAACATTGTGGAAAGGTTCCAACTATGGGAAAGGCGTCATAATTGGACTCTTGGACACAGGCATATACCCTTCACATCCGTCGTTTTCTGATGAAGGAATGCCTGATCCACCAATAAAATGGAATGGCCACTGTGAGTTCACAGGGAAGAGGACTTGCATCAACAAGCTCGTTGGAGCAAGGAACTTTGTTAAGAACTCAACCTCAGACCCTCCATACGATGATATTGGTCATGGTACTCACACAGCCAGCACGGCCGCTGGAAGGTTTGTGCAGGGTGCTAGTATCTTTGGCAATGCTAATGGTACTGCAGTTGGCATGGCACCAGATGCGCATTTGTCAATTTACAAAGTGTGCAAATTTGAGGGTTGTTCTGAAAGTGCATTATTAGCTGGAATGGACACTGCTGTTGAAATGGTGTCGGTGTACTTTCTTTGTCTCTTGGGGGACCCCCTCTACCTTTCTTTGAAGACCCAATTGCACTTGGTGCATTTGGCGCAATCCAGAAGGGAGTTTTCATTAGTTGTTCAGCTGCTAACGCAGGACCTTTCTACAGATCATTGTCTAATGAGGCTCCATGGATTCTCACAGTTGGTGCCAGCACCACTGAAAGGAAACTAAGTGCAGCGGCCAAACTTGGCAATGGAGTAGAATATCATGGAGAAACGGCATTCCAACCCAAAGATTTTGCACCCAAGTTATTGCCACTTGTGTATGCAGGTGCAAATGGAAATGATTATTCTGCCGTTTGTCCCCAGGATCCTTAGAGAACGTGGATGTTAAGGGAAAGGTAGTGTTGTTTGACGAAGGTGGATTCGTTGCACGAGTAGCCAAACGGAAGGAAGTTAAGAGTGCTGGTGGTGCTGCCATGATCCTCATGAACGATGAAATTGAGGAATTTAATCCCTTTGCTGACGCTCATGTTCTTCCTGCTGTACAAGTGAGCTACGTTGCTGGGTTAGCCATCAAGAAGTACATAAATTCAACTTCGAAACCAACAGCAACAATATTGTTTGAAGGAACTATCATAGGAAACCCATTTGCCCCAGCAGTTACTTCATTTTCTTCAAGAGGTCCAAGTGAAGCAAGCCGAGGAATTCTGAAACCGGACATAATTGGCCCAGGAATGAACATTCTAGCTGCATGGCCAGTATCTTTGGACAACAACATCCCACCATTTAACATGATCTCAGGTAGAATGCTCTTATTTGAACATATTAGATATACATCATAAAGGGACATTTAGAAAAAGACACAAGTTAGAGAAAAAAATCCATCTCACAGTATTATATTTATACTTACCACTAATAATATTACAATTTGTGGTGTCGTCACAAAGGTGTCTAAAATTTGTGCACTAATAACATTTCTGTTTCAGGTACTTCCATGTCTTGCCCTCATCTCAGTGGCATTGCCGCTTTGCTTAAAAACTCTCATCCAGATTGGTCCCCAGCTGCCATAAAGTCAGCAATCATGACAACTGCTTATAAAGTAAGTCTTGGGGCTTTCCTATACTGGACCAAAGGCTGAAACCGGCTGATATATTTGCCACCGGTGCTGGACATGTGAACCCTTTGAAAGCAAATGATCCGGGGCTTATATATGATATCGAACCAAATGATTACATTCCTTACCTATGTGGCCTGGGTTACACAGACAGAGAAATTGGGGTGATTTTGCAACAGAGAGTGAAGCATTCCGGAAGCACAACTCAACTATCATTCATTTCCTATTATCTTGGGGTCTACTTCACAGTTCTACAACAGAACATTGACAAATGTTGGACCAGCAAACTCAACTTACACCATGGCAGCTGACTTGCCATTAGCAGTTCGTATGAGCATAAGCCCTAATGAGATAGCATTCACGGAGGTGAAACAGAAGTTCACATACTCGGTTGGGTTCATACCCGCAGGCAAAAAAGAGAGGCAATCACCTATTTTCCCAGGGGTCTCTCAAGTGGGTGTCTCTGTCTGGAAAGTTCTCTGTTAGCATCCCCATATCTGTCATCTTCAATCCCAAGTGAAAATTTGGGACAGGGAATTAGAGCCTGGCACAATTATACAGTACAAAAATAAAGATAAGAATCTAAAGTCTCCTAGCTTGCAATGGCATCTAGGTCATAGTTTATGTCACTATATCTATATTATGTATCTTATAGGAATAACTAAAGACCGTAGCCATGAATCTCTAAACAAGTTCTGGCTACTCAACTCTCATCAGGAAAGGGTGGCCCAAAATACGAGACTCTCACCTCGTGGGATTTTGAAGAGTAGATGTATGTAATTTTATTCACACTTTGCAAAGGGACTGATTCTAGGTTTTGAACTTGATCTTCAATCACAAGACATCAACCTTACGTTTATATCTAGACTCACCCTCACTCAACTCTCATGAGTATTAGCATTATGGATAATTTATTGGTCTTAATCCATTGGTGATGTCCTTTTAAATGATCTTTAGGTAGAACAAATCAAGTCATGTTTTGTTTAAACAAGCACCTGATCTCTTGTAAGGGATAAGTTGTGAAGAAACATATGCATGTTGGGAAAAAGATATGAATATAAAAATATTATTTTAACACCTAAAGAGATGCCTTGAGCCATATTCACCTTATCATCATTTGTATGATAAATACCCTTTTTCGTTAATCCATCAATCAATAATAAAAAAATATATCTTAAGAAATACTCACTTTCCATGTGTTAAAATAATATTTCTCACATGCATAGCAGATGGAAGTCCCGTTGAAAACCAACATTTTTCGGATCAATCTTTTTGTACATGTTCCTCAAACACTATTTCAAGTTCCTTCCTTTTCTTTTTTTTCCCCATTTTGCAAAGGATTTTGATTTTGAACATGTACTCTGATTGTTACGTGACTACTATTAGCACTATATCATGAGTACCACTGGCGGAGGACAGTTGGAGGGCAGCTGCGCCCAAGATTTTTTTTTTAGCATCTATATATAATATAGAAAGAGTTAATATGTCTTATTATAACTGAGGCGAAAAAAACCATTAATACATGGATTTGGAATTCTCACTTTAAAGAGTAAGATAAGGAATTTCATTTTTAAATTAATAAAATTTTATGTATTTCATAATACATAATAAGTTCAAGACTTTTTTTTTAATTTATTTCATTTGTATATTGGTATTTCATTGATATTGATTGGTATAGGACTTCATACTTACTCATTTAATAACATTTTATACAATTTAGTTTTTCTTAATTGAACTATTAAATTATAACTATATATATTGATTGTATGCACCAAATTTTAAAATTATTAGTCACTTATAAGGATGTGATTAAATTATCCTTATTTGCACATATTTAAGAAATATTTATTACATTGATTTAGATATATATAAAAAATCTATTAAATAATTTTGGATTAATGTGAAATTTTACAAACATAGTCTATAACATATAAACTTTAAATACAATGATTGATTCCATTAAAATAAAAATCAATAGAAAGTTATCGAAAATATAAGATACGTGCCAAGATTTAAATTGGTGTTAACTAATCTTACCTTTTTTTTTTACAATTTATTTTGTTAATATGTCTATCCCTCTAATATCCTACATTTTAAAAAAATATTTAGTTAATATTTCGTCCCTCTAACTTATTATTTCTTGAAGTTAAAAACTCTTTACATTTGGGCATTAACTTGAATCTGCATACTACTTTTGCCTAAGCATTTATATTCAAACATTCACGTGTAAAAATCTCAATAATTCAAACTATCAACTTCAATACTAGTCACTAGATCTTTTTTCTATCTTTGCTTTAGTTGGACCTTTTTAACTTCAATCTAATTAAAGTTGAAATATACAGAGGCCTCTTGAATAGCTCCCAATTCCGTATAAAAGCTGCGTTCTCATAATGGGAATGATGGGATTTTGAAAACGTTTGAGCAACGTCTTCGTGCGGCCATTTTTGTTAAACTAACATAAGTTCTCTTGCTATTAATTTTGTATATTTCATGTATGCACTTCCAAATTGAAAATGTAAAATGGGTAAGGTAAGGTATCAGAGAAGGATAGTTAGAGGAGAGCAGTGAGAGAAGAGAGAAGAAGAGAGTATTATCTATATTGATCTTTGTAATCTGTAATGCAACAACATAACTACAATACAATGGATCTATGCTTTATACAGGGAGAGGGTTACAGCTATACAACAGAATCACTAACAAACTGATGATAACAGAAATACATGCCAGCTGGAATCAGTTGAGTTAGTTCTAACTTATCTCCATTCAGGTAACACTCAATGTGACAGGATGGTTTGATTTTTTCAAACCTACCCCATGTGTATGCATTGCAAATGTCAAAAAGACATCAAATGCTTTGAAGCGGACATGGGATGACAATTAAAGTGATAAAATTTTCTATAAGGTGCATGAAGTTAGGTGGTTGGCACCAAATTGAAAATTGTGATTGTTGAAAAACTTGGCATGAGAAGCTCAATAAATAGAGCTTTGCTTGCAGCACCTCAAGTTTAAGATCAACAACGGAGAAACAAAATCCTCTCCTTATTTTGTAATAGAGTAAAATTATTTGTTTCTTATGAGTTCTTTTTTTTTGAGTTGAGAGTATACCTGTTAAAAAATACTGTGATGTATTTGGACGTATTTGATTTGTGATTTACTGCCCGTCAATCTTTTATATTTCCATCATATTTCTATAGTTAAAGATTTTCGTCGTCATCTTTATGTTTACCTAGGTTTAGTCACGTAAATTTTTGTGATTGTTATTTTACGCTTCCCATATTTATTTTGTATTACTTTATTTGTTTTTGTCTTTTGGGCCGCTATCTCACAACACTGGAGAATATTAAGGTATGAAAAATGAAAAAAATTTGCCCTTGTTAAAGACGAACTTTATGTTCACCTATGAAGCTCGTGCATGCCTCCAGGGCTCCAGGAAAACTCAGACTTATTGGGCAAATGCAGTCTAGAATAAATAATTCTTGAATAGGTTTATAAATTCAAATTTAAGCATATTCACATAAAAGTTGGTACTATTCACATATAAGTTATTTTATCTTAATGAAAATTATTGGGATCTTTTCTATTGCAAATGTGTTTAAATATGAGTTATTAAACTACCATATGATCTCTACCAAAAAAAAAAAAAAAACTACAATGTGATCATCTATCATTTAGAAACCAATAAGCGACTATACATTAGTTCAAACCAAATGAGAACGCATCATAACAAATTAGTTGCAGTTTGCAAATGAGGAATGAGTCTCCAATCCAGGGAGTCACAAATAAGAGGAGCTCTTGGAATTTTTTCAGACACTTCATTCCCTTCTTTACTTACATTCATTGAGTATCACCCTCTGGCTAATCATGCGTGTAATAATTTGAAAATTAAATGACATATGAATGTCCTAGCAGTGTGTTTTCACACACCCAAGTGAGAGTACCATAATCCTGAGCAAAAGCACGGTTGTCTCTATTCTCTCTGATATGTAGGATAGAAAAATTCTTTAAAAATTAATGTTATTCTTATATGCACTCATAATAGAGTTGATAAGTCCCATAATCAAGTAATTAAGTATATTTTAAATAAAGTTAATGAAACTCTTGTATTATGAATGTGTGTAAAATGTGAAATGTTAAATTTGTGTTTGCTAAAATTTATGGGGCCATAAACTCCACCGAGTATTTGTAAATGTAACTTTTCCGCTTAACCTCAGTAAATGTTATCCTCGCGGGTGTGGTCCCCCTCGCACCCAAAGCCAAGGGCACGTCATCAATCTCCAGAGTATAAGTTGAATTGGCCGGTCCAACATTGGTCAAAGTTCTGGTGTCGACCCCAAAGCCAAAAGAATGGAATATGAGAGATACTAGTTGAGTTGGTTTGAGCTTTACATTGGCTCATACCAGGTCCCTTGCATAAGAGTTGCAATCTCTCTGTCAGTCTTAAATGGCTGTGGCAATATTGCTGAGTACTCATGAATATTTGTCGTTCAAATATCAAATAAATAAATAATGTAATTTAAATATAAATTAATCTTTATAAAATTTAAAACTTTGTAGTTTAAATGTGGATTTTATATACGGTCTTATATATATATATATATATATATATATATATATATATATATATATATATATATATAATATGACATACCAAACTGTATGTATATATAATTTTTTTATTTTTTTTGTATGAATTTTTTTTGTGATGTTTGTATAAATTTTTTTATCTAATTAATTATTTTTTTATTTTTTTTGATCAACTGAAGAATTTTTAAAATAAAATGACCCAATAGCATAGGTCCAACTAAACAAGTAAGATTATTTTTGGGTTCATATTGATATTAAAAATTAAAAAAATAAAGAAACTAACTCAAACGTATCCACAACGTGTTCAAATCGTGTCCACAATGAATTAAAGTCATGTTTAACCGTTCCAATGCGTATTGTTCAAAAAATTTATTTTTTTATTTGGACAAGTACGACGTAACTAACACGTGTCTTGTAGGCATCTGTTTAACAAATGTTCGTGCTTCTTATATATATATATATATATATATATACACTCACATAAATAAATATAATTAACTCGATATCCTATAATGATTATGTAAATGAAAAAAATTTAATGGAATGATAATGTTGAAAAATTTATACTATCAATATATTAAAATTAAACTCTTAGCCTATTCTGATTTTATTTAAATTAAATCAAATATAACTAAATTCTTTCAAGCCTTATATCTCTTTGGATATTTTTGCTTATTTAATATATTTTATAATATTTTGACAAAACTTAGTATTATAAAATTATAGAAATTATATTGTCCTTATAATTTAATTAATTTATTATTTATATTTAATATTTTAATAGAATATGCTCTCTCATATTTACATAATTTTTTAAATATTGGCATCTTGTATCCGTATGCATACCTGACACCAATACCGTAGCCCTACTAACATATATGTACCTGCTCGGGAATTGGATCTATTTTTGAAACTAGACTTATTGGGTTGCTTTGATATTTTTCGTCATTTATTAACTCATTGGCAAGAGTAAAAAGGTTGAAGTATCTCTATTGTATCTGATGAAATTTGGCATGATCTTGGATATTAGAAATTGAATTAGCTTGTATCTCTCAACGTTTAGTTTCTTACAGCCGCAGGGTAATAGGCAATTAGACTAAGGCTTGCAATCTTATTTAGTCATATGGATGTTGATTCTACAATAATGCTATTTTAATATCTATTTTTAGGTGTTCCATCTAAATATTTATTTTATTATTATTTGATAAGATTGTAATTACATATTCTCACTTATCCATCTTATTTACGATATTGTCATAAAAATAAATGTTAAATCCTTGATAAATACTTAAGTGCTTTAAGAACAAAAGAAATTATTTGATCTATTTATTAATTGAACATAGATAATATTATCTCTTAATATTTTTAATATAATAGATGTTAAAATGAAGTATTTTTTCTGATTCTATTAGGGAACTCCGTTCAAAGGGAAGCAACAAGACCATTCCAAACTATAAGACAACTAGCATTTATTATTGCTTGTATAATAAATTAATAATTTGGTGGAGTATACAATTAGCTAGCTGTTGCTGGTTGTACCTCTTTGTGGAGAACGACATTCCAACATTCCCGCTAGGAAACCTATGACATCGTTAACATCCATGCTCCTTATTTGTCATCACTCCACAATCCACATTACTTACACTGTATAAATAATGCATGCATGGGATGCAAGGTAATAGCAATCTAAGAAACAGCAATTTTCTGTTACTTCTGCATAGTGCAAACATGACCAAACCCAAGCATGAAAAACTGTCCACCAAGATAGAACTTATTGCATTGCTTCTTGCTTTCATTTTCATGCTAAGTTTCTGTCCAACTTCAGCACAACGACATGAAGCGTCATCAGAGACAAACCAACCTGAAGAAGTGCCAACTGAGGCACTTGTAAATGAAAGTGAATTATTGACTTACATTGTTCACGTTCACAAGCCTCAGGACGATGGTTCTCTTCAATCAAGGGAATTGCATGGCTATTACCACTCGCTTCTTCCAGAGAGTGCAAAAACTCCGAACCGGCAGCGCCTCATTTTCTCCTACCGAAACGTGGTGGCTGGATTCGCTGCGAAATTGACTGCAGAAGAAGCCAAAGCTCTGGAAGAGAAGGAGGAGATTGTGTCAGCAAGGCCTGAAAGGATCCTTTCTTTGCACACAACTCACACTCCAGCCTTCTTGGGGTTGCAACAAGGACTAGCATTGTGGAAAGGCCCCAACTATGGCAAAGGCGTCATAATTGGAGTCTTGGACACAGGGATATACCCTTCACATCCATCCTTTTCCGATGAAGGAATGCCTGACCCACCGGTAAAATGGAATGGCCACTGCGAGTTCACAGGGAAGAGGACTTGTAACAACAAGCTCATTGGAGCAAGGAACCTTGTCAAGAACTCAACCGCAGACCTCCCATACGATGATGTTGGTCATGGCACTCACACAGCCAGCACTGCTGCTGGAAGGTTTGTGCAGGGTGCTAGTATCTTTGGCAATGCTAATGGTACTGCAGCTGGCATGGCACCCTATGCACACTTAGCAATTTACAAAGTCTGCAAATTTGAGGGTTGTTCTGAAAGTGCAATATTAGCTGGAATGGACACTGCTGTTGAAGATGGTGTGGATGTACTTTCTTTGTCTCTTGGGGGACCCCCTCAACCTTTCTCTGACGACCCAATTGCACTTGGTGCATTTGGTGCAATCCAGAAGGGAGTTTTCGTTAGCTGTTCAGCTGCCAACGCAGGACCTTTCTATGGTTCATTGTCTAATGAGGCTCCATGGATTCTCACAGTTGGTGCCAGCTCCACTGACAGAAAACTAAGTGCATTAGCCAAACTTGGCAATGGAATAAAATATCATGGGGAAACAGCATTCCAACCCAAAGACTTTGCACCCAATTTATTGCCACTGGTATATCCAGGTTCAAATGGAAATGATTCTCAAGCATTTTGTACCCCAGGATCCTTAGAGAACTTGGATGTTAAGGGAAAGGTAGTGGTGTGCGATCAAGGTGGGTTCGTTGCAAGAGTAGCCAAAGGGAAAGAAGTTAAGAATGCTGGTGGCGCTGCCATGATCCTCTCTGGTGCTGAGATTGAAGGCTTTACTACCTTTGCTGATGCTCATGTTCTTCCTGCTGTACATGTGAGCTACTTCGCCGGGTTAGCCATCAAGCAGTATATAAATTCAACCTCAAAACCAACAGCGTCAATCTTGTTTGAAGGAACTATTATAGGAAATCCACTTGCCCCAGCAGTTGCTTCGTTTTCTTCAAGAGGTCCAAGTGAAGCAAGCCCAGGAATTCTGAAACCAGACATAATTGGCCCAGGATTGAACATCCTAGCTGCATGGCCTGTACCTGTGGACAACAATTACCCACCATTTAACATGATTTCAGGTAGAGTGCTGCTATTTGAACATATATATAGGCATCATAAAAGCAAAAATAATTTGTACATGATGTTTTGATAAGTCATTTGCGCTAATATGAGATAATAAGTGAATTTATTTGTATATGGTGTTTATAAAATTAAACTGTAGCAGATTTTTTGTTATTTTCATTTTACGTTTAATTGACTTTGGTGGATTCAATATTGATTTCTTTTCCTTATATTTAATTTGACGGATTTTATATTAAAAATATCATATTGTGTGAATTTTCTCAAAACACTCTATTGATGTAAATACACCACCCAAATCTCATACACACAAAAAAATGATCCTCATAAAAGGACGTTTAGAATAAGCTTATACATCTATATATCACTAATTATATTACAATTATGGTATCACTTAGGTGTCTAAAAATTGTGTACAAATAATAATATTTCTATTTCAGGTACCTCCATGTCTTGCCCTCATCTCAGTGGCATTGCTGCTTTGCTGAAAAACTCTCATCCAGATTGGTCCCCAGCTGCCATCAAGTCAGCAATCATGACCACTGCTGATAGAGTAAATCTTGGGGGCAGTCCTATATTGGACCAAATGCTTCAACCAGCAGATGTGTTTGCCACCGGTGCTGGACATGTCAACCCTACAAAAGCAGATGATCCAGGACTTATTTATGATATCGAACCAAATGATTACATTCCTTATCTATGTGGTTTGGGATACACAGACAGAGAAGTTGGGATGATTTTGCAACAGAGAGTGAAGTGCTCCGAGGTGAGAAGCATTCCGGAAGCACAACTCAACTATCCATCATTTTCTATTATTTTGGGGAATACTTCACATTTCTACACCAGAACATTGACAAATGTTGGACCAGCAAACTCAACTTACACTGTGAAACTTGACTTGCCTTCAGGAGTTAGTATGAGTGTAAGTCCTGCTAAGATAACATTCACAGAGGTTAACCAGAAGGCTACATACTTGGCTGGGTTCATACCCGCAGACAAAAATTGAGGGGCAATCACACGTTTGTTCAGGGGTCTCTCAAGTGGGAGTCTGTGTCTGGAAAGTACTCTGTTAGCATCCCTTTATCCTTCATCTTCAAGTGAAAATTTGGGACAAGGAATTAGAGCCTGGCACAATTATTATATAGGACATGAATAAAGAATAAAGATGAACCTAAAGTCTCCTAATTTGCAAAGGCATCTAGGAGTTTATGTGACTCCCTATTATATTATAGAGGAATAATTGAATAAAGAAATTGTAACCAGGAGTCTCCCAACATGTAATGGCATCTCCGATTTTATGCCAGTTTCTAATGTTACTCTCAATTGATACTCTCATCGATATTATGAAATCACTTGGTTTTAATTTAATCCATGGTGATGTCCTTTTACATGATCTTTAGACAGAACGAATCAAGTCATGTTTTGTTAGACCAAGCTGGTGATCTTTGAAGGGATTCGTTTTTGTAAGATAAATGAGTTTTTTTGGTCCGGGAAGGCAAGAACAATAAAATTTATCTGTGTGTCTTTTATAGCTCGTAAAATAAACTGATTATGGCTAAGTTGGCTTAATCCGACAAAAGAGGAGAAGAAATGTGTATGCTGTGATAAAGACAACATATGGGAGTAGCGTTGAAAACTAAGTGCCTCAAACATTGTTTCATGTTCCTTCTTCTTCTATCTTTCTTTTCGTTTTTTTATTTTTATTTTTTGTAAAGGACTTTGATTTTGAACATATACTCTGATTATTACGTGCATGTGCAAGAATCATGACCAGTATTTCTCTCTATAAATTTTGGTAGTAGCACTATACTATGAGTATACACTACAATGTATTCTTGCATGAGACTTTAAAGCTCTTAATATTCAATAAATGTTATTTCAACATCTAAATATGCAATTGGCACATTCTATTATCATTGAATGTGATGGTGATTTCCACTTTTTTCATTAATCCATCACATCCATGATGATAGAGTGAATATCTAATTGACATCAATTTTAAGTGTTAAAATAGCAAATCACGTACTTTTATCTCTCTTTCTCCGGGTATTGTTTTATACATAACACTCGCGTTTCTGTGCATGAATTGCGTCCAATTGTGGGCAATATGAAATAAATGATGTGTGGAAATTGCAATCATCCCAATACGTTACTCTCAATTCTTCCTTTCTTATTATATTGATTTTTTCTTTATGTATTTCTACATTTTTTGGTATAGAACTAATGTTTTTTTAGTTAAGCGCAAACTCATATTGAAAGTTAGTAGTATGTTTTCTGTTTACATAACTCAAATTCAAGATAAGATATTTAAGGAACGTAAGACACAACTTACAGAACTGTGAAACAGATGGTATCAGGTTACACTCCATACTACCGGCTGTGCTCAGCTTTGGACAAGCTCACAACAACTAATTATTTGCATTGTGAAATCATGGACCATCTGTTACTATTAGCTCCACAGAAATCAAGTTTCATGTCAAATTACGAGCCACACATTGCCTATGGTTGACCATTAATTGGTTTTCACAAAATTTACTAGAACGTTAGGACAAGATTTAGACAAAAAATAGAAGGTATATATATTGCCGAAGCTATTTAGAAATCAATCCCATTACAAAATAAATAAGTGACGATACATTATATTAAAAACCAAATGAGAACTTAGCATAACAAATTAGTTGCAAGTGAGTTAATGAACTTGCATAGAGGGCGTCACTCACAAGAGCAGCCCTTGAAATTCTTGCAGACACTCCATTCCCTTCTTTATTTATTAAGTATCACCCTTAGCCTCATGCATGAATAATAATCACTTGAAAATAACAGATATTGGGGTCCTAACAGTGTGTTTATCAGATACCCAAGTGAGAGAACCTTGAGCAAAAGTATGGTTGCCTCTATTCTCTTTGATTTGTGGGATAAACTCCACCGAGTATGTAACCTTCTGGTTAACCTCAGTGAATGTTATCTTAGCAGGGTTCACGCTCATACCCAAGGCCAAAGGCACATCAATCTCAACACTGTATGTTGAATTTGCAGGCCCAACATTGGTCAAAGTTCTGGTGTAGTACTTTGAAGTAGACCCCAACATAATAGAGAATGAGGGATAGTTGAGTTGTGCTTCAGGTATGACCCTTACATTGGCACACACCACTTTCCTTTGCAAAAGAATTGCTATCTCTCTGTCAGTGTAACCCAAGCCACATAGATAAGGAATGTAATCATCTGGCTGAATGTCATAAACAAGGCCAGGATCATTTGCTTTCACTGGGTTAACATGGCCTGCACCAGTGGCAAATATGTCAGCAGGTAAATGCCTTTGGTCCAATATGGGTTGGCCTCCAAGGTTGTTTGTGTAGGCAGTTGTCATGATTGCTGACTTTATGGCAGCAGGGGACCAATCAGGGTGTGCACTTTTGAGCAATGCAACAATGCCACTGAGGTGAGGGCATGACATAGAAGTGCCTGAAACAATATTGTATGCTGGTAATTTATCGTCCACCGACACTCCCCATGCAGCTAGAATGTTCACTCCAGGTCCAATAATGTCAGGTTTAAGGATTCCAGGGCTTGCTTGGCTTGGACCCCTCGAAGAGAAGAAAACAACTGTGGGAGCAAGTGAGTCACCAATTATAGTTCCTTCAAAAAAGATTGTTGCTGTTGGAGAGTAGGTTGAGTTTATGTAAGATTTGATGGCCAAACCAGCAGCATAACTTACATGCACAGCAGGGAGAACATGAGCATTAGCGAAGGTGCTATAGCCCATGGCTTCCGGGTTGGTAAGAATCATGGCCACGCCACCAGCACTCAGAACTTCTTGTCCTTTGTCAACACTTGGAACGCCTCCACCTATATCACACACCACAACCTTTCCCTTGACATCAGAGTTCTTTAAGAATCCTGGGGCACAGAAGGCAGATTGGCTTCCATTTCTTCCATTTGCAACAGGATACACAAGAGGCAATAGTTTTGGAGAAAAGTCTTTGGGTTGGAACAGTGTTTCCCCTTCATATTCTGCCCCATTTCCAGCTTTGCCACTGCTGCTATCTTTCTGTCAATGGTGCTTGCACCAACAGTGAGAATCCATGGAGCCTCATTTGACAAAGTGCTGTATCCAGGACCACTGTTAGCAGCTGAGCAACTCACAAAAATCCCATTCTGAATGGCAGCAAAAGCACCTATTGCAATAGGGTCTTCAGAGAATGGGAGAGAGCCTAATCCAAGTGACAGAGAAGAACATCCACACCATCCTCAATTGCAATGTCCATTGCAGCCAAGATGGCACTTTCAGTGCACCCAACTTTGTCATTGCAAACCTTGTACATTGCTACATGAGCACCAGGTGCCATGCCAGATGCTGTGCCCTTAGCATTGCCAAAAACACTAGCATCCTTGACAAATGCTCCAGCTGCCTCAGCAGCTGTGTGTGTTCCATGGAAGAAGTTCTCAAAGGGAGGCTCATCGGTTGCACTCTTGAGAAGGTTTCTTGCACCAACGAGCTTGTTGTTGCATGTCCTTTGACCAGTGAATTCACAGTGGCCTTTCCATTTTGCAGGTGGAGGTGGCATCCCTTCATCATCGAATGAAGGGTGGAAGGGGAATATGCCTGTGTCTATGACTCCAATGATGACACCTTTGCCGAAATTGGAATCTTTCCACAACTTCTCTTGTCCCTGCCGCAACCCCAAGAAGGTTGGAGAATGAGTTGTGTGCAAAGTGAGGGTCCTTTCAGGTCTTGCTGAAACAACCTCATCCTTCTCTGCAAGGGCTTTGGCTTCTTCTGGGGTCAACTTCACGGCAAATCCAGAGGCCACGTTGCGGTAAGAGAAAAGCAATCGGTCCTTGTGTGATTGAGGAAGGAGTGTTTGGTACCAGCCATGCAACTCTTCTGATGATTGAAGAAGAGGAGCGCCATTCTCATCAGGCTCAGGCCTTTTCACGTGAACAATGTAAGTTTGCAGTAACTCGCGTTGCTGCTCTTTGGTTTGACTACTTTCACTCACAGGTTCTTCTTGAGCAGTTGAAGTTATGGGGTTGAGGGTAAGCATGAATATGAGACCAAGAAGCAATGCAAGCTTCCTTGTCCCATGCCTGCTTTTCTCCATGGTTGTAATTTGCTGAAGAAACAATTAAGTTGATTGGTGTAGTGCCAATCCATGCAACATATATATATATATATATATAGATAATGCATCGGAAAATAAAATTAAATGGGTTCGTGATTAACGAAGGCCAGTTGGTCATATTTTTGTTTACATGGAAAACAAAGAAATGCAATGGCTGGCCTATGACGGCTTATTAGGATTTTATAGTGCTAACTGCCAAGTAGAGATTGCAGCCACAAGTGACAAGATATTATAAGGTGATGAGTGCTTAAATTAAGGCATATGTATGTCCGCATGGTAATGTCCGCTATTCTGTGTTGAGATCTTTCTTTGGGCGTGGTGGGGCGTCCAACATTCATACTCTCTAATACTGCTCGCTTTCTTTTTAATTATCTATTTTGAGTTTTACACACAATTAATATAATGATTCGATTTCATTGAAAAACTTAAATAATAATAAAAGATTAAAACATTTTTTTTATTTTTTTTTTCACTTTAGTAAATTATATCTACTTATCCTCTCTCTAATTTTACTCCCTCTCTTTCTAATTTTCATATATGTTGGATGTAAAACTGTATATACATACTCAATATTCAACCATATAATATGTTACATAATTTAGTCTAATATTAAATAAACATATTATACAAATATTTGTGGTATTAATCTCTTAATTTAAATTTATTTCTTAGAAATTATGGTAACAAAATACATATTAGTTATATATTAAAAATTAATACATGCTAGTTATATATTTGATATATTTCTTCTTAAATAGATATTTCTTAAAATACATATGCGATCGATGATATTTAATCTAAATATCATTAGTTATATATTAATTTATACATCTCTTCATTATTTATTTATTTTTTAATCTAAATACATATGCGACCGATGGTTTACCCATTTTTTTATTATTTAATATTCATACTTAATCGAGTTATATATTTATTTTTAATATGTAACCAATATGTATTTTGTTACCGTAATTTTTAAGAAATAAATTTAAATGAAGAGACTAATATCACAAATATTAGTATAAATATGTTTATTTAGTATCAGATTAAATTATGTAAACATACTATATGGTTGAATATTGAGTACGCATGTACAGTTGTATATCCAATATAAATAATTTATTTTCATTTCTTATATACAATATTAAAATAAAAAATTTAAGTATTGTATGTTGTGTAAAATAAAAGAGTATAAAAATTTGTTATCCTAAAAAAAGGTTATCATTTTGGGACATAATTATATTTTTATTCTAACATGAGAAATTAAATTTAATATGTACTCCGAAATAATGAGCAAAAATTGAAATATTTTACAAAGTAAAAAAAAAATCACAAACAAATGTAATAGTATATTAAAAAATATTTTAAAAAATTAATAATAGTGAGGTTTATTAAAATTAAAAGTGACAACAAATAATATTTTAATTACCAAAGAATAAAAGAACATTATAGGCAAATTAAACAAAAATTGAATGAGTGGGACTCCCAAATAACATTATTGAAAGTCTTGGAGGATCTCACTCCCCTTAACTATGTCATCCTCAAGGTATTAGAAAATTCATTATTAGAATAAAAATTTATATATTATACATCATATCTATAAAACTTTATATAAATTTAAAATAATATATTATTATTATTATTATTATTATTATTTATATATAAATTAATGCAATGATTAATTCTTAAATATACATGCAAATAAAAAGTTGATATCATTTTTATTGACACCTAATTTGTTTTAAAGTTTATCACGAATAATCAGCATAATAGATAATTATAGTTCGAGAAGAAAGAGAAGGAAGAGGCAAGATAAGAATAACAGGAGATTAGAGAAGTATGATAAGAACAAAGAATTTTATTCCTCAATCAGTATCAACAATATTACCTTAGGCCTCTATTAGTGTAAGTTATAGGCCTTGCATACAATAAAAAAAAAACGAAAAGATCCACGCATTGATAGTAATTGAGAATAAATAGAATTTCAACCAATTATATGTATAAATATTATAATATACATCCACAAAATATTTGAATAACAAAGTTCTCTTAGATTTTTTTCTCTCTCTCTTTTAAATAAGTGCTCAAAGCACTCTTCCCAAAGACTAATATTAGGTGTGCAATAAAATTGTACAATAATCTTACATCAACACTCACAATATTCTTTATTTTGTTGTGAGAGTAGATATTGATGCACTAAAAGACAAAAAAATATTGAGTGTTAGTGTAGGATTGTTGTACAACAAAGTTGTACACAAAACATTATTCTTCTCCAAATAAACCACATAAAAATGTTATTTCAATACCAAACAATTGGTGTCTAAGTAAAATATTCATTTTATTACTATTAGATGTGATAATAATTTCCACTATTTCTATCCATCTATCACATCTAGTGATTATAGAATGGATGTTTTGTTAGACTTTAATTTTTAGTATTGAAATAACATTTATGTAAACCAAAAGTAGAGCCGCATATAATGCTATTAAACATACAACACCTATTTACCCACATTTTCCATCAAGATGATGAAAACAAATGCTAGATTTAAGTTTGAATGCAAGAGTCTCCCAATAATGAATTTATCTGTAAGTTTCAAGGGAATGCTATTATTAAATCAGTAAAACTTTAACACAAGGACGTGTTTGGTTCTAGATAAAAATGTGGGAGAAAACTTATATGGATGGTCATCTAAAATTCTCCCTCCCATTTGAAGGATGATACTGCAACCTAAATGATGACCCAGGTTTTATTCGATCAAATTGTAGTAAAGAACTGATTAAACAGCGTATACAGACGCAATAAAAGGACAAAATAAGACAGATAATAGGAGATTTAAATTTGAACAACTAACTAGCCAATTTTTATAATTCCGAAATGAATTATCGAACACCATATACCAAACTAAACAACATGAAAATTTAATCAAGCAATCTTCTGTTTCAGCATTTATATATATGGTAACAGCAACAGTATTATTACTCAAGTAGTCTTAGCAGCACCAATTACTCACTTATCCATACATAGCTACTACTCTTGTTTATATTAAGATAACAGAAATTGGGCTCTTGACAGAGTGATTATCAGAAAACCACTCCAGAGAACCTTGGGCAAATGAGGCATTGGTTGCTTCTCTCATCCCAGTAAATGTCACTGAGTACGTTGCCCTCTCTTGAACATTGTTGAAAACAAGAGTTTGTGGTTCCACTCTAACATCTACACCTCTCGGTGGAGCAACCTTCACTGTATAATTTGAATGAGCTGGACCAACATTAGTAGCTATTCTGATGTAAGTCTGAGGACGAGACCCCATTAACAAGACAGAGAAGGAAGGATAATTTAACTCAGTAGCCTCTACCTCTTTTTCTAGGGAACAATTCACATGCTTTTTCACGATGAACCCCACGTGTGTGTTGGTGTAACCCAAGCCACACAAATAACCAGTGTAATCATCAGGCCCCATATCATAAACTAATCCAGGATCATTTGCCCTTGAAGGGTTAACATGGCCAGATCCAATGGCAAACAAGCTTGCAGGAAGCAAACTCTCATCTGCAATGGGGTTGCCTTCAAGGTTTGTTGTATATGCTGTGGTCATCATTGCAGACTTAATAGCTGCAGGTGACCAATCAGGGTGAGAGCACTTCAACAATGCAGCAATGCCACTTAGATGGGGGCAAGCCATTGAGGTGCCTGATAACATATTGAAAGTTGCTCCTCCAAATGGATTATCAGGCCAAGCAGCTAGAATATTTACTCCAGGTCCTATAATATCAGGCTTCAAAATCCCAGGGCTTTGTATGCTAGGCCCTCTGGATGAAAAGGAAGCAACAAAGGGTGCATATGAATTTTCTCCTATTACAGTTCCTTTGAACAAGATTGTTGCCTCGGGTTTACTAGTTGAGTTTATGTAGCTTATAATTTTCAACCCTACGGTATGACTCACGTGTGTAGCTGGAAGAGGATGATTATCAGCTATGGTAGTATAGCCAAATGTGTCACTGTTAGCCATGATCATTGCAGCCCCACCAGCAAATTCCACGGCTTCTGCTTGACCACTTTTTGTTTACTTGTGACACACAACACTATCTTCCCTTTCACGTCTGCTCTTGTCAATGTTTCCAGATAGCAAGTTCCACCATCAAGATGAACCAAAGGTAATAGTGAATTGGAAGGGTTGAAAACATCCTTGAATTGGGGTTGAAAAAGGGACTCGCCATCAAACTCTGCACCATTTCCCAGCTTTGCAGATGCTACTATTCTTCGATCCATGGTGCTTGCTCCAACAGAAAGCAGCCATGGGGCCTCATTGCTTACAGTGCCGTATCCAGGACCAGAATTACCAGCTGAGGCACTGACCAGAATCCCCTTTGGGTTGCCCCAAAACTACCAACTGCAACCATATCCAAAAAGAACAATGTAGAAGACTCTCCACCTATGGAAAGAGAGATGATGTCCACTCCATCCTCAATTGCAATGTCAAACGCGGCTAGTATGGAGCTTTCAGGACAATCACCTAATCTATTGCATACTTTGTAAATGGCCAAGTGAGCATGAGGTGCCATACCAGCAGCAGTGCCATTAGCATTGCCGAGAACGTTGGCATTTGTCACAAAGTTTCCAGCAGCTGTGCTTGCAGTGTGGGTGCCATGTCCATGATCATCGTATGGTGGCACTGGTTCCTCATCAGTAACATGAGTAGAGTCCTTGATGGTTATGGCACCAATTATCTTCTTGTTACAGCCCTCTCCTCCAAAGTGACATTTGCCTTTCCATTTGGCAGGTGGAGGTGGCATTCCTTCATCATTGAAGGAAGGGTGGAAAGGCCATATTCCACTGTCAAAAACTCCAATTATCACGCCCTTACCTAAGTTGGACTCTTTCCACAACCCTTGTTCTTGGTGCAGTCCCAGGAATGTGGGGCTGTGGGTTGTATGCAACCGCAGAATCTTTTCTTCATGAACCATGAGAACACCATCTTTGTTGGCCATGTCTTGGGCTTCCTCTGGGGTCAATCTTGCTGCAAAAGCAGAACCAACATGCCGATACGTGTGAACCATGCGCGGTTGGTTGTGTGAGCTTGCTATGGTAGGTGGCAAGAATGACTCATACCAGCCAACTAGGTTGCCTTTTTCTGATTGCAAGGCTATTCCATTCTCTGGCTGCTTAACATGAACAATGTAGGTTAGTATGTTGTTTCCTTCTTTACTAGCTACCCTTTGAGGTAGCGATTTGGGAAACAAGATTATAAGGCCAAAGACTAATAACTTAATAGCCATCATAACTGGCAACACTTGCAACCTTACACTTCTTCTCAGAATAATTTGAACTGAAGATAGTTGCTAGTGTTTAGTTTTGATGCAGCATTTATATGGTTGTGTCTTATGTTATACGTACACTATACTAACAATTTACATTACACTAAGCTACCACCAAAAGTCAGTGTACAAACTTTATTACTATTAAATTTACCACCAAAAGTGAGTATATAAACTTTATTATTATTAAATGTGATGATTGTCAACTTAGATCACCTTATTCATTTATCACATTCAAAGTTTTTATGGTACAAATAACATTATTGTATATTATATAGCTGGAGATGAATTTTGTGTTACTCCGAGAGAGAGGCTTAAGGCCGTGTTTAACAATTTTATTTCATTTTATTATATTTACAAGCGTCTTCTCATATTTCGTAAAGATTATTCCTTTCCGTCAGCGATAAATTACTTGCTCAAACTTAAACACAAACGGTATAGCCTTTGGGTTGACTTGTGTACAGTGCATGTTTAGACTTGGACCCTTGAAGGAATGAGTTACCGTTAAAATTATATTTTTCAAGAATAGATCATTCGTAATAGACTTTGATTAACTCCATACACTAAACGTGCGGCTATTCCTCTTAAAAATGACAAATTGGTAGTATATTTATATTCTTAGAAACATATCAAGGGCTGGTAATTTCAGTGGCTCTTTGACATGATAAAAGATCACTTTAGTATTTAATAATAATTAAAAAAAAGATCACTTTTGTATGAATTAAATATATGTGACTTCCTCTCAAACTTTTTAAAAGGTTACGTTAAAATGGCACATCGCAACACTCCAACGTCTAACTGTTCAGCAAGAAGTAGTGCAAGCCTCACCCCGTGATTCCATAATATAGGTGTACATTGAAGAGATAAAATACGATATGGATGCGATCCAACATCGATATAAGGATATGATAAAATTCTAAAATTTAAGATGGAGGGATACATGTTTTACACATACTATATATATATATATATATATATATAAATTTATTAATTTTAAAGTAGTATTATCAATATATTATTAAATTTATTTGACTCTAATCCTAAGCATTTTAAGAAAACAAAAAAAATCACATATCAATGATATTTTATGGACAAACCAATTTGTAAAGCCACTAAAAATATTAATTTTGACATATTTTGAAATATCAAAATATTATTATCGTTATCAGCATTAGACACGATATATCCTAAATACTATGCATAGTAGATAATAAAGAATCGGTGTAATATGATATCTGCCTCACATCTAGTCCACTAGCAAATAGTCTTACAAGAATGCTTTAACAATCACACTAAAAGTTAATCTTTTTTATTTTTACACTTTTCGATCACAATTTAATCGTATTAATAACTGGTTACAATTTTCATCAAACTATAATGTAGTCCGAAAAATATTCATATGTTAAAAACATTACAATTTGAATGGTTTTACTAGTTCAGCCGAGTTTGTCCACTCTATATGTACTTAGTGATTTGCAAGTCCCACGATACAAATTAACAATGTAAAACAATACTGAATAACAAATATCCAGCTTGGATCACTTTATTCGGCGCCATTTGAGAGCCCCTCCGCAAAACCCCTGTCTAAAACCATTGGATGGCCTTTAGACTTGGGATTGTGTGAGTGCTATCAACAGTTATCAACCTGTACCGTGTTCTGCAGGTGAAGGTGAAAGTTAATGAAAATTATAGATCGACCCCCAACCATTTTACATTTATAACCCCCTATTTGTTGTGAACTGGAACGTGCAATTCTCTCTCTCTCGTGTTTGTCCAGAGGTGCAGCTCTCTCCTGTTTTTTTTTGGTATCATGGTGCAGCTCTCTTTTGTTTTCTTTCTTGTTTCTTTGATGCAACAGTACTGACTCATAATTTGGACCGGATGTTTAATGTTTGTATGAATTAGTTCAATCTATTTTAGTGAGCTGACCCAAAAAAAAATCTAATTTAGTGAGTTCAGTATTGTGATCGTATTCATTAAGTTAATTAACCACAACAATTTCAGGTTTAAATGTTTTCAATGCAATTAATTTAAGAGTTTAATTTCAATATATATTATCCATATAAAAAATTTTACATAAACATGGAATCAATCATGTATTATATGTCACGTTGGTAAAACTGTTTTGAAGTTTTTCATTAATTGTCTATTTTCTTTGGCTTGTATTTTATTTTCTGTGACTTATAATAATATGATTTTTCCCTTAATACCTATAAGATATCGATAACCTTGTATATTCAACGGTTATAATTTAATTATTGATTTTATAAATTTAAATAACTTTGATTAATGGGACACATGACTCATTTTTAATCACAAATAATTAAAAAATATTTGTTTCCTTAAATTTTATAGAAGTATCAAATATTATAGAACTAACGACCCCAAAATATATAATTTATTATGAAAATATAGTAAGAATATTTTTGATAAAATTCCCAAATTGATCTCCCTTAAATTTTATGCTGGACAAATTGATCCCTTTAGAAGAAAAAAAATGAGGCAAATTGATCTCTCTAGAAAAAAAAAGAAGCCCAAATAAGTTTTTGTCAATTAAGAATATTGGACAAATTAGTCTATTCATATAAGGATCAATTTGACTTCTTTCCATGATTCTTTAGGGATTGATTTATTCTTTTTTTTTCTTGATGAATTAATTTATCCTATTTTTTTTATAAGAGGCTAATTCGTCTTATGTTTTAAATTGATAGGAACTTTTTTTATATTTTTTTAAAGAGACCAATTTGTATGACGTAAAATTTAAGAAAACCAATTTGAGAATTTGTGCCAAATTTTTTGTTTTATTTTGGTTCCTTTTTTTCCTTTTCTCTGTTTTTGGTTCTTGTAGTTCTAAATTTGAGTTGCAAAAAATAATTTTGAATATACATTTAGTCGTTATAAATATTAAAATATTTTTCCTTTATAGATGTTTTTAAAATATTCTTTTGGATCTTATAAATATTACCATTTAATATTAAGTTTACGTGAAATGGATCACAAACATAATGGTAAAAACAAGAGACCAAAACCTAAATGACTCATCTTTATAAGAACAAAAAATATATTTATACTTAAAAATATATTAATACAAATTGACTTAAATATATATAAAAATCTATTAAAGGATGCAGCTATATTTTACTGGAGAAAAAAAAGCTTTCAAAGTCAGATGACCTAACCGCTATTGTGCCACGGGCCTTCCTCTTTCAAATGTTAGAACAACTCCAATGCGTCCCACTTCAAGTCCCAGTTTGCTTCGATTGGTGGGATAGGACGATCCCATTTTTGTTGGTTGCATTGGACCAAAATGAAAAATTGGGATTGGTCCCTCTAAGCTAGGTCACTTCCATAATTGGCATGTGGCTTTGTTTCATTTTATAGTGTATTTTATATGTAATATTGAAGAGTTTAATTTTAATATATTAATAGAAAAAAATAGTTTTATATCATCAATATTTTTATATTATTATCCAATTACAATTTTTATTTTGTATACTCTATTAAGAATAGAATGTAGAAATCAATTATTATTTTTAATGTGATAATATATTATTGGATAACTGTATAAAAAATTTTACACTATCAATATATAGAATTTAACTTTTTTTTTATCAAATCTAAAAATTAAATTGCATATTGTAATAAAAAAATTTGATAAATTGATAGTTTTCTTTTTTTTTATTTTAAAATAATGTGAGATCAAAAGTGGGATTAAAATTGGGACCTTGCATATTGGAGCAAGAGATTTCAAGCCCAATTTCACTTTTACTTTTATGACTTATTGTAAATGTGACAAATAATTGGGCCAAAATTAGAATCTAACTTTGGACCCATTATTGGAGTTGCTTTTAGGTCCAAATCCTAGTCCTAATAACTAATGTGAATGAGAGACTTATCAGGGCATCATTTGAAATTTAGAGTCTTACTAACCAAAAATAAGAACAAATAAAAAACTGCTTACATGCATCATATAAAAAGTGAGGGGTTCACATATGACCAAAACATAAGAGGCACATATTAAAAGTCACCCACATTATTATTTAAACCTTAATGTCGTTCTTTCCAAAAGATTAAGCTATTAGATGTATATAAATAATTTTACATCTAACAAAATAATAAGATTTTCTAAGAACCTCGTCCTTCCTCACTAATCTTCTTCATCTTGACCTCCATTTCTTCTCCCTTGCATGGTCCATAAGCCTTACTACAGTAAAGAAAATACAAGAAATTGGCCAACATCAAGCCAAATATAAGCCAATAATAGTAATCATAATGACCCTTGTTTATATTGCTTGAAACCCAACTGACCTTCCCCTCTCCTTTGGTAAGATTGTCAACAATGCTCAAAAGCAAACTAGCTATCAGATTTGCAACTGAAATCCCTAACTCTGAAATAGTGGAAGCTATGCTAGACATGGATTGCGGCAACTCACAGATAAAGAACTCTTTTTGCCCAACTACATTGAAAGCTTCAGCAAACCCATCAAGTACTTGCTTTGGCAATAGCCACATCACTGACATGTTCACAACCCCTTCTGGGTTATCTGAGAAGCCTTCCTCATTTGCCATTTTTCTTCTTATACCCTCTACAATTGCTAGTGATGCTGTTGATAAACACGCTGCAAAAAGTCCAACTCCCATTTTCTGTTTTACTCCAAGACGGGTAGGTGTGCCTCTTATTCTGGATGCAAAGGGGATGATGACACGATCATAGAGTGCAATCCAAAAAATTGTGAACACGACCATGATG
Organism: Dalbergia oliveri; assembly: GCA_030441495.1. Lineage (NCBI taxonomy): Eukaryota > Viridiplantae > Streptophyta > Magnoliopsida > Fabales > Fabaceae > Dalbergia > Dalbergia oliveri. Next base: position 13,931,015 of record JAMLFY010000004.1, on the reverse strand, counting down.
GTCCCCAATGATGCAGCAGGAATTTTGAAATTTGCAGTGATGTGGCGGTCCATGGAGGCTGCCTCCAGAACAGAAAATGAGCCCTGACAAAAATTCACAGACATTATCATTCCCGTTATCCAAATAGGGACAATTTTGATCAGTGCCTTGAGTGCTTCCACTTGGTCTACTGTGCAAAGGCTCCATGGGTTTTTAGCTCTTCCATCTTGGTTAAGATCCATTAGAGGACTACTAACGAGGCAGGCTTTGTTTAGGAACCTTGCAATTACATTAGACAAAAGAGCCAATCAGTGATCTCATGCATCAGCACTCTCAAAACCTTGATGCATGGACACAGAAGTAGGGATGTACGTACTCGAGGGGCACATCAAACAGTAAATATTATAGGGACACACACAGTTTCACTTATATCTTATTTTCTTTATTCAATATTAAAATTTTATATATTATTTCTTGTTTAAAATTTTAGATGACTTCATTTATATATTGTCTTTCTATTTTAGTCATAGAAAAAACAACTTTTAAATTAAATATGTACAAATTTATGCCATCATTGTCATTGTGTGTAATGTTAAATCTAACATATATAATCGTCAAATAGTGAATCCGTACTTCATGGCTAAAAGTAAGCTCCGACATTGGGTCCATTTTCATACCCTCTTACTCTCAAGATATTTAAGGATTTATTATATATGACATGAAATACAGATATATTGAACAGTGATTCAGGATTCCATACCTTAATTTATCACTAGGGATGAGCATAGTAGAATCATTTTCACAGTAGTAGTTGCCATCTGAGACATGCAGTGGTAAGCTGAGGTGTCTGTTCCTGTAAGAGGCTACAACAGCTTGAGCACACCCAGTGATCACGGTGCCTTTAGCTTCCAGCTTGACGTAGAGCGAAGAGGCTAAAAAGAATGACGCCATAGAGATGAACATGAAGACAACAGGGACTCCGAATCCCACCTTCCACCCTAGGTTTTCTTGAACGTACACAAAAACGCTCGTTCCAATTAGGAGAGCCGCTGAGGTTAAACCATAGCTCAAGCCTATGTAGGTCTCTACGAGTCCTGCTTCTTTGTCCTTCGTGTCTAACTGGTCTATGATAAAGGCTAAGGAAGAGGCCCTTACACCTCCAGCTCCAATGGCCATGAGGCCAAGAGAAGAGTACAAGAATAACAGTTGTGATGTTGTCGGAGAGCTGCATCTCTCAGTATGTTGGCCACAAGAAGGGCTTAGTTCTGGAATCATGGCCGTTAGCCAAAACAGTAGCGTTCCCTGTAACACAAAATAGAATTCTATCCTATCATGCATTCCAAACGTCCTACATCTATATAGAATTTTAAATGGCGATTGATTTTAAAAGAAAGGAACATTTGAGGATACCAGCAAACAATACATTAAGCACGCTTATTTGAAAGACAGAATTAAGTTGACAGGTTAAGGTGGTAATTTCAAGAAAGGGTTCCAATTTTTTATACTGACGAATATATAGGAAAATGATGATTATAATTGTAATAAGTATAGAAAATAATTACACTGGCCTAACATTATACAAATAAAAAATTATTTAATAGTGTAATAATTACTTATTATTAGAACATGATTAGATAATGATCTAGAGGTAAAAAAAAAAAAGATAATGATCTAGAATTTTGTTTTCTTACCCATTCCTTTTTGTCTCAGGGGCATTTGTTTCAAAGTTTTAACTCACATTCCTAGCAATTCAGAAATATCATTCCTAGATATTTTACAAAACTTGTCTGTTTACTAGGAAAAATCAATATTTGGGAATAATTCTATAAAACTTATAACAAACATAGAAATAAATAATTAACAAGCAATTATTTTATGAAATGAATCTGTAACTTGAAACAAATCCTCCATTAGTTTCCTAATTTGATGTATTGAAAGATCCAACAAATTAACAATTTATTTAGTGCTCCATTGGACACTATCATCTTTATAAAAAAAAATTATAATAAAAATATTTTTATGTTTTTCAGTATGTTTTGATAAATTCTTTTAAATAAAAGCTGAATAGCTAAAAAGGGTAAAAAACAATATCTTTAGAGAAATTATTATAATTTCTATCTTTTGGAAAAAGATATTTTTTATAATATAAAAAGATATTTGACAGTAAATAAAGACATTTTAATATGAATTTAATTATTATCATGTGTTGCCATATAAGTATAAGTCATGATAGCTGAGTTTTACATTTATCACTTAAAAAGGTATTTCAACAAAATATTTTGATTGGAGGACGGTAAAATTATTTTATCCCATTAGTACATTAATATTAAACTCTTTTAAGTTTACATCCAAAAATAAATTAATATTACCTCTAAACATAAAACATCTTTTATATCTATAAAGGATCCTTTTACAAGAGAAAATTAAAAAAAGAAAAAAGTTGAGAAGGGATTTCAAACCATCCCTTAGTACTGAATACTATTTTCGTAACACATTGCAGCCCAGAAACAAAACAGCCTCGTACTACATACACTACATTAGAGAAAAACGAAAGTACTAAAAGATGGGGGGAAAGCAGAGTTTGATTAGCACACTTACGAGGGAACTGACAACAGATCCGAAAGCGATCATAGGGTATCGACCCACATAGGAATCAGCAAGAAAAGCACCAACAATGGGCGTGAAGTTAGTAGCTGCTTGCCAGAGGAGGAGCACGTTGCTGGCATCAGCAGCTTCCATGCCATAATCTCTTGTCAAGTACAAAATCATGTTTGGCATTATCCCAAAATTTGCCAGCTTCTCAAATGCTTGGTTTGCTGCCAAAGGGATGATCCATTAAACTATCAACTAAGATGAAGGACGTGAAAACACAAGAAGCAAGATAACAACACCACTATGTGCATGTTTGGATTTGCATTTGGAAGGCTCCGAAGTGAGTTTGAATGAGCAAAATTGATTTTGGAGGACTTTACACCTGTTTGTTTTTCAGTTTAGTTTTTGTTCAAAAGTGATTTTAGGGTTTAGAATTGATTTTGATCAGAATCAATCAATTACCACTCTCAATTTTGTCAAAATCAATTTTAAGATTAAGCTATCAAATATGAACCACTTTATCTCAAAATTACCTCCAACTAAAATCAATTCTAACATAATTAATTTCATTCAAAATCAATTCTACAGGCACAGAACTAAAGACACACCATACATATTGTGCAAATAAATTGCGGTACCTATGATGTATGGCAGGGTTCTGAAGCCACCCTTGCGGTCGGGGTTGCGTATTAGAGGCTCTTTCTCTTTCACCATATCTCCCATTTTTGGACAAACGAAAGGAATACGGATGGACGGAAAACGGACCTGCCAGTTAGTACTGGACTAATTGTACTGTTGGGAGAGAGAGACAGAGACAGAGACAAGTAAAAGAGTACATTGGTGTTGACGAAGTCTTGCAATGGTTGTTTTAATTTAATACTCAGTTGAAATATAAATTAAACTCGAGAGGCACGCGGAAGCCATTTTTCTAATGACTCTTCCGCAGTTGGTGGTAGCCTGGTAGGTGGTGTTGCTAACTTGCTGCTACCGTTAGTGTTAATTTGCAAGATTCTCCCCATTTTTTTGAAGGACTTCGAATCCTGTGCAAATCAGAGGGTAGCAGCACCGTTTGATCTGAATCCTTGCCCGGCACAATCAAACGTGAACTCTTGCGCACAGGTTCCTTGTTTGGGTGTGCCACTTAAAATTGCTATTAGTTTAAGGTGGTTGCTCCAATGCCCAAAGAGATGTGAGGGTTTCGATACCATTTTTTATGTGATCCACTAATATTGTGACACGTGTATAAAGTGTTTTAAAAATATTTATTTTAATTTTTCTCCCAATTCTTTTTTTCGCAAAATGGCCCTCGACAAAGTGTTTTAAAAAAAATTAAAAAACTTATTATGTTTAAAAAGAATCATTTCAATTTTTTTTCAAATGAAGATTGTTTTGTTAATTTTAATGGATGATGACTGCTGATAAACGGAAATTAAGGCTTGAAATTAGAATTAAACAATTAGAATCAATTACTTCATACTTCTACTTTATGTATAATTAATACCAAAATTTTTAATTAATCAATGAAAAATGTTATCCCTCTTTGCTGATAAAACTTTTTTATCTCTCCTCCCATCACATGTGCATATCATTCTCAGTTTGTACATTTGTTTTCTCCCTCCATATAGTAATCAACTTTTTTTTATCTCTCCTCCCTCCACATAGTAATATAACTTAAAATTACTATTTGTTTAAGGTGGTTGCTCTAATTTTTAGTCGTTATATATGTAATCAAGTCTTTTGGTTTTATTACTTTGCTATGTTATTGAAATTAAACCCGATCCAAATAATGACTCGATTATGTATTTGGTTATCCTGGGTTAATTTACATTTGAATAATATATAAGAAATTTGATATTATATATAGTAAAGTTATAAAATTTTATAAGTAAGAAACAAAAGTTTAGAGATATTTTACGATATAGATTTCAAAATAAATCATATCAATGTAAAAATAATATCAAGTTATGTAAATATATTAATTGAACTTTAACATTTTATATTTTTTCATAAATTATTATAAAAATATGTATCTCTTAAGGAATTATTTAACTTCGTTGGTTCAGCCAACCCAATATATGACTTAAACCCAGAAAAGTATCCGGATAAATTTTAAAACCCAAACCTTCCCAATGAGCTTTGGATTGGTTAGATTGATGGGTTATGAACACCCCTAGAAGAGATAATGTGTTTCTCTCTTATGTGTTGAAAGATACTGTATGACCTTTGGATTGACTTGTGTATGGTGCTTGTTTAGATTTGGACATTTGAAGGTAGAGATGTCACAATGGGTTAAGCCCATTGAATTGATCCACCAAAACTGTAATTTTTAGCGGACTAGGTTGAAATTTTGAACCCGCTAAAAAATTCTAACCTGCCTAACTCGTTCCGCTTAATTCGAATTTAGTGGGTTGGGCTTGGCCGCGGGCAAGTCTTTTTTTATTTTTAAAAAAAATTCACAATTTATTAGTATAAAAATAAGAAACGTGTGACTCAAAAAAGAAAAAAGTAAGAAATATATATACTCACCAAATAGTACTATTGTCCAGTTGACACTATTTACTCAAAGTTAAAACTTAAAAATAAAACGTGTCATAAATCACAAACAAGTAACAACACCATTAATAATAACATTTTTCAGTCAAAGTTAGCTTATAGTTGTTATAGATCTTGAAAAATTGGTATACGTAAATAAAAAAAATTTAAAATTTTGTTTAAAATAATTCATCAAAATATTAAAAGTATTTTTTTGATTTTTTTTATTTTTTAGCATGCGGGTTGGTTTTAGCCCATTTTATTTGCAAGCAGGTCCCATCTCACTTTTGATAGGACAGACCTAAATGGACCAGACGTTTGACACCTCTAGTTGAAGGTGGGTTACTATTGTATTTTTTTAAGAAAAAAAGTATTATTTATATTCATTGTGTGTGTGATCCAATCAACTCACCACATTTATCATTGAATGCAATGTGAAGGTGTATTTATATTTATTGTGTGTGGATACCAAACCAACAAACACCCTATTGATCATTGGATTGAGTGTGGTCTACACCTCATCTAATAATAAATAGGATAGAGTTAACATATCTACACACAATCAATCAATATAAATAACAATTTTCTTTGTAGAATAGATCATTCATAATAGACTTTAATGCTGTACACTAAACGTGTGTGGCTATTCCTCTCAAAATTGACAAATTGGTAGTATATTTATATTCTTAGAAATATATCAAGGGCTGATAATCTCAGTGACTCTTTGACATGTAAGAATTAATAAATATGTGGCTTCTACCCAAACTTTTTGTACACTTTTAAGGTTACGTTAAAAGGAACATTGCAACACTCCAACATCCACCTGTTCGATGAGAAGAACAGCAAGCCTCACCCTCTGATTACATAATAAACAGAGTCACAGCCTCACAGCTGGCCCCACTTGCAAATAGTCTTACAAGAATGCTTTAAAAATCAAACAAAATGTTAATGTTTTTACACTTGTCAATCACAATTTAATCGAATTAACTGGTAAATTTTTTCATTAAACTGTAATTGAAGCTGAAAAAAATATTCATGTGTTAAAAACATTGCTAGTTTACAATTTGAATGGTTCTACAAGTTCAGCCGAGTTTGCCTAGTTTTTAAAACATTTGGTTGAACCTTAATCATGGTTAATTTACTTTATTATGAAATAAAAGATTATCAATGTTAGGTGCACTAACATTGACATTTTTCAATGGATTACAGTCCAAGTGAAGTCCTCATTAGAAAAAGCAGTTAACTTTCTTGCATTGTGTATTGGGCTGCCATTGATGGAAACTGGAAAGTACGGATAGCTCTTTTTTTTTTGGGTCTGGAAGTATGGATAACTTTATGTAAGCCAATATTCAAAGAGTGCCAATGCTTGGCATGAAAAATCAATGGGCTTGGCCTGGTTTAATTTCTGGGTTGATAATTATGGATTGATAATTATCTGCACTACATTGGCAAAAAAGGCCACTTCAAATTTAAATGCAAGTTTCTCAATTTAAATGCAAGTTTGCACTACGAGGCCAGTTCAAATGGTAACGCCATTGCCTTTGCAAGAGGTGCATATGGCACAGTGGTGTAGGATCGTAAGTTCGATCCTTGGAGTCAGAGACTCAAGCCCTGCTCCCCAACCTGATAAAAAAAAAAAAAATTAAATACAAGTTTTTGTTGACGGCTCTTATTGAAAAGTTAAGTGCTTAATATGATTTTAGAGATTCTTAAGAAGCAAAAAGGAAAAGATATTATTTTACTATATTCAATCAATGCTTAATATTTAATTTTTACATTAAAAATATAGTTAAAATATTTATGAGGCTATTTCAGCATTTATGCTGTTAATTAAATGTTTTTAACGATATTTTAATGACTTATCAAATGATTATTATATGTATAACATTAGATATTCATTGTAAACATTTTCAGTCAATAAACTTGTATAAAACTCATTACGCAATCGAGTCCCTATTTGTTTGGAAGCCAATAATTCAGACAAACATACATAGCTTTAGCATGTGGAAAAACAGTTGTCTCGCTTTTACATTGGCAACATTACAACAAGAGTCAGAGGTCATTCCTTATTCGTACCAACCAAATTATTGCTAAAATCCTTTTTATTTTTAATTTTTTGCTACTTAAGAGTCGTTCATAGTACGTCATAGCGAAGAGAACAAAGATTAATGTTTCAATATTAATATCATATTAAAATCAATTAATACCTAAGCCAATAATCCTTTGTGATTTTTTTTAAAATATATAATATTTTCCAAATAAATCTAATTTTCATATAGTGATAATATAAAAAATTATTATTATTGAATTAATCATTTTCTGTACTCCTTTTAAATAATAAATGTGAAAATGATCTCCATCATATGCCTTGGAGCATGTATAAGAGGAAGAGTAAAGTTTCACAGATTGTATATGTTCCTGAAATTATAAAAAAAAAATTATTTAAATTAGTCTTTATAATAATAATTGTAAGGAATCAAATGAATCATTAAAATAATTAATTAGAGCCACGTTTTATAATTTCATAAATTAAATCCATACTTTTTAATTTTAAAGATTAAAATAAAATGCATATATAATTTGATGGATTAATATCAACATGTAATGGTAAGAGGAGGGAAGGGCAGCGCCAATGCTGCACCGACACTCTCGACCTCAACTTGGAGGATGGGTGACAGTGGATGGCTGGCTCAACTCTGAAACTCTGTTTTTGGTCCCTTTTTTAACAAAAGCCAATTGTCAAAAGTTCGTGTTTTATTCCCTCCAGGGGCCCCACTATCATCCAACGGGTACAAGCCCTCCATCAGCTCAAATCTGAACGGTCACCGTTAGATCATATCCCCCAACATTAATAGCACTGTCACACCCAACCCACCCCGCCTTTCCTTCCTCCTCCTCCATCTTCACTCAGATCTCAGCAAAGAAACACAAAGCCACTCCTCTCTCTCTCTCTCTCTCTCTAGCCACGCGCATCACGTCATAGAGAGAAAGCCAGTGCCTTTGCAATCCCCATCTTGCCCCTCCTCCCTCTCGGCCATGGTGGAGGCACAGACATGGACTACCCGGAGAATGAGCAATCCCAGGTTGCTTGACAGCACTACCACAACCAACGACCACGTCCTCCACATTCCCAGCACCCCTCCAGCAGATGAACGCAACAACAACAACAGCAACTTCAACAGCTTCATCTCTCTCTCTTCCACCCAACATCCTCACAGGACTCATCATAGCATCATGGTACTTCTCCAACATCGGTGTCCTCCTCCTCAACAAGTACCTCCTCAGCTTCTACGGTTACCGCTACCCAATCTTCCTCACAATGCTCCACATGCTATCCTGCGCCGCCTACAGCTACTTCGCCATCAACTTCCTCGAGCTCGTCCCTTTACAGCACATCCACTCCAAGAAACAGTTGCTCAAGATCTTCGCCTTGAGCGCCATCTTCTGCTTCTCCGTTGTTTGCGGCAACACTTCCTTGAGGTACCTCCCTGTCTCCTTCAACCAAGCCATTGGAGCCACAACACCCTTCTTCACTGCAATCTTCGCTTTCTTGATCACTTGCAAGAAGGAATCTGGTGAGGTTTACCTGGCTCTTTTGCCCGTGGTTTTTGGGATTGTTGTTGCAAGCAACAGTGAGCCTCTGTTTCACCTTTTTGGGTTTCTTGTTTGTATCGGTTCAACTGCTGGTCGTGCATTGAAGTCAGTGGTGCAGGGGATACTGTTGACGAATGAGTCAGAGAAGCTTAACTCCATGAACTTGCTTCTCTACATGGCTCCAATGGCGGCACTTATATTGCTTCCTTTCACTCTTTATATTGAAGGGAACGTGGCTTCTGTTACGCTTGAGAAGGCAAGAGGGGACAGGTTCATAGTTTTCTTGTTGGTTGGGAACGCCACCGTGGCTTATTTGGTGAACCTCACGAACTTCTTGGTGACCAAGCACACAAGCGCGTTGACCCTTCAAGTGTTGGGAAATGCTAAAGCAGCTGTTGCGGCTGTGGTATCGGTTTTGATATTCAGGAATCCTGTTACAGTGATGGGAATGACGGGATTCGCTATTACAATTATGGGTGTGGTGCTCTACAGCGAGGCAAAAAAGAGATCCAAAGTTACAGCTCATTGAAGAAGATGATGATGATGATGATATATTCTCTACATTCTTTTTGCTTTTATTCCCATGAACATGGTGCCGGTAATTTCTATCCTTTTTTTTTTTTCAATTTGGCATAAGATTCCTTTGATTTGATTTGATTAGATTTCTGTACAAGGAAACTGGATTTGGATCAAATCATAGCAAGTGGACTGTATAGGAAGGAGGGGCAAGGGAAAAGGGTTATGTTATTTTTTTGTCCTTTTAGTTTCGCTATAATGTGTTCCTTGGTAAGGGTGGTGAAAGAGAATTCGAATTAATCTGTCTTTTTCTCTTGCGCCTGTGTGTAACCTTTATATAAACGATTCAAAGATGAAAACTAATTGGTGAGGGAGGAAGGGAGGAATTCTCCTTCACTTCTCTTTGTCAATCACACACACACACATATATATATATATATATATATATATATATATATATATATATATATATTGTTTCGGTTATGTTCTTTATCCTCTGCTATTATGATGTTAGGAGCCTTGCACTTGCACTGTTAGCTAATTTTTTGCTAGGTTTACCTCCTTCGATTTGATAAACCCGTAGTGATATTGAGAATACAAACATGGTGTTTGTAATATTATTTTAAAAACAATTATGAAGATGAGAGAAGAAGTCTGAAATCAGTCCTAGAAAATAGCTTAGTAGTTGTTCAGGTTATTGATCAGCATTCTGCATGTCACAAATGATCAGTGAAAGAAACTTTCAGAAGGTGATATTTTAAGTTCAGTAGATGAAAATTGGTTAGTTGAAACGGTAGTTCACTTTAAAGTGGTTTTAGCAATGCTGAAATTTGTGACTTAGGTTCAATTGAAAACATGGAGGTGGAATTGACAGTTGGTTTATGAACACGGAATAAATTCATGGTCTTCTTGTGCTGAATAAATATGTCCCTTGGTTGGTTCAGTTGTGGTGGCAAGATTTAATAGCTGATGCCGTTTCTATACTCATTCTTTGCCTTTCTATTAACTTGTGATGGAATTTGAAGTGAGCATTGAAAAGAAGTCTATCCTAACATGTCAATCAGATATGGCACTGAAAGCTAAACATATTTGGGAGTAGTATGCTATTTAACGCATACTTCCATGAGATTTTTAGGACCATAATAGTCATTTATTCGTTCTTACCTGATTGTGCAATTCTTGTTTGACCTAAATTATTCGTTTTCAACCTTTCTTGAGTCAGGACGCTTCTAAAATCAAATATTGGTTGATGATCCGCATCTGCTAAATTCAGCGATTAGGGATTTAAATGTTAATAGATTTAACATAAATAGGATATACGATAAAACTCTATGGCAACTCTTGATCCTTGTAGCCAACTCCATTTAGTGGGACATTCTTTAGATGATGTTGTTGCTGTTGTTTAATTTCTACAGAGACTGCTATGTCATGTATGACACAGTTTTTACACTCAACTCACCATTGTTTTGACACTGGTTTGAGTTTCAAGGTGGTTCATAGTTCACCAGTATCCACTATTCAAAGCATTGAAGTTGATGTTGCTTCTATGCGTTTCGGTCTAATCTCTTTGGATTTGACCTGCCGAACGATATCTAAATCAAGCTGCAGGCTTATGGTTAGATTGTATCTTTCTCATTTCGGCGACTTTCAAATTTTAAAACTTGGCTTAAGTTTCCACCAAGAGAATGACAAAGTTGAAAAGCTAAGCTATTATGTTGGATAGAAGAAAGTGACCGAAGATTATGTCAAACGATTAATAAGTTAAAATTTATCAATTTAATTGTTGGTCCAACATAGACATGTTAGCTTGATTTAATATTTTAATTTTTTTTCCTAAAATATCATTAGACGTTGGACCATGTTCGGTCTTTGAAATAGTAACAAATAATTTACTTCACTTTTAATTCACTAAACTCATCTGTTTTTCCTTCTCTTCTTTTCTTTTTCTTTTTTGGTTTGGGATTCACTAAACTCATCTTAATCTCTTTTTAATTCACCACGAATATTATGCTCATAAACTAATTTAAAATCATTTCACTACATTACTCTATGTCTAAAATCAATTTAAAATTTTAACGAAAATTGTATGTTTGGTCATATATTACAGTTATTTAAAATAATAAAATTTTACACAAACTAAAACTAATATAACAATTAATTAAAAATGAACTAAGGAAAGAAAAAGTGAGAGACAATCATTATTCATAAAATTAATATATCGAGTAATATATATAATAGAATAATATTTTTTTCCTCATATTTTGTACTTTATTTCTAAGAGTAGTAGTACTTGTGTGCATGATTTTATATTTTTATTTTTACATGAATATTAGATGGCCTAGCTAGATAAAGGAATCCAAAGCCACATAATAAAGTATCTTCACTCACGGGATGTCCTCCATCCCTTACAAAGCAGTGGCTCTGTTCTGTCACTCAAACAGCCATCTCCATCAACCAAAGTGGATACTCTCTTCTCACTACCCGTGAGGACTGAAAAGTCCCTCACATTACGCATGTTTTTTAATGACACTTCCCTAGGATGATCCATACATAAGCACCTTCAGAATCCGAATTGAGCTTGTTTTACTTGGCATTATGTATGAGTCTATCACTAACAATGGACAAGAGAAGAAACCAACATCTTAAGTTTCTCTGCAAACTCATGTCGTGGATAGTATGCATAAAGTCTTAACAGAAGAAGACAAATACAGGATGATAAATTGGATAAATACTTGAATAGACCCGTCAAAGCTCGAGAATTCAACAGAACTCAAATTTTTTACCAGGCAAGTTTCGCTCGAGACAGGATTCTCGGTGCTGAACAAAGAATGCAAGTCTAGAGACGATCAGAGCTGAAGATAGGCTTAAGGGCTATAATACACTTGATTTTTAGCGATTTTATTATCGATTGTGATCTAGGAGCGGTTTGTACAGGATACAACTGATGCATTTAGACGGTTACTATGCTAACTTCTAACAAAGTAATTTTCAAAGATTCTGTGTAACACTAAAAGAACCATCTATCGTGATATCATCTGAGAAGAGTTGCTAAACGCACGAGAGATTTAGCTACGCCGCTCTCAAACTACAAATTGGCAGCGGAAATCCTCATGCTGATGACAAAAGCTTGTTGCACATTCGCCCTCTTTTGTCGTCACCGAATTCCCAAGCTCCTGGAACATTTCAGTTAGAGAGCAGAATATATAACCAATCAAATTTACAAAACATGAAGAAAGAGCAGTGTTGCTGTCAATTATGGATACCTTCTTGCACTCAACAAAGAACCAACTTCACTGATGCAACTGTCAATTCCACTATGATTTTGGTTTCCCCCAAAGATGAAGGGCTTTTCCTACATCATTTGCATCAGCTAGAAGATGAATATTTAACGTTTGTGATGTTCCAGTAAAGGATAATTCACATTCAAAATTAAAGGATATAAAAGAAACCGATATGAAAATCATAGGCTCAATACAGGATTTCAGAAAGTCCCATTATTACCTTTGGATTCAGATGAAAAGAACTTCCTATATTTTCTTTTGAATCCTTGCAGCCAGAAAGTCAGAAACAAATAACTCAGTTTGGTACTAAAACAAATGAAAAATAATCAAGATCATCACAATTCAAAATTGTAGAAGGGAAGGGAAACCTTTCTGAACACCTTGGAATACTGAGGCAGTTTGATCTGAGACCCGTTATTTGACTGGACTTCAGATGTTAGGGATAGCTATTGTCTCAACAAAGGAGAACGAATAAGAAATATATGAATTAAATATCTTTATCAAAAATAACAATACGAGGAAGTAAAGAATATGAAATGCAATATAGCTAATTCAAGAAATTGCAGAAAGGGACAAAATAAGTATGGTGCAAGAAAAAGATTAACATGAATTCACCTTGCTGAAGAGTTCAATTGGAAGGTTATGCCGAACCCTCTTTTCTGTTTGGAAATTAAATTCCTGTATTAATTGAAGCAAGATGTGATTCATTATATTTTTCTATCTGAAAATATATTAGGGAGTGAAAAACAGATGAACCAACTCACCGTTGGCACTGTGGGTTCCTGCTTTCTGTTCCGGAAAACACCAATATCTCCTTTACTTGAAAGTATCTGCAAAGGCATTATATAGAGTTGCTAGTACAGCAGATGAAACAAAGAAGAAGGAAAGAAAGGTAGAACCTACTTGATGCAAACAGCACAAGGAAAATGAAGAATTCTAGTAGAAATTCATCTGAGCTTCTACTTTCTGACATCTTTCAAATCAAAGGTCAAACAACTTCCATGCATAATTACAATTCCTTTATATTAAGGGGCAAAAAAAAACTTTCATTCACAATATTTTACTTATCATGGCTTCAAGATTAAAAGGATGTTTGGTTTTGACTATTATGCAGGTAATAATCATTTTTTAGCTCAAAAGTTGTCATAGAAAGCTTTTGATTATAAGCTATTTTGAATCCAAAATCAACTAATCCAAATACACACTAAGCACAATAGTTTTAGTTGTGCAAGAAGTTTCCTTGAGGAATGGTTTTGAAATAATTTCAAGTTAATTCTAGATTGGCTCATAGAAACAAAACATCGGCTAAAATTTCAGAGACTTACTTAAAGTAGTGCTTTTCAAATAAAAATTTGAAGTCAAATATAACATAAGAAAACTGAAAATGACAATACTATAGGATTCTGAAAACTTGTATACAAAGGAGCAATTTATGATGCAACTTCATCAGAACTAAAACTGGCTAGTGAATATAATGCTATAGAAAATACCAAACCTTACCCAACATAGTGAGGTTGGCCAAATGGATCAGTCCCATCGGACTCTATCAAAAACAACTTTTTAGTAAAACATCTTCTTTGATTACTAAATTTAATCCTAAATTACGTTTTCAAATCCAAAGAAATGCCTAATTCCAGATAAAGATAGCAATTATGTAATACATATAACTATTAAAAAAAATCAGATTTTCGTCAAACACTATAGTATCCCACAATGACTGCTTTTCTACGTGATATTCAAGATGATTTGCCTTGAATATGATTATATGAATAATTTTCAAGACTAAATCAGTTTGAAGGGAATATACCTAAAGATTGAATGTTGTACTTGTAAGAACTAAGAACGATATTTCTAAGAATGTTTTATGATATAAATCCCATATTGATCATGAAAATTTGGTCATATGTTTTCACTAAAAGCTATAGATTGTATAAACAATTTTAATTGGAGATACTTGGTTAAAGTTAGAAATTTTAAAATCATAAACTCAAATACAGTAGGAATATGATTCATGTTTTCCCTGTTCACACTTCCCAAATATATTACAAATGTCTCGTTACCTTCTTATTAAGAGGCCGAGCTTTAAAATTATGCGCAAAATCCAATCCATCATGCTTTGGTGCACCCATGGCCGATGGCCTATGCAAATAGAGTACGTTGAAGTTAGTGTTGCTGTTTCACGAATTATTAAGTTAGAATTAACATAATGGCATTTGTTACCTTCTCAAATCCCTGGTTCTATTTTCTGGGGCAGAAACATGGGAGGTTTGTCCAAACCCTGCAACTAGCAAACTCAGTTTCCCTTAGAGTAATCATATATCTATCTTGTACAGGAAAAATAAAGGACACAGTTCTGGTCAATCACAGGAGATAGTAGCTTAAGAAATTGCATAACTATTGCAGTTCTTATAGATTGGGTAGAAGACATTGAATGACAAAACACATGTAAAGAGACATGAACAGTACAACTTGATATTGTATGAACCAAATTAACCTTATCAGAATCATGGCAATGAAGTGAGGATGAAGTAGCAGATGAGTGTTGCATGGCCCTCTCCCATGTCTTGAGGTGAAATTCCTGAGAAGCAAGACACAGAAAATCTGAGCTTCAACATAGCAAAATGCAGACGAAACTCATTTTCCGAATTAGTTGTTGCCTTTCCGGTAAAATTCTCTTCCATTCATAGAAACTCATGAAACAGGGATAAAACTGTATGGACAAAGAAAGAAAGTATCAAGAGCTTACTTGAAATTCAGGCAACTGTGGGGTGCTCCTCTTGGGAAGTGGCAATGAAGGAGTATTAAGAATCTATATTATTAGCACAAGTAATTAGAGGAGAGGAAAGAAAAGATACTTAACTACCAAAATCAATTCTATCAACAGCAAGTACCAACTTTTCTGTTTAATGGGCGTGCTTTGAATCTGGGGGCAGCCACTGTCACAAGTTCTGACTCTGCAGCATTTTTGGGTCTGAAAAGCCCGCATATAATATCTTGACTTCAATCATGTGAGGAAGAAAATTCATTGTCAGCAAATTTCACTCAACACTACAACAACAAACCTTGCCCTGTGTGCCCTATGAGCTGTTTCAAGATCAGGCTCCCTAGGAATAGTAATCTTCAGCCTGGTATGTCTAGAATTTTGTTCAGCAGTTACAACCTGCAAGATTGTACAAAATTTACAGAGCACCATCATGTGGATCTCTTTCCTGTCCCTTAAGAAATAAGACCCTTTGCCCAAAGGACTTTAACTTCTCTCTCACAATTCCAAGTTGTAATTTAGATGCTTAATAGATTGTGTCTCCTTAGTCCTTAATCATTATTTAATAGTTTCCACTCGTAACAATAGTGTCATAACAGGAAAACAATAAGGGTAGAATTTATGGCTTTTGCTTATGAAAAAGGTATTTAGCAACTTGTACAATCAACTTTTATCTAAGGGAAGATTCAAGAATTTTGCATTATGATTCATAGTTTCTTACCTTCTTAGGTGCCTTATGGAAAAAATTAGTTTGCTGCATTATATCACCAACCTGTCATAGAGATAGTCAGATAGATATGGTAAGCATTGTAAATGACCATCTGAAACAAATGGAATTCCCAACAGTATTTACGCCACATTCTAATTTCTGGTTCATGGTTCAAATACTTCCATGCTTCCATCAAACAACAACAACCAAGTCTTGTCCTATTAGGTTGGGTCTGTTATATGGACTAAATGGCGCCATAGTTCCTACTGTAAATCATGTCTACAATCAAACCATGAAAATCTAAATATTTTTTATGTTAATTTAATTCTAATAAATCTACAATCCATTAAATTGTCATCCTAAAAAGTATCAACTAGGCTCTCATAACTTCCTTGGAGTATTTCTGACAAATAAAATTGTAAAACAGGATTAACCATATTTTTATAAGATGTTATATCTGCAACTTAGTAGCAGTTGCACAAATTTTTACAGCAGTAAATGTTCAATTTTAAGAACAATTTCTGGCATATATCAAAGAGGTTCAGTCAGGCAAATATAACATCCGCTTCTTCATTTATTAGATAATCAGTGAAAGAAGAATAAATACTTGACAGACCTTGTGCAAGAGACCATCCTCTAATTTCTGCCGCTTTGAAGCTTGAGTTTCTACCCCAGAAGAGGTAGATAAAGTCATTTCCTTGTTCTGAGTTAACTTCTGAAACCTGAGACAATATAAGTGTTTTAGATGATGCAAGGAAAATAGGATATGCAGTTCTTTTGGCATCCATGTATTAGAGAGCTACATAGTTACTGCCATATAGCATCAGAGCATCAAAGAGAAAAACTAGGGAAGAAATATAGTAAATAGTCTTGCAGCTTGACCAGACTAATTAAGAATACTTCATAATGAACAAAGTAACCACCAAGGCTGCATTTAAAATAATGTATCATGTTGAGGAAACAAAAATCTTGTGGTGGAATGCAGCGATGTAATCTATTTCAAAAGGTTGTCAACTAATAGTGTTACTTAGATGTTTGTTTTGTGCTAATAGTAGTACATGCCTCCTTAGCTATGAAAGAGTAAAAATTAGTCCAAAAAATCACCTTGAAGCAACAGTTTGAGGGGGCCGGTTTTGCTTAGCCAACTGACTTGCTGTAGGTTTCATTAGTGTTGAACCCTTCCTTGTAGCTGATTTAGCTTTGGGATTCAAACTTTTACTAATTGTTTTACTGGAAAAGGTGAGTCCTGGAAAGAGACATACATAAATATCAAGTGAAACAGGGAAATTGATATGCTATCAGTGTAAAATATTTTCTCAATATCAACCAAAACTATAGCTCACGGACAAAAATTATTGTGGCTCAAGGATCAATTTCAACATAAATAAGATTCAGAAATCAAACAGCAGGGTGAGCTATGATCATACTGGTGCAACTTCAACATTAATCTCAACATAGATAGGGTTCGGAGAAAGAAACTGATGAAACCAAAGTTATAGTGTGCACAAATCATCATTTGATGGTTGGGGAGAATCACAACAAGACACTATGACACCAATAATTTTCTAATAATACTGTCCTGATCTATGATCGATCATTCATGGTACAGTGTCAGATTGATCACCTGTACTAGTAACTTGTAACGGTTGCATTTGCATATGTTGCAGAACTCCACCCAGCAAGGCAGAGATCTTCCCATCCACCGCTTTCGAACCTGTGAAGCACAAATCACACTATAATAATAATATGAATACAAAGACGTTATAGCAGGTTGAGTTCAGCAACATAACGTCGCGTAGAGTAAAAATGGAAGAAACATTACCATCACCGATGGATTCCAAAGGAGCGGCGCTAACATCGGCGTCCTCTCTCAGCGCTAGCTTTGCCACAAAAGCTGAAACCAAAGAAGCATTTGTGAGGAACGGGGGACAGAACAATAGCATTTAGAATGCAGTTGAAGTGCGTTGTGTCGTAAGAAAGAGAGCGTGAAGACTGACGAGAAGGAGGGCAGCTGGCGGCGGTGTCGAACCAAAGCTCGGCTTGGCGAGCTTGAGCGGGAGATTCTTCCGCTGTGAAATCGAAGAAGCAAGCTGCATCAAACTCGTAATCGAGGTCGATTTCGCGAGCCACGAACACGTGATTCTCTATTTCCATGTCTGCATCCTCCTCCTCCTCGTCCATCATCATCATCATCATCGTCATCAGCTTTTGCGCGTTATGGAGCCCCGAATCTGACCCGTGAGAATGTGAGATGAAATGCACTTCCACTGTAGCAAACTAGCTAGTCGAGCTACCAAGAGGGATTTCCGATTTGAATAGCAAATCCCGTCATTATTTTATTTTAATTTAAATAAATATATATAATTTTTTTTATTTTATTTTTATGCGTTTAGTTAGTCACCCCTTGACTTTGCGTAGAGTGTTCGGTTCAGCGTTTATTTTAGACAATTAATTTAATCAAACAATAGTAGAAGAAAAATTGAATACTAATGTACTACTGGTCAGGGAATGGTAATTAATTTTAACTTGGGGTTTTGTGAGGGGTATTTGTCTTGTTGCGATATTGGCATTGGCAGAGTGTAACGACCAAGACTGAACAGCCCAACGATCCAAAATTTGAATTTGTGGGGACGGAGTCTATTGGACCGATTTGCCCTTTGGATAGTGCGACTCTTTGCTTTGCCTTGGGCTGTGTTGCTACTCTTTTCTGTGTGCTCTCTGACGGTGTCCAATGTATCCCATTCTGCAAACTGCAATTTCGGCGTCTCCTCACTCCTCTCTTCAATTGGCAACCTTTCACAATCCCCGAAATTGCAAAATTGCCCCTAACGGTTCTCTTGTCGTTTCACTTGGGCCGGCGCTTGAGCTGAGTTCTAATTTCTGACCGCATGGGCCCACTCCACTGGTCCACCTAGTTGGAATATGAATAGAAAGAAAAACTCTTCAGACCAAACCAACAAAAAGAACAGAAAGAAAAGGGTAATGATATTTTTATATCTAAAAAATGGATGTTTATTCAATAATATCCACTTTATAATCATTTGATGTGATGAAAGTTTCCATTTATTCTTAACATCTATTATATCCAATGGTTATAAAGTGGGTGCTGAATAGACACCCACTTTTTGAATGTAAATATCATTACTCAAAAGAAAAACCCTTGTTAGTTGTCACCCAAAACAAGGCAAGTTCTACATTGCTTTGCCCTTAGTTTTTGCCACCTGGTGCAGGGTTGTTTTGTAAAATAAAAGTTAATTCTAATTTATAAAAGAATCCTTTCCACCATCTTCCTCTTTCCTACGCTCTTCCCTATCTTCTTCTCCAATCATTTCCACTGTTTTTAACTAAATCTTTGACTTTTATGTACAGTTCTTATAATGTTTGTAATTAACTTGAATCTATGTTTCTTTCTCAATCGAATTTTCCTGTTCATATCCCATCTATATTTCTTGTTTATTGTTTAAATGTAAGTCATTTATATTACACTATTGGTAAGAACAAATTGTGATGGCTAAAGGGCTAAACTTCTTTAACCGTTGCCCATTTGTTGTGTTCTAAAGGTTGACGCTTGCTGGATTTGGGGTTTTGAACTTGGAAAAATTTGTTCATATGTTTAGCTCTTTATCTTCATGTAATGTAATTTTGAACACTGGTGGCAATGGTCAATGGGTGAAACGAGATGGGTAGAGGTGGTTGGACAATGGTTGTTGCTGATAAAGCATGGCATGGTAGCGAATAGTTGAATGGTGTTGAAGGAGAAGGAAAAATAGTGGAATCAAGAGGAACAAGCGTTATAGTTTGATACCCTGGGTGAAGAAGATCTATGGGGAAGAGAATTTCGAGAGAAAGACCATGAAATTAACTCTTTTACAAATTAGAATTAACTTTTATTTTTGTACAACATCCTTGTGCCAGGTGGTCCAAAACTAAGAACGGACCAACGTAGAACTTGCCCCCAAAACAATGCATTCTCCTGTTAATTTTATGATATGTGAACCTAAATCAATTTCAACAAAAAAGAAATAAGCTAAATCAATTATGCACTTTTAATAACAAGTCAATATAATATGAACAAGTACTAGTCCATGGACTAGAAATGAAAAGCATTATAAGATAAAGTACACTATATTTCAAAGATATATATTTTATTTTAATAACATTTATTTTACGAAGCAACATTGTGGTAGCCTTTACTCATCGATCGCTTGGGGTTCAAACTAAGCGTGTTGACTTTTTGCCACTTTGGTTTAAATTGCCAAAGTAAAAATATCACATCCTTAGACAATTTTAATTAAAAACTAGATATAATACCCATGCGATGCACGGGTTGGATTATGTTTTAATAAATATTTTTAATTGAAATACTTTTAAAGAAAGTTATGATAATGAATAAAAAATAAATTTCAGATTATTAATTTTTCTAAAAAAATTGGCATGGAGTTCATAGAACACTATTTTTTGTATTACTTTTGTATTTCTCATTCTTATGAACTATAATGACTCATTTTTTATATTATTTGTTTATAATCTTTTTATTCAATACATCAAGCAATTATAAATATTTTAATATTTATCAATAATATATTAATATATAAGAATTTGGACTTGAACTATTTTTATTTTTTCTTAATAATCAAGCAAGTTTAAAGAAAAAATTGTTGAATAGTATTATTATTAGCTGAATTAAGAAAGAATAACATTTTATCACATGTAGTATATAAAATTTGAGGAAATTAAAATCAATTTGATATCAATTTTAATTGAATAAACTAAATTTATAATCTACATCCATAAAACACATAAAATTAATTATTTTATTTCTTGTTACCATCTATTTTAAAATTTATTTATTATCATATATAATTTATTTAATCAAAATACAATAAAAAAATACATAATAATACATAAGAAAAAAAGAGCAATAAAACATAAAAGAAAATGATAAAAAAGAAGAAATTACCTTTTTTGTGTGGCATGAGCGAGAATAATGGTTGCCAATTTCTTATTTCCAACGTTTTTATTCCATGAAAAAGTGCCTCTAACCACATATGGCTGTGAAGAACCTAACCCTTAGAAGATATAGTTGTAATACAAAGATGAGTTCAATGCCTCTAACCACATATATAAATGAAGGCATATATATAGTTAGCTCAAATTTCAAATACATTTATAATGAAAATGGAAAACAAATACATTAGAAATACAATTACTATAAAACTCTACGATGAAAGTAGAGCCACAATGGCAAAAAATATAACCAAAATACATTACAACAGGGACATAAACCAGAGTCAAAAGTTGTAATATGGATAGCCATATACAAATAACATTAAAGGCCCTACTATCACTTAAGCCAAAAGTATAGATTATTATGCCGCCATGTAAGACGGCATAATCCTCAAGTTAGTGAGCATCATTGAAAAATCATATATCTGAGATCTTGGATTATGCCACACCTTTGAGAGATCTATCCATTTTATTTGCAAATCTTAATTCGCACCTAACATAGCCCGCATATGCTCTCATGCTACTTATGGTGAAGCTTATACAAAAAAAGTAGTATATGAAATTATGAATAAATGGAATGTGTTACGGGCTTAAGTTTCTCCTATATTTATTAGGTGCTTTTTATAGTGAAATGCAATCAAATATAAGGTTTAATTTGTAGTTAAAACAAAAACTGATTGCATGATGCGTCGTTATAGTGCTTGAATATGTATATTTTTTTTCTCATGTAAATATTTAGTTTTTTTTTTATTTTAAGCAAATGTTTTTTATGATATATTATTTGTTGCCAATCCTCCAATAATATTCTCTATACTATTTGATTTTGTTTGTACTTTTTTTTTACGTTACGGTTTCAAATTATATTCAAATTATTCATTTATAATATATTACTCATTTGAATCCGTTACACATGTATAAATGTTTAGATCTTGGTAAATTTATATGTATGTTTTGTCTTTGGTGGTCTTGCTCTTCCCATTGACAATTATTGTAAAACATTAAAACGACATATCTTCTGCCTTTCTTTGCTTGCATAACAGTCATCAAGATGTTTGATCTTGAGTATTTTACGTCATGTTATAGGCATTGCTACATGGGAAAAACAAATATTAATAGCAAGGTTATCAAAAGACAATTGACTTTAGCTTATGTTACTTCAATAGCCTTCTAAAAGAGAAAATGACTTTATGATTTATTGGTTTTATTTAAATACTTTTAAAATTTTACTAAATTGTAAGTTGTAAGTCCACACTTCTAAACATTTAATAGTGGTAACCAAAAAAACCTTAAATAGCATTCTTAAGTTTGGTCATTATGAAATTAACTCATTAAATTTCATATCTCTAATTATATTTTAATAATTTAATTTATTTATAGAATTTAAATGAATTTTTCTATTTCATCCTATAAAATTAGTGATATGAAAGGTAAAATAAAAGTTCATACGATTAAGGCATACAGATTTCTTCTTATTTGCAATTAAAAAATATCTTAGTTTGTCACTTGAATTAGTTGAATAAAATGTAAAAAAAATATCATAAAAAGAAATATTTTGAAAGAAAGTTACTAAAATTAACTTTCTAATTTACTGATATTATTTAAATATTTTTTAAAATTTTTATTAAACTGTAAGTTGTAACTCCATACTTCCTTTTTTTTTTTAAAGAAAAAACACAACTCTACACTTCTAACATTTAATAGTAGTAACCGAAACAACCTTATATAGAATTCTAAAATAAGGCATATAGTGATATGAAAGGTAAAATAAAAATTCAAATTCATTTAAGGCATATGGATTTCATCTTGTTTTAAATTTAAAAATAATGTAGTATTTATAAAAAAATGTACATAAAGTATTATTTATTTCCATAAAATATCTTTAGTTACGTTTAAGATTTATTAATTTGAACTAATTTTTTGATTTTAAAAATTTTATTAAGATGTTTTGTTCACTCTTTAAATTATTATTTGTATTTCCATATCACATGTAAATGATAAGAAGATGTTTGGCTTTCTCTTTTAATTAGGACAGATTAAGTGACGTATAATGATCATTATAAATACAATAAAATATAAAATTAAATAAAAAGAGAAAACAAAACATGTTACATATTAAGTTTTCATATATAATAGATAATATTTAGAATTGAGTAATATAATATTAATGCATTTTTACTTTTATTTCACATAGCAATAAATGCTATATGTAGTGAATTTTATATATATATATATATATATATATATATATATATATTGATTATAAATTATAGATTTTCAATTATTATATTATAATAATTAAATTTAATATAGGTTTTAACTGAGTTCCTCTAATTCATCCTATAAAATTAGTGATTAGTGATATGAAGCATAAAATCAAAATTCAAATTTATATAAGGCAGACATATTTATCATATTTCAAATTTAAAAATAAATGTAAATCATCATTTAAATGCAATATGTAAAATATCATAAAAAATATTTGAAAATATAGTTACTAAAAAATACTAAAAAATAACTGTTAGTGTATTATTTAAAAAAATGACAATAAATTATCAATAAAATGAAATATAAAAAATTCACAAAAAATATCTTTGATTAATTTGTAATGACAAAAAATTTATTTGGCCTCAAAATAAAAGTAATATAAATTAATTTACTTTTTTTTTCAATCAAACCATGAAAAGGTGATAGAAGCATCAATTAGTTCACGTTTTGCAGACAAACATAACATAACATACAGGTCTCTTTGTACATATACGATAGGTTTAAGTGTGTAATAAATGTGGGTTACAGTGAAGTTTATATATATATATATATATAGAAAATTCTTGCCAATGAATACACTATGGAAATGTGGTTAGCGAAATGACTTTTTATTTTTGAAAATAGTATTATAAAAGAGGGAATAACTTTTTTAGGAGTGCATTTTGAAAGCATTTGGTATGCAACATAACTCTAAGCGGTATTCTTAATTAGGATTACAATATATTTTTACAAACATATCCATGACAAAAATGTTGTTAACTACCGCTAGTAGTGGTTTGGCTTTGATCGTCTGGTTCATTGTTGTCATTGTGGTCCACGTTACCGTTGATCAATGGTCCAATGTGATGGTTGCGATTCGTGATAGTTTGACATCGGCCGATCATGGTTCAACTACAATATGGCGTTGGTTGGTGATCCAACGATTGTGATTGTTGTTTGAAATTTAACGTCTAGGGGCAATTTGTTCTTTTATTTTTGAAAAAATTATTCTCTTTAAAGTTTAAACATGGGAGTGTGAGAATAAAATTTTGACAATTTTCATTCTCAATAAATATCTTATTCATAAATGTTTTTCTAAAACTGCAAATCAAACATAAAAATGTTACATTTCCAAACTAGATTCCTGAGAATATTCAAAGATTTTGTGAACCACACATCCTAAGAAGAAGCAAAAAACAGAAGGAAGGAAGGAAAGAAAGAAAAACTCTTGTGACCCAAAACAATGTGTTCTCCTTTTAATTTTATATGACATGAAGCTAAATTAATTATGCTTATATGAAAAGTACAATAAAATAAAATGGTATATTTTAAAAGAATTTAATTTTTATACATCGATAATTTAAAAAAAAAATTATATTATCAATCTAGTCTTCTTTAGCCAACTTAAACTAGAGGGATCCCTTTACCACATACATCCATAACTCTATGATACGTACATGTGGAGAAAATCGTTCTGTTCTGTGAGTGGTGTGGCTCATGCTTGTGGCCAATAAAGCAGTAACAGTCAGTAGCATAGCAGAAAGAAAATTATATTGGAATTTAGGCATAACATACATCCAACCATGTAGCCGTCAAGTATGTTATTTAAGTAAGACAAACTTATATTGCTTCAATAAGGTGTGCAGGGCTTGGTTTCCTTGCATCGGCCTCTACACAACCGGTTTCTCATCCAAGCCTCAGCCTCAAACGTACACATCCATTTCTTTTTGGATAAATTACACTCACCTTCTTTGGTTTTAGAAATGCTAACCAGACTCCCTTTATTTGCCACCTCAACACTAAGTTCCTTGCTTATCAAATTTTCATTATTTATATTAAGTTTCACTTCATTCAAAGACTAATAATAAAGTTAACAAATGATATTTGTGCGACATTAATTGTTTTTAATTAATAAAATTATAAAATATCCTCAACATAACAGAGTTGGTCATGTATTTTTTATAATTTTATTAATTAAAAGGTTAATATCATAAAAATATTATTCTTAAGTTTATTATAGGTGTTCTGTTAATAGGAGTGAAACCTAATATAAATACTGAAAATTTGATAAAAGCAAAGGGTGTAAGGTCCATGGACAAGAGATGTGACCTTGTTGCATTTCATAAACCAAGGAAAGGTGAGTATAATTTACCTTTTTTTTTTTACTAATGTCTGATCTCTGGTGCCTATCTTTTCTCCATTCCAGCCTCATCAGCTAGCATATGCAAATAGTTTTGGTCCATAAAATCACAATCATGCCCGCTGGAAGGCTAAACTACCAACTTCTAAATTTTTAATCTCTTGCTATAAGGTAAAATTGTTCCACAATAATAATAAGAAGAGATTATTTTTTATGTATTGACCCTATAAAAATAAATTTATACTATTAATCTATCGAATTATATATAAAAAAACTAACAAATTATTGTGGGTATATGCAGCAACGGATCGAAAAAATTTAAGTAGTGTGGATAAAAATAATATATATATACACAACGATAAATCTTACATAATTTTTATATTATTGTGGGGTCAAATTTGATAAATAATAATATAGCGACAAAATATACATATTTATACACATCTTCACAAATCATAATTATACATACCTAAATAATGGGTACTTATATGATTTGATTTTTTTGAAAAAAAAATTATATTGACTAATAATATAGAGTTATTTTTTTTGGTTTCTTAATATATTCATTATTGTGGGCGGTAACTAATTCTTTTGAGGTATATTGCTCCCCTTAGGGAGTAAACCTTTAGCCATAAGATTTTTTTCATACATATTGCTAGAAATTGAAACCTTGACTAAATATTTAAGGAGTTAATGTTCAACTATCTACCAACTATGCTAAACCTTTTAATTAGTATACAGTTATTTTATACCATCAATATATGCATTAACTCTAATAATAAATTGAAATGACCACAAGTATCGTAGGTTATCTGCATGACTTGAAAGCTAAGTGTCGATATAAATACATAACAGGACAAGATATGGCTAATATGCAATAATCAACATAAACAAAAATTTTAAATTCAAAGAGAAGAATAAACTAATTTTAATATTAAAATAAATTTGGTAGACATATAATAAAATATACTTATGTTTTGATGGTTATAGAATTTTCAGTTGTATATGTATACAAATTTTAAATATTAAAAATAAAAGCTTATGAAATACAATAAAAAAAATGTCTTCAGGTATTCATGAAATATTAGTACCAACACAATGATTACTGTGAAGTATAGGGTACCCAACTTAAGCTCTTGCCTTAATCATGTTTTGTCTATCTCATGCATGGATTATCGCATTGACTATGCGCTAGAGCAATTAGCGTGTGACCTAAGTACTTTCTTTTCTTTTAAATTTATTTCTCTTTCCCGTGGTGTTGATATTTACCGTTCATTTCATTCATTGTTATGATGATAACCTCCTAGACTCTTAACTTGTCGCATCTAATCCCATAAATCTTGAACGTTGCATTAACCAATAGGATCCTGCATGAGCTGTGCATATTATACCATAGCCACGGGGAAATCCACCAGAGATCATTATATGATGTGGATGCGCCGTATATATGTGTGTTGTATGATGAATGATGACCGCTGACGGATGAGATAGATTACTTTGTGCATTGGACTGGAAATATGAGCTACATACCTCAAGACAGTGGATCTTGGTCATGGGCCTTAAGATCGGTCATATGACATTCAATTCTCCCCATAGATTTTCCCTGGATTTAGTTGGAGATATTTCTAAATCTAATATAGGATCTCATTATATCTCATTATTATCATATCATATCTTATATATTATGACATATCTCATTGATATATAACATATCTAGTATTGACTAATTATTATAGGAATATATCCCTCATTTAAGGAAGATCACCTCCAATTTAGCACAGGTAACTTCACACTATATAATAGGGCTAATGCCTCCCAAGTATGATCCCTTTTTTTTATCCAAACATTAACCTATTTTTCCATTTCCTATTCTATCCTTCTTAAACGTGGTGCCTTTGAGGTCCCTACTTCTACTTACATGGACATTAAAGCTACTTGTATTCTTGCCATATTTTTAGGTAAGAACACTTTGATTTTGGGAACAAATGCCGCGCATGTCGTGTTTCGTTGAGCTGGTCCGTTCATGGTGGACACCAAAACCACTGAAGTGAGAGTTTCTGCCGCCATGTTTGAGTGCGAATGGCTTTAGGGAATGTACACATTCTACGTATTACTTCTTTTTTATTGATTTATTGAATATTCCAAGGCGAAGAGATATGTGAGATGTCAAGACTCAAGAAAAGGAAACCATACAAATATAAATAGATAATAATTCACGTAATAAATAATAGATTAAGAATTGGGAAAAAAAAAGACACATAAATATCGTCCCAAAACAATTAATTTAACTTAAAGGTGGTAAATTATGTTCACAATATGGCTAATTTTATGTCTAAGATGGGAGTTTTGGGTGGCCAAACTCTATTCCTTTATATTAACTTTTTGCTGCGTGCCCAAGTTAACATTATAAAAAAAAAGGAAAAATCTAAAATTTACCTTCAAATTTAACTCACGTGCATTTAAAAACGTATAAAATAATTCCTAAATTTTTATGTATACACATTATTATAATTTGATGATGAATGTTCATTTTTTGATGAAAAATTACAATGTAAACTCTAAAAATCTCATTAGAAAATCTCACATATTAGAAATTAATAGAATAAAAGTGCATCTAGATTGAAATTTAAAGGATTTTATTTTTCAGATTTTTCACATAAAAAATAAACATTTATTAGCATATCACACTAATATGCACATATTAAACAGCTTAAGGACAATTTTATATATTTTAAAAGTAATAGAACTAAAGTATACATAAACTAAAGTTAAAGAGGGATTTCTAGACTTTTTCTTATAAAAATTATGCACTCTAAATGGATTGTTGTTTGAATCGAAAATTTTGGTATAATTAAAGTATTAGTATCGCAAGAAGTTACCAAGGCGTAGTTGGTTAATTGTTGAAGTGCTTTAGCACTTGTTATCTTTAGGTAATATCTATTAGGTTTAATTAATCTGCTAGTTTTTGTAGTTTCACTAGAATTTCAATTAATTCCAATTCATAAACCTAACATTGGTTACATAATGTGGGATTAAAAATCAATAATATTATCAAACTATCTATAAAATTTATCACAACGGACCTTTATCTTTTTGTTATATTAGGCAAAAAATGAACTCAATTAAGTCTCGATAAAATAATAATATAAAATTGTTGTACTCATTTTTTACATGTGCATTAATATCAAAATGAATCAAGAATATTGTGTTTAATGTTACATTTTTATAAGATATTAAGGAGTAAAATAGGGGGAGTAGTTTGTATCAACAATTGAGACATTTGAATCCATTGGTTGTAGATCAACCCTCAGAACACAAAGATCATTGTATTAATACAATGTGAAATTTCATTAGGGCCAATTGATTTAACCAGGGAAATAAAGCAAGAATAAAAGGTTTTTCTGGTCTGGGTTTTTTTCAACCGGTGCCTTAAAAGTATTTGGCAAAAAATTTCAAAGAGATAAATTTTATATTGAAAACATGTGTTTTAAACTTTTTGAAATGTATCAGCCATTATAAAAATTAAAGAAAATAATTTATGTAGTCTCTTAAAAAAATTTTACAAGACCATTTAGTCTCTTAAAAATTGAAATTAAACCTCCTTAAGAATTTTAATAATAGGACATATTAAGTTATTTCTGATATATTTGATTATTTAAACACTAATAGAATTACACATTGATATGCTAACATGATATTAAGTAATGCGTATGTCATTTCAAGTGAGAGTTTAAAATGAATTAATTTTGATAGTTAAAATTTACAAAATGAATAATTTAAATCCTTACTATAAGTGATAAAATTGTCTATTTTGTGTAATTTTAACACCAAAATAAATATAATATGTTCCAAAATAGTTTTATTTAGATTACTTCTAATATTTTAATACCTTATTATTATACCTGCGCCTTATGTGTAAATTCACTAATAAAGAATTAAAGGGGACTAATATATTCAAATTTTTTATCATGAACGTCCATAAGATTAATTTTTTTTTTAAGAATAAAATAGTTCAATATAAAATTCTTGAGAGATTAAATAATATGTTCTATCCGGGATATTTTTATGAAATATTCTAAACTAATCTTTTTTAAGGCACTTCACAGAATATTTTCTTTTTTTAAGACGTGATGAAGAATAAAAAGTTGGTTAGAAAAGGGGAAGATTGAAAAGAGAGAAAGATTTGACAAGCAAAGTATGAAAAAATTAAGTAGATGAAGGTGGGTGGGATGGATGCGAATGCGAGCTTAAGAGAGAGAGAGAGAGAGAGAGAGAGAGAGAGAGAGAGCGAGCAAGCAAGGGGGAAAGTATGCACCCTAAAATGAGCGGCAAATTCAGAGGCTATTTTAGTAAATGGACACTACACAATAAGTAAAGTCTAAAACTAAACGATGGCTCAAGAATATGCGGAGTGCGAACAAGGGCGAGGACCCGCCTTCAGAGACAAACACGAGATTAGATTTGATAGACTAGAATAATCCCCCCTTCCCCTAACTCCAACTTTTGTTGTTTCTTGGCCTAATCTAAATTGAATTCCTATTCCGAAATCTCAAATCCGAAAGAAACAAGTGACAGGAACAAACGGCGCGCCCACACAACACGCAATGATAGTTAATATATTCAGATCATGATTGAGGCTGAGGCTGAGGTTGAGGTTGAGGTTGAGGTTGAGGTTGAGGAGGAGCAAGACAAAGAGATTCCAAAATCCAAAACTCGTGGCTCTCACTCTGCGTTCCCCTTCTTCACTCCTTAACTTCCCCTCCTCCGCTTCCAATGATGTTTGCTCTCGTTCAGCAATGAGCGTGGCCCGCTTTTCCCGGATCCAGAGGAACAGAGGAAGTGCCTGCGATGAGAGTGATAGTGCCATTGCAAGGAGTGGTTCAAGGCAGAGGAGGTCTCTTCTGGGGTTCCGTCATCCCCTGCGCCCTCTTCTACTTCCTCCAGCTCTACTTCAAGAACCGCCGCCACCCTCCTCCTCCTCCTCCTCCTCCTCCTCCACCCTGACCCCTCCTCCTCTTCCGACAAGCTTCATCCCCATGTGTCCGTATTGCCACGCTCCCTTTCCCGGATCCTTCTGTCTCCAAGGGGCACTCCCGGATCCGCTTACGTGTCGGGTCGGGCCAGCTCCGTCACCCGAATGACCTCTGGACTCCCCTTACTACGTTGGTTTGCGCAAGGCCGCTCAGGATCCTTACCAAGAGGTGGATAATCCTCATGGTGTTATTCAGCTTGGTTTGGCCTATAACACGGTGAGTGAGTGAGTGAGTGAGTGAGTGAGTGATGTTGTTTCTTTGTTTGTCTTCCCTTTTTTTATCTTCAGAACTAGTGTTGTTATTTGTTATGAAAATTGAGCTGGTGTTTTTCTTTCTTTCTTTTTTTGGGTGGATTGGTGTAGCTGTCTCTGGACTTGGTTCAGGATTGGATTCGCCAGAATGGAAGTGCTGCTATATTGGGCGGAGGAGAAAATTGCGGTGCCATGAATATCACTGGAATTGCACCTTACCAACCCCACGATGGATTGATGGAGCTCAAAGTGGTAATTCAGACCTTTTCATTTTTTTCATTTTATTCTTTTTCAATTGTTCTGAATTATTAACCTTTTCCCTGGTTGTGGTTTGTTCTACTTCTTTATTGTCTAAACTTGTAATCCTGAAAATTTGTTAGTTGTTATTATTGCACATAGTTATATATGCATATATCTGATTCAGATGACCTTGAATTCGTTCATGGTTCAGATGGGACATGGAAGGAAAACAAAGTTCATACAACACTGTGAAAACTGAAAAACAAAGTTTCTGCTAATGATTCCATCTCTAATACTCTGTCTCTCAGTGGCATATCATGCATGCCATGCACTATGTAGTCTCTTCAAGTTGCTCTTTTCACAGTATAGAAGAACTACTTTTACACTTCATGTTTCGATGATGATTCTCCAATCCTGCAGGCTGTGGCTGGTTTTATGTCTCAAGTTATGGAAAAGTCAGTTTACTTCAACCCCTCACAAATGGTACTAACTGCTGGTGCCACCCCTGCTATTGAGATCCTTAGTTTCTGCCTAGCAGACAGGGGAAATGCATTCCTTGTTCCCACACCTCATAGCCCTGGGTAACAATCATTTTCCCATCTCCAAGCTCCTCTACTGTTTAACCTGCTTTGTGATTTCATGCAAGACAATAAATGAAAGTTTTGACGACCTTGTGCAGCTTTGATGGCGATATAGAATGGCGGAGTGGTGTGGAGATAGTACCTGTTCCCTGCCGCAGCACTGATAACTTCAATTTAAGTATAACTGCACTTGACCGAGCCTTCAACCAGGCAAAGAAACGTGGTCAAAAAGTCCGTGGAATCATAATAACGAATCCCTCAAATCCTACTGGCAAATTGTTAAATCGGGACACGCTACTTGATCTTCTGGACTTTGCTAGAGATAAGAACATCCACATAATCTCCAATGAAATGTTTGCAGGATCTGCTTGTGGAAATGAGGAGTTTGTGAGCATGGCAGAAATCATGGAAGCTGAAGATCTTGACCGGGACAGAGTTCATATGGTATTTAGTTTATCAAATGAGCTCTCTGTTCCAGATTTTAAGGTTGGTGTTATCTACTCCTATAATGAGAATGTCCTAGCTGCTTCTCGCAAACTGGCAAGATTCTCGGCTGTTTCTGCTCCAACCCAGCAATTGCTTATCTCCATGCTTTCAGATACAAGATTTGTACAGAAGTTCATTGAGATCAACAGATTGAGGCTTCGGAAAATGTATAACACATTTGTGGCAGGATTGAAGCAGTTAGGGATTGAGTGCACCAATAGCAGTGGTGGTTTTTACTGCTGGGCTGACATGAGTAAGTTAATCCGGTCTTACAGTGAGAAGGGGGAGCTTGAGCTCTGGGATAGATTGTTGAATGTAGCTAAGATCAATGTTACCCCAGGATCCTCTTGTCACTGCATTGAACCTGGATGGTTCCAGTTCTGTTTTACTACATTGACTGAAAAAGATGTTTCTGTAGTAATGGAACGGATTCGGAGCATTTCTGCAGCCACAAAATCACATAGTTGATATGGCATCAGTTAGTTCTGCAAATTTAGTTGGTTTTACTGATTCTTTATTCTTTCCGGCATCATCCTAGAAGGAATAATCAATCATCAAGGGGCAGTTGGATGACCAAGCGCTATGCAATATTGAGGAGTTGCTTCAAAATGTTTGTAAATCGTATTAGTGAACCCTATGCATTGGAGCTTCTATTACATGTACAGTTGGAGCCTCGTGGATGAAAGAGTTCTCAGCCTTTAGACACATTTATACGTGTTACACAGTTATTCATAATCAATTGTAAATGCTTGTGTAACGAGTATTAATGTGTCTAGGATGGAAGAATTCTCTATGGATGATATGAAATGGCTGCGGTCCAAACAAAGAATCAATTTTTAATCTCAATGTGAAGAAGCGGCTCCATTGGTACTATCAGCTTCCGACAGAGAATATGAAAAGAAAGCAAAGGCAAACTTGCAAGACCCAAATTTGGTCATGGGAATGAGAGCAGGTTTTTTCTTCTTTTCTTCCCCCACCCCTCAGCACTTGCTCTTATTTCATATTCTTTTTCTTATACACGTAAAATTTCATATCCTTCAAGCATTGTATATTCCAGCACGAAGGTCATTTTGTATTATTTAGTCTTTGTTTATTGTAATAATAATTGAGAAAAGACTGAGGGCGGAACTTGATAAAGTGTTCTCGGTCGTTCAGCTGGCAAAAGTTTAATGAGTTTTTTGGATGACACGTCTCCTTTCCTCAGGATTCTTATCAGGTGTGCCCGTTTATTGCTCAGTCCGCGATTATTGGGAGACTGCACATTTTAAGAAAAAATATAATATATACTTGAGTTCATGATAAATCCTATACATTATATATTTTTAATTTTAAATTATATTTTAAATGATTGATATATTTTCACTTATAACTTTACCATGAAATCAGGATTATATTATCATTAATCTTTAATGAGTGATCGTAGTATCATACATACTGACTTTTGTGCTGCTAGACATGGGTAGACCCGATGAGAAAGGGACGTTTGTGTTGAGTACAGTCCGGATAGTGATAAGCTGATCAATTAGCTTTGTTGTGTGTTCAGAATATTTTTGGACTGCTCAAGAGGAAATGGGGAATTTTTTATCTAAGTGATTGGCGAGGAAAATCATAGAGCAAAAATCGTGTCTATTGGCTAAGTCGATCAAGTTAAGGTTGATTATGCAGGTGGTGTCGGCGTCTGTTTCTGAAGGTGTAAAGACAAAACTAAAAGTACAAAAAATAAAAAAAAAATACACTGCAAAACAAAGACTAGAAAGAGGAGATTGGTTAAAATTAAAACCTGAACTAGGCTATGATATCGCCTCTTTCAAATATTACATGGATGATGTGCAGTTTTTGTTTTCCCCTTTATAACACCTGAGACAATGGAATAAACAAATGCCTTTTATTGCAAAATGTTACAAATTCTCTAAAAAAAATTAATGGAAATATAAAAAAGAATGCAAAAGAATTTTTGTCCTTCGCTTTTCTTTTTTCTGTCGTTTGGATTGCCCAAGTAAAATCCTTCCCGCTCCTATCCACAGTCCATCCATCCAAATTTATGCGCTCATGTCTCCCATCTGATGCCTTTGATGCTGGTAGAATTCAAGCAAATATCAATTACTTCAATTGTGAGTTGCATGGAAGAGCTCTTACTAGTTAGTTTGATCCTAATCCATTCCTAATGGACTCAAGGATTTGGACAACCTCAGCCATGCTTGGTCTCTTTAAAGGATCCTCTGAGGTACAAATTAGACCCAACTTCATAACCTGAATTAATTCGTTCTCAGCAAAGCCCATCAGATTCCTGTCAAAGCAGTTTGAAGCTGAGCCTGTCTCCAACAAAACTCTTACATATTCACACAAAACCACCACCTCACTACTTGATGGACTTTCTACAGGCTTCCTACCTGTAACCAGCTCCAAAAGAATGACCCCAAAACTATAAACATCACACTTCTCACTCTGCCTCTGGCTTTGAGCCAACTCTGGTGCAACATACCCAACAGCAGTGTGGAACTTGGTCCCGTAATTGTCCAAAATGGGAAGTAACTTTCCTAATCCATAATCTGACAACTTAGCCTCATACTTGTCATCTAAGAGAATGTTAGACGATTTAATGTTGAGATGGAGAATTGGAGGTCTACAGTCATGGTGGAGATAGGCAAGGGCTCTTGCAGTTCCAAGTGCAATTTGGAACCTTCTGGCCCAATATAACTCCCTATTGCCGCTGCTGGTGCTGGTTCCGGGATTTCCAAACCCATGTAGATTATCGTAGAGATTGCCATTGGGACAAACTCTGATAGAATCAAACACAATGAAGAGGACCAATAGTAACCTTGAAAAGCAACTAAATTAGGGTGTTGAAGGTTGCCTAGTCTTCCAATTTCATGCTCAAAGTCTTCCTGGTCTCTGATCCTTCCTAGAACCTCAAGCTTCTTCACTGCAATTGAGATGCCACCTTCAAAATCAATTCTGTACACTGTACCTATTGATCCATCACCTATGATAGACTCTTTGTCACGCAATGCTTTGATACCCGTCTCCCAATCTTCATATTTTGATGGTAAAGTTTTGCTGAACAGAACCAGCTTTCCAAATAAAACGTTTGATTCTGTTGATCCAAGAGGTGTGCTCTCGACAATCATAATCTCATCATTGTCTTTTTTTCTGCGACGAGCTCTAATATTCATGATGGTCACAAAACAAACCCCAGTAAGAATCACAGCTGCAGCAACAATTGCGACAATTGCAGAGACACTAAGAACTTTAGCCTTCCCTGGAGCTGAAGGTGGTTTAGTTCCATTCACGGAGCAAGAGGTGTCCAAAGGAGCACCGCAGAGAAAAGGATTGTTGGAAAATGCAGATGGACCAAAATGCTTTATTGTTTCAATTTGAGGAATGACACCAGAGAGATTGTTGAACGAGAGATCAAAATGTGTCAGGTTTCCTAAATTTCCAAGGGAAGGAGGGATTGAACCAGAAAGTGAATTATGTGATAGATCTAGGTATTGCAACCTTGACAGGTTTCCAAGGCTTGGTGGGATGCTTCCATTGAGCTGGTTTTGGTGTAGGTCAAGGGCTTCCAAGTATGTCATGTTGTATAGGGTCTGAGGAATCTCTCCCTCTAAGCTATTACCAGAAACATCCCTGCAGCAACATAAAAGAATGAACTCAGATTTGATTCAGAAGGTTCAAGTTAATGTAACATCAGTTGAGAAAGTTATGGGACTCACAACTCAAGAAGAAACCTGCAATTGCTTATGTCAAGTGGAATTTCACCAACAAGGTTTAGACTGTGCAAATCCAGAACTTCAAGCTCCTCAATGTTTCCAAAACCTTTGGGAATCATTCCACCAATTGAATTATTACCCAATTTGATAACTAATAGTTTTTGCAAGTCCTGAATATCAACTGGGATACTCCCTTTCAGCCTATTCACCTCCAAGGCCAAGAGCTTTAGGTTCTTGCATCTTATTATGCCGGAGGGAAACTCCCATCCAAATCATTCCCCGAAGCATCAAAGAATTCTAATCTCTCACTACAGGCAGTGATCTCAGGAATAATTCCTCCGAACCCATTATACGATATATTGAAATAGGTAAGATTTTGCATTGCAAGGATGCTGAATGGGGCCATACCCGTGAATCCATTATTACCAAAGTCAAAATGATTCAAACTCCAGCATGCCGAAACAAGTTCTTGTACACTCCCTGATAAGGCATTGCTCCTCAGCGATACATAAGACAGCCTTGGAATATCACAAAGCTGCGAAGGGACAGCCCCGCTCAGATTGTTGAACGATAGATCAAACCCCTCAAGATTGGAGCAATTCACCAATGACACAGGAAT
The DNA here is from genome assembly GCA_030441495.1 of Dalbergia oliveri. Taxonomy (NCBI): domain Eukaryota; kingdom Viridiplantae; phylum Streptophyta; class Magnoliopsida; order Fabales; family Fabaceae; genus Dalbergia; species Dalbergia oliveri. Next base: position 13,894,737 of record JAMLFY010000004.1, on the reverse strand, counting down.
TGGACCATCAAGATTGTTATGAGAGAGAGAAACAAACTTGGTCTTGTAACAGTACCTGAACAAGGCTGAAGGTACCTCCCCAGTGAAGCCATTCTTTGACAAATCCAAAAACCGAATGCTAGGCAAATCACCAATGAACTCTGGGATTGAACCAGACAAAGCATTGGAGCTCAAATTGAAATTCCACAAAGTTTGAAGATCAGCATACCCATCTGGGATATTACCAGAGAACCGGTTCCCAAACAATGTCAAAATCCTCAACCTCTTCAAACCAGACAATGCTGGAGACAACACTCCAGCCAAGCTAGTGTTCCAAAGATGGATCCTTTCTACAAAACCTTCAGAGTTACAGAACACACCACTGTAGTCTTGGCAAGGGTTTCCACTAGGAACCCATGAACTCAAGCTGTTGAAGGGATCATCAGTGATGTTACCCTTGAATTGGAGCAGAATCTCCCTCTCAGTGGCTGGTAAGACCGTGACACACGAAGAAAGCAAGCAGAGAATGCCACACAAAAGAGCATGAGAGAGGTGAATTTGGCGGTGCCTTCTCATGCTCGAAACAAAAATGGTCGTCGGTGGAATGTGATTACCCGTTAGGCATTATCACTGATGAAACCAAATTAGTTTGGTTTTGCAAATGTTGGTCAATGAGAACCAACTCATTAATGTCACCATCATCACCAACTGGGAACATTCTCATTAAAAGAGACTGAGATTGAAGTAAAACAACAAAAACCCAAAAAAAAAGTGATGACTTCAACAATGGCTGAAGTAAAGTTCTGAAATTTAAAGGTACCCGGTTTAATCTCTACTTCTTCTTCTTCTTCTTCTTCTTCTTGTTCTGAGTTGTGGGTCAAGCATAAAGTTTTTTCTCACTTGGGTATTGTGGGGTGGCATAAAAATTGAAGCTTGAAGGTTGTGGAAGGAGTGCGGGAAGAGAGAGAAGGAAATGGGGGAATGAGGGGAGTAAATGAAGATGGTGGGATGGGAGTGGTGGCTGTGTTGTACCTTTGCTGGAAAGGAAGCAGGGAGAGACACTCGGAGAGGCAATTAAATTAAATTAAATTAACCCCTTCCTTTGCAAGTAACAGTTGTGAAATATAAATTCACACATTGTTGCCACCAACTGAAGCCTCAACCACGTGCATCAGAGTGAGACACATATACACCCTGTACTTTCCCTTTCTATTAAAAGACTCTCTTTTCTTATTCTAAGGGAATGATGCCCTTTTTACAATGGAAACTCAATGTGTCAATTTCTTCTGCGTGAGTGAGAGAGCTTCTGTTACTTACTCCCTCAGCTTCAGTACCACACCACCAGCACCAACTTGTCCTGTGTGTTGTGTAGGACCAGTTTCTCTTGGGCTCAGCACTTATTCTTCCCCACCAACCAAGGCACCACCACCACCATGACCGCAGTCATCATCTCAACTAATGTTTAAGATAAAAAGAAAGAAAAACCAAGAAAGAAAGAAGAAGAGGAATAGTGGAAAGGGAAGAGTTAATTTATAGATAATAGAAGGAATAACTAATAATGGAAAGAAAAGAAAAAAAAATGGAAAAGAATATATCACTTTCCTTTTAAAGTTCTTTCATTTCCTGAACCTTCAGTTTAGAAGGTCAAAAAAATTTAATTTTGAGTGAAAAAAAATGATACATTATTTCTTGCTAACGATGTCACTCCCTTCTTAACATTAGTTTAAAATAATTGCCCCTCTCTCCGTCTTCATTCTCCCGGAGTGTGCTGTGCTGTTTGTCTCTAGTATCGTTTTTCTGCGGATGGCTTTTGCTCTGCTTTACTCCACTGTCTATCCGTTTCGTTAGGGACAGCTTTAGTTGGAATTCGTCGTAATTAGCAGCCTATAGCTTTAATCAACTGCAGTGCCAACAAAACGGAAGTCGTCGCATCAAGACATTTATATATGTACGTATGCACTTAATATGTTGGGTTTAATTTAATTAATTAACCTTGATTGTTTTAAATACTTAGTATCATCATGAAAGAGGATTTGTAGAAAATAAAAAGACTTCGAGGGGGCCAAATGCTATAGTTACAAACAAAAATAGTTACAAACAAAAATTAGAAATGTTACTTTAATTGCTAAAGTATTGCTGTATCTAATAAATTTTTTTTATCACTTCTTGTTTCTATTTTAAATATTTAAGGTTTTTATTTTGGATATTTGATACTCTTTGCATAATTAATGGTTATGATTTGATATATTTTAAAAAATTTAAATTAGTAGAACATGTAATTCATATTTAACCAAATTAAGAGGTATTAGTACTCCTAAATTTTATAAAAATATTGAATAAATTTCAATATTTAATGTAATAAGAAGAATCCAATGCCTTAACATTTTAAATTACATTTAATATTTGTTTAAGCAATTTACAGCTTTTAAAGAAAATCCCAATGAGAGAATATTCTACCAGTTAATAATACAGCAATGGCGATTGCGATCGCGATTGCGACCTCATTGAGACAGTGAGAGCCAGATGCAGGGTCGATAAACAAACACAGCCATAGCTGATCAGATCCTTTGCCACGTGTCATTACTTCCCTATCCTACCCGTTGTGTTAGGTGATTTTGGCCCTCCGATTTGAATAGAAGAAAATTGGTCCTTTTCTTTGCTTCTTTTCAACCGCCTTATATTTTATTTTTTGGGGATTACAAGTTTACGAGAAGTCCTTCTCTGTAACGTTGCGTCTTTTTGTTAAAATTTGTCCTTTAGCATTTAACCGGTCAAAGGGGTCCGATCCACAATCTTTTCACTTCCGTTCTGGAGTTTTCAAATTTTTTAATAAAGGAAAATTTCCTTTCATTGCTATAGTTTATTGAATATTTATTCATTCTAAAAATAGGGATTTTTTTCAAATATGTATTTTTTAAATAATTTATGATTAAAATTTAATTATATATCCTACTAATTAAATTTATTAATATTTTAAATACTCATAATTAAATTATAATTCTTAAATTTAAAAGATTATTAATATCCTTAGGATACCAAAACAAAAACTTCAAAAATTCTCTTTATCTAAAATTATTTGTTTGTTTAAAAAATTTAAGTAGTATTAATTATTTCTTTTTTATAGTATCTCTATTAAGTACTATTGATTTATTAGTGAAGAAGAGAAAAAATTAGTGAAGAAATGACAATTTAATAAATTATTTTTAATTTTTTAATATTAATATTTTTACAATCATTTTATTAATTTTAGTGATTATTTAAAATTGGACAATTTTTAATGACGGAGATGGTATATGTTTACTTTTTTATCCACGGTTAAAGGAACAACTTAACAAAAATGACAGGTTAACAAATACAATACAAGCATATAAAAGGATCCTATCCGTCTCCAAAAGGTTGCCTTGATGCCACGGTCCTGCAACGTTATGGAAATGCATTTAATAAAAATAAGAGTAATAATAATACAGTCTTGGATTTATGGTAAATTTTATACATTGTAATATATAAACTTTTCAAAATATAATTTCAAGTAAAAAATATATAAATATTATAAAAATACTGATTGAGATCATGTCATATATAGAATTAAAACTCAAAAGAGTCTATATTAATATTTTTCTGAAAATAATGACATGGCTTGGCTGGCATATTACACTTGTGGCCCCAAGTCCCCCACAAGCAGCACGAGGCTTCTCTTTTTTTCATCCTTTTCATCTTTTGGTTTTGCTAAACTATAAACTTAAAGAGCTTCTAATATCATATTATGGCCAATTAAGTTCTTCTTCTACTACAAAATACGGAAACTAATCTAATATAAGTGAGTAGTAAATTGTGTTTATTTTGATTCTGGACTGGCCGGTGCCCCTTTGGCTCGGTCATCTCATGTGTCCCTCGTTCCCACAAAAGAGTACACACATATTGACCCTTGTGTCCCCAAATAAGAAAACAAATAAGAGGGCCAACTGACATGAACAGTTCATGATCATTTATGGAGTCCTCGTCATTAACCCATTCCATTTGTAATGGCATTGGTATGGAATCTGTAGCTGTGTGTCCATGTCCAAGAGGGAAACACTGAATGGGAGCCCTCATCACATAAAGACAATTGTTCAAGACATGGCTTTTAAGCCAAACCAACCTAATATATATCAATAAGCGTCACTCCATGTTCTTACATTTGGATGAAAGGTGAATGCAAGGAAGAAGAGTAAACAGAACAAATGTAAAATTAATAATATGCTGAGCTGTGTGACACTGAATCTGAGACAGGAGAATATGCTCGCTCTGTAACAATACAAAGGTCAAGCTGTATAGCTAACATATCTTATTCTATATGCTGTCAAAGCCATTTCTCAAGTAGTGTGGTTTCCTAGTTGAAAGTACACCAAGAAAGAAGAGAGAAGGGAACAAAATTAATAATGAATCAGTATATTTGCAATTTTATTATCGGGTTTTATATATGCTCTTTTGCCCCACTTGGTTTTTGTTTGACAAAAGTAATGTAACAAATAAAAAAGTTCAAAAAGTAAAGAATATAAAAAGGGGATTTACAAAATGGATTTGATTTTGATACATTTATAATGTTAAAAGGTTTATATTATTATCAAATTAAGATTGATAAAGCCATTGGGATTGTTTTAATCGTATAAGGTTATATTAGTATGCATAAGGTTTTAAATTTAAATTTTATTGATCAATATAATTTTTAAAGTACTAAAAAGTTAAGATTAATAAAGCAATAAATATAATTAATTCTTACATTTACTGTTTAAAAGACAATATAAATTAAAAAAATATATAATAATAATAAAAAAGATTTTATAATATATAATTAAATATTGTGTCATAATTAAACTCTCTCAAAATAGTTTTATCTCTAATTTTAACTCGCTCTTAGTTTACTTTATCGCAGTATCACTATCATCTGTGTCTTAGACCAAAAAACAAGTATAATGAAAGTCTTGTAAACTAGAGCCAAACTGACAAAATTTTGCAAATTACTAGCATTTCCAACTCCAACTAGTCATAGATGAATTCAGTGATTATTTTTCTCTCTGTTTTCAATCGTTAATAATGAAATTTGGGGCACCGCACTTAAATAATTACTGTTGAGCAGATATTTCTCCAATAAATTTGTACACATCATTTTTCATCAACAAAGTTTACTCGGTAGGTGACTATGTTTTAACTTTCCCGTGTATGCTTTACACCTGGGGAAAAAATCCCGCTCGAGTGAATGAAATTTTAACATCATATCCTTAATTCCTACAAGCCATTATGACAAGCTAGTACTCTGTAAATCCTCAAATATTGATAGAAGTGACATGTTACCATTAATGGGAAAATAATCATAACAAGGTCCTAGTTCGCTACAATGGAAGCAAACATCTAAAAAGAAAGCCCTCCAAAGCACGATAAAAAAAAAAAAAAAAAGATAAAAAACATGTAATGAGAGATATTAATGAAAGCTCCTGCTTGAAAAGGGATGGAGATAATCATGGCTCTTAGAAACCATTTCGAAGTTGCATTTAATTCAGATTTTGAAAAAAAATAATTATAAAATTTAAATTTTATACATAATTGAAAAAGTTAAAATCTAAGTTTTTTTAGAAGCTATTAATTTTAGGTTCTACAAAAAAGCTGAACACTAATATTTTTTAAATTTCAATTATTTTTTAAAAAAATTTTCAAATATATGAAAAGTAATTTTTTTGGACAAAAAAAATGATTAATTACCAAAATAATCACAAATAAATGCACTCTAATTCTGTAATTGATGATTAATTCCCTATATTTCTTCACAATTTACATGACATCCATGAAATTAAGCATGTCATCATGCAGATAAACACATCCCGGTCGAGCTTTCAATATATATATATATATGGTTGTTCCATTTCCCATGTACTACTTGTCTAAAGTCTCCTAGCAGAATATTGTGAATATGATAGATATACGACAAGACAACGAAGATATGGGAGTATTATTGGACAAGCTTGTAGCTACAAAATGACAGGAAAGATTAATTACTAGTCAAAGTCCTAGAAATAGGGTACCATGTGACTCGTACAAAAGAAGCAAATAATGAATTCAATTGAAATTTGACTTAATCCAATTTGATTTAACCTTTAAATTTCAGACAAAGTGTTAAAAGGTTGCACTCATGAGTGCAAATATCAGTCTACGAAAGGAAATTCATGTTCACACGAACTCATTCCCCCTTCCTAGTTTTGAAAGTCTTAAAGGTGCTTGAAGATGATGATGAAGGACTCATTGCGTTAGTCAATTCCATCATTTTTGTATAATCGGTTCTCGTGCCTTACAACATAGCAGAAGGTTAATAAAAAGTGCAAAAACGAAGAGGACTAGAACATGGAATCGACCATATGGCATGGCAAGTCAACAACATAGATGTAGTCGCTTTACGCAGAGGAATCTTGCCAAAGGTCAAAACAATCCCGCAAGTGAAATTTCATTCATATACAAAGCCAATTTGAGCTGGAGCCACCAACGAAGAAAACAACTTTTTCTATAGACAAATGGAAAAGGAAATAAAATGTCAATGTCAGTCGTGTTAGCTTGTTCCTCCTGGGTCACCCCTCTCACCCTTAATAGAACATTCCACGTTCAACCCTCCAAAATTCCCAAATATGATGCTCAAACCTCACCCAACTGTGCAGTACTGTACACCCACCACCATGTGCCACCATCAGATAGTAGTATCCATAGCCTTGTCTAACCAGCAACGACTATCAGAGGAAATTTGGTGGATTATTCCAACAGCGGCTCATCCGCTTTCTGTAACTCCCTCAGCCGCCTCTTAGCAGAGACTGTGAAAAAGATTATTGTACCCACAGCCATGCAGAAGCCAACAACATTGAGGACAATTTGCAGTGTAGATAGAGTGTGCTTTTTATGTGAAGTGTTAGCCAATGTCCGTATCAAAATTCCCCTGCAGTGAAACACAAGGGTACAATGGATTAAGTCGGATCTTTTACATCATTAGTTCCTACACTTGAAATGGCTGACAACATAAAAATATGTCAAAAGGCGAAAAATAAAACAGAAGTATCACTTAAGGGTCATTGTTATTACTTATTAGCTAATAAAAATGCTTTTACAACAACAACCACCAAATCTTTTTCCGCTAAATGCGGTTGGTTATATAGATCAATCGATGCCACAATGTCCTATCGTGAAAATGCTTCTGCTGGAGATAAATGAAACCAGGCAAAGAAATGACAATGAAGATAGCATTGCATATCAAGTGAATCTGAAGTTTCAAAAACAGCTAGAAGGAAACAAGGGGAGCATAATACAAAGAAAACAATGTCCAACAATCTAATATATGCTGGAGCCAGAGGTAGCCAAACCAGTTGCATAAGCTACATCCATAGACCACAGTATGATATGATCACCCAAAAGTAAGCAAAAAGTGGTCACCCTCTATATTTTCAAATGTACATGACGAAATGTACACTCAAACGTAAGAAGCAATCCATCCTGGTATGTACGAAGCCATGTGAAATAAAAGCAAACTCCAACTACAACCAACAAATAGTGCATGAGATAGAAGAAGATCCTATGTGTAGATTGAAGCAAATATGTCTGGCATCATTCCTGCTAAGGATCCACACAAGTAAGGCCAATAATTGAAGTTTGTTGCCACAGCACAATAGTTGTAGATTATGTACGGGAATGGAGAAATCCTGATTAAAGCAACTGCCTTAAACTGATGAAACCAATTTCCTCCGCCAGCAGCTCTTAGAACAGCTGCTGGATACTTCTCTAACCACTCCTGAAAAGAATAATGAATTGTTGGATACTAATTAGCACAGGCAAGGCAAACACATGTAGACAGAAACCAACTTAGAACTGAAGCCAAGGCACAGACATCAATTTTTTCATGGAAGAATGAACCAATGAAAAAGGGGAGTGATACTCCCACAGCTACTGCAGGTACTATTAACAAGAGCCCAATGCAATAACCAAATGTCATCCCAGCCATCCACATGGAAGGTGAAGAAGGCAAAAGGAAGGTAGGGAACAGCGTTACAGAAGCAAACACCAGAACAGCCAACTCCGGAGTACTGAAAGTGTCTCTCTCCCAATTTATCGTTGGAATAATCACCTGAAAATAAAAAGTTAGGTCATCAACGAGATAGGTGTTTCAACTTTCAACATCATAATTTATAAAACAACAGAAAAACTATTAGTTCGATTGCCGCACGGCCCACAACATAGATTTGAGATATCAAAATGGCCAAGGCTATGTCAGTTTGAAAGCAACCAGATACTGAATAATGAATACAATACAAAATGAAAGCAAGCCATCAAGTGAGCCTTTTTAGCTATTATAATAGAAACCTCATGCATAACAAAACCAGCAAAAGCAACACAGTGAATCAAAGCAAGGAACATCCGTTTGGGAGTTTTGTAAAAGCAAGGAAACACAATCATGGATAATTTTCGTGTAATTGCAACAATACAATCACTATCTAACCTCTCATTATTTTACATTGTCCTTCCTCCTTCGGCTTCTCAGCTCTACCACCATGTAAATCAAACATAACAAACAAATATCGAACTCATCAAGGTTACCATTGGTGAATTTCTCATCCATCAGCCCACATGCAAGTGCAAATGCAATGCATCATTTAGTTCTCAAAGGTGGAAACTTTAGGAGAAAAAAGCAAGGCCCAAAACACGAAAACGGCAGGTAGCGTGATGATTGGAGGAAGGAAGAAGCTGAAACCATTTCAATGAAAGGGGTCCAAGCCATTTGAAAACAAAGAAACCCACAATCCCGATGCACGTGCAGGTCACCGCCAAGTTCGCAAAGTAACACCAAGGCAGAGAAGAAGGAGGCTCCTCCTCCTCCTCCTCCTCCTCCTCTTCCTCGTGAGGGCCCCTCCTCAATTCCACGTATTCACCATCGTCATCACCACCATGGATTCGGAGCGTGAGGTCCTCCTCCTCTTCCTCCTTCCTGCGACCACTGTCTCCATCCTCCTCATGATACGTCATCGGGTTCGGATGGTGATGCAAAAATCCGGTTCCTGCTTTGCGGGTCTCTCGCGCCACCCTGGGTGGGTGAAGCTGAAAGGGGTTTACGAAAAAAAATAATAATAATAAGTACTGGATGAATGGTTTGCGTTGACCCGACCCGAACCCGAAACAGCGTTATTGGTGGTGCAGAAGGGAAGCGCTGGCTGAGACCCGCACAGTGAGGAATGAATGGATTGAGGGTGGTGACAGCCACAGTCCGGGTAATGAACGCAGTGACAATTACGCAACTAAACGGCATTTCGTGTTTAGTGGCGCGTGGCAACGGCATCTGGTCGGTGCCAAGGTGTTTCAGTTTCAGCTTCAGTTTGAGCCATTCGCCGTGGCTTCACATAACTTAAGTGCTCATAACTGGGCCTGACCCATTAACCTGGCTCGATTGGAGTTTATTGAATCAGATTAGGGTATTGAAAATTGACATAGTATATTTTTTGGGTTAGATTTGGGTTATGTATTGGGTTGGCTAAATCTAGCCCAAAATCAAAAAATTCTTATAAAGATATATTTTTATATAATAATTTATGAAAAATTATAAGATTTTATAGTTCAATAAATACATTTTATATAATCTGATATTATTTTTATACTAAAATTGTTTATTTTGAAATATATTACAAAATTGCTCTTAAATTTTGTTTTCTTCCTAAAATTTTATAATTTATTATGTATAATATCAAATCTCATATATTATTTTAATATTGAGTTAACAAATTAATTATAGGTTGAATTAAAGTTAAAAAAATAACTTTATATAAAAATTAGGTTATTGAACTTTTGTAATTCAACCAACATGCCTTTGGTATATCCCCAACCATAATGGCTATGTAGACCTCACTTCACTTTTTTGGGTAATTAACCATATTAATTACTATTAAACGAATTTAATTGATAAAGATGTCAAGAACCCTTATAAAAGTTTAAAAAATATTCAAACAATTTAATTTAAATAATAGTGTTACTTCAATGGTGGGTGTATCTTTTCACCATTTGATGCGATGCATTAATGGAATAAGTAATAGGTATTGTAATAACATTTTTATAATTTTTTAATGAAAAAAATAATTAATAAAATAACCTAACAACACTTACAAATAAAAAAAAATATACATTACATTCAAATGAATAAGAAACAAATATCTTCCACACTATGGTCTAACAACCAATAGGTGGTTTTACTACTTACTTGAAGGCTATTAATATTTAAACATCTTTCACATTGAAGACCATTACAACAAGTGTTGTAACTTGAAAAAGTATCACATCTCTTTTCAACATAGATCTAAATGCCTCTATATTTATAAGATTGTAAAAAGAAAAATACCTACAAAGGGAAAATAAAACACACACAAAAGGGACAATGAAAATACCATGAAAGAGATAACAAAACAAAATACAAAACAAGAAAAATGGTGGAGTTGTTATCAAAAATAAACATGACAACCCCAATAATACTCACACAGAAAAGACTAGAGGACAAAAATTAAGGGTTAGGGTTTTTTAATGTGAATACTCTTTGAAAACATTTTTGTAATTTAAATATATTGTTTAGTGTAAACAAATTATATAAATATCCAATTTTTATACGGATGTATTGTCAAATTAGCTAGAATGTATAACTATTTCAAAGTCTTATAAATAGACAGATATGATTGAATAGTAATGTAAAATTCTTTTGTATTGACAATGCATTAAAATTAAACTAACATTCAAATTATAGAGAAATTAAATACTCATTTTGACCCCTTAAAAAATTATCAAAGAACAAATATGGTTTCTCATAATTTGAAAGTCACATATTATCTCTCATAATTTAAAAAATATGATAACTTAGTTTCTCTATAGGTATGTAGATGTTTTGAATTGTGAAGATCAATGCAAGATTTCGAATCCTAAGAGACTAACCTTGATATATTTTTTATGGACCCAAATGAGTATTTTGTCAAAAAAAAATCAATGAATTAAGAATACAAAGGAAATCTCTTAAGAGTTAAAACTAATTTTTTTATATTAATTTAATACATTGTAATGTTAATTATTTATATTATTAGTTGGTTTTATCTTATTTTATATTTTTTAAGGAATTTAATTCTTATGTTTTTAAACATCAACTAATAAAATTCTGCCAAAGTTAAATTATAGGCAATAACTATCAACTATCACAACCATCCATCATGATGCGTCACTTTGATGAAATCATATTGTTCCCTCTACCCAAAAAAAATGCACAAGTCCCTATCATTTTCAATCGTAGCAATTATTCCTGTCACCAAAAAAAAAAAATTAATCCTCAGAAATCATAAAAGGTTCAAATTAATTATTGTATAGAGGCTAATTAAGATCTTTTAATTGGCAATGGCTTCTTTGAAATTTTTTAGGGATCAATTTATCATTTTTTTTAAGATAAGCCAATTTATCCGATATAAGATTTAAAGCTACCACTTAAGTAGTTTTGCCAACTTTTTAACAACATGACTATGTATAATTTGACCATTGTATAAAAATTCTATATTAATGTGATATTACAATTAAATTTATTATATTCATTTAAAAACAAGAATTGTAAAATTTGACTAGGATATTTTTAACACATATTTTTGAAATTACAATTTTAAAATATTATCGTATTTAAGAAATATTTTATTAGCTCTTATTTTTACAATTTCTTTCTAAAAATATAATTCGCTTATTGTTATAATCATGTTCTTCCAAGTTCACTTTATATATATATATATAAAACTCACTACATATAGCATTTATTGTTATGTTTAATAAAAAAAATGTATTAATATTTTGTATTACACAGTTCTAAATTCTAAATATTATTATCCTTTATATATATTAAAAAAATCAATAGATAAGATGCTTTGTTTTTTTCATTTTATTTAATTGTATGTTTTATTATATTTGTAATTATCGTTATGTCATTTAGACTGTCCTAATTATGTCTTTTCGTTGTAACCAAAATAATAATTAATACAGAAAACCATTGCATAATATAAAAATAAAAAAATAATTCAAAGGAAAAATATCTCATTAATAAAATTTTTAAAATTACAAAATTAATTCAACCTTAAACATAACTATAGATATTTTGCGGACATAAATAATACTTTATGTACTTTTTTATAAATATAAAACTAAGAGGAAATCTTTTACCTAAAATAAATTTGGATTTTATACTTACATTTTTATCATCAATTTGATAAAAGGATAAATTGACATGAATTCATCTTTTTTTCTTTTTTCTTTTTTGGTAGCGATTCACCTAAGGTCTATAAGAAAATTATATTATTAAGTGTAATTAAAGGCACTTAATATTTTATTTTTGTTGAATTGGAGGCATTTACTATATATATATTGTAATGTATGATTGGAGGCAAGTAAAATTAAAATGGAGAAATGAATTTGTATTATAACGTATGCTTTAATTTTTTTTTTGGTAACGTATGGTTTAGATTTTATATTTATTTAGTAAATCAATCTCATAATGAACAAATTTAAAGCTCATTTTTTCATGAGACAGATGATGTAATGGTAGAAAATATTTTAAATTGATATATGCATGACAATAATATCTTTATCTTCACTCCCCTTAAAATTTCTAAAATTGTTTGGTTAACCAACTAAAAGGTTTAATATTGTTGAGTTATAGTTTAGCAATAATTTGACCATTTTTTATAATTATTCAGAATTTTCAACCCTCCAAAATAGGAAGGGGAAATCAAGCCATCATCTTATTGTCCACCTATTAAAACTGTAATTATTAGTAATTACCCCAATATATTTTCAATCACACTCATTTAAATCAAACCATTTTCAGTTTCAAAACAACACTCCACCACATACAAGTCACCATCGTCCACACACCATAAATCTACACCTAACTCGTCTCACCAAGCACACGTGTGTCCATATCAAAAAAAGTTTGTTCCAAAAATTCCATATGAATAGCTCTTTGAACCAACCCATCACTGATGCCTATTCAGCTCATCCAATTTCCATCACATTAACCTTGTAAAATAAAAGTCAATCATCATATCACGCAAATTGAAACACACCATTTGTAGACCTCATACACCTCAATTGATGATGTGCCTTGGACATGACTTGCATGCTTGCATCCCTCGCTTGCAACGACCTTCTTCTTCCATTTCAAGACCTTCCTTCTCTCCTCTCTCTTGACCATTATTAAGCATTTTCGTAGCAATTATATTTGTGAAGTATTGATTTTGAAATTTTATAATAATTGTATTTAGAATTGTAAACAATGCCTTTTCTTCTATATATACTTTGATATCTTGAATTTGCTTCTTCATCTATAATGTGTGTTTCAAGGTTAGGATATTTAAGGGATGCACTTCACTTTTTCAAGATTGTTGAAGAATAAAGTCTTGGAAATGACAAGCTGGTAGTGGTAAATGGTAACTCTCTCCCATCCTCTCTAAAATAAATTATACATTGTGAATAAAATTATTAAAATAAATTAACTTATTCCACGTATTAATTCATTGATACATACTATAAATTTAAGTTAGTTAAATTTAATTTATGATTTCAATTTTATTGAATCTTTTATATATTGTATAGGTATTTTTTTATTGATTAGTGTTTTATTTTATTATTTACTATTTGGTTTTTTCAAGCATTTATTTTTATTTAACCTTTTATATGTATATTTCCTTAACTTTTTACATATTTATATATTGTTCTTTGGCTTAAATATTTCATTTTTATACACATCATTTGCTCTCTTTTACTTTTTCACCAATTTATGTAGAATATTCACCATTTCAACGTAGAAGAGCTCTCACTATTTTCAATGTAATTTTTTTCTATTTTTAAAGAATAACAAGAAGTTATGATAAGATATTTTAGAATTAATATGTTTGAAGTAATAACCTCTTAATCATAAATTTTTTTATGAGATTTCAATATAATGATTTTTTTAACTGAATTATTTTTTAAAAAACTAGATAAACTTTTTTGACATTTTCTTTGTAAAAGCATTTTATCAAGAGAATTACACTTTCATCTTAACACATATTAGTGATAACATAGTATATATGAATCAAATTTTCTTTTGCCTTCTACATTATATATAAAAGTATTCACCTTAGGCCAAAGATGGAATGATTTTGTTATGGAAAGTCAGAAGGCAAAACACGTTGATATTGGAATTTGAGGGAAATGACAAATTGGGGGTTCTGGGCATAATAATCCGTTTTTGAATTGTGTAACCAAAAAGTAGTAAACTCAAAGAATTCACTAAGCGAATTAATGTCAAAATAAAAATTATTTAAACTCCAAGTTGTCAAAAATTGTCACCCAGAATGCACTTGAGAACTTTTCGAACATCAAGTTCTCAGAAGCTATCTCCGACTTGTCATTTCGCGTGAGGAGAAGATGATTTTCTCGTGAAGCTCGTTGGAGAATTTTTAACTATTATGGCCATCTATCTCTGCGCTATTCTTACTTCCTTCAATTTTCTTTCTCCATTCTCCCTTCCGTCCCCTTGACAAAAACAAATGAGTGAGGACAAAACAAAACAATGCTTTAGGAATTTTGAGACGCAAAACAAAAAAAAAAAATGCTTACGGGTACATAATCGCTGGTAGCGAATTAAGGTGGGACAAATTGCAAAAAAAATTAAGGAAATGAATTGTGGCGTTATGTTCCAGGTAAACCAGATACAGCGTGTTGGAAATTATCGCACTCAAAATGGAAGGGTCTCTTGGAAATTGTCACTCTCAGAACGGTAAGATGAATTCAATTTTAACATGCTTCGAGTGGTCATTTCAGAGGCATGGGAAGATGACTTTCACTAGTAACTCGTGTAAAATTTTTAATTATTTCATTTGCTATATAAATTCATCTCAAAGACAAATTTTATAGACCCACTATTCTCTCCTTTGTTACTTAGTAATTCCTTTCAATTTCTTTCTCATCCACTCTTTCATTCTCCTTTCCGTTCTCATTCTCACTCCTCATTCTCTCATCCTGTTTCCTACTCTTTACCAACCCGCTTTCTCATTCTCCTTGTTCCCATCTTATAACAGAAAGAAAAAATATTGAGTGAGAAAAAAATGAGTATTGTTATGATAGTAGTATATTATAATGGTCATGTATTTACAAATCCAAATGATGGTGTATTTTTTTACATGTGAGAGTTCAGTAAATATTTTTATTCCATACACCTTCTCATTTGAGTTAGAGAATGCCCTTTGTCAATCCATATATCCAAACACTCAAAAGAAAGTGACATCTATAAATATAGATGTCCATCCTGATTTTGGCGGCTTCATAAATTATCAAGCAATTCCAATCATTAATGATGACGGCATTCAACAGATGTTTTGCATACATCAACGCATAGCCAAACAATCATGCCATTGAATTATATGTTGAATTCGAAGAAGTTGTTGCTTGAAATGTAGCTTATGAGTTGAGCACATTTGAAGAAAGAGAAGTAGTATGGGAAAAAAGTGATGAAGAAGAATATAAAAGTGGCGATGATGATGCTGATGATGATGTGGATGATGTTGCGGATGAAGAGGACGTGCCAAACATGATGATCCATCTTTCATGCGTGCATTAGATCTTGAAGCTATGAATGCTCTTCCAGTTCCAGTTTCAAAACATGGGTATGTACTGCTAATTAATTAATTTAAAATTTTGAATTTAGTAAACGCTATAGATTTTATTTTTTCCATTTATTTTTTATTATTCTAATTATTTTTATTGTTTAATATTGGTGGTTGGTAGGAGCTTTTGTTATCAATGCTGAATTCTTTATTGGAATGGAATTTGACGATAGGAAGCTAATTAAGGCAGTTAAAAAATATAGCATAGATAAAGAGCGGATTACAAAGTTGAAGTAGAAAGAAGACATTTTCCTGTAAATGTGTACAATATGGGCAGGACTTGGCTTCTAAGGGCCAGTTAAGGAAGAATAAGGATTATTGGTAAATCAGGAAGTATAATGGACCACACACTTGCACGAGGTTAGAAGCAATAAGGACCACTGGAGTTGGATTCTGACATGATTGCACAATTAATAAAGCCATTGGTAAATTCTGATCCATTAATTAAAATAAAGTCTATCATTGCAGAGGTTCATTCTTGGTTCGGGTACATGACAACATACCGGAAAGCATGGGCAGCGAAGCACAAGGCAATTGAAAAAGTTTTCAATGGTTGGGAAAGCTCATTTGAAGATCTTCCACAATGGTGTATGGCAATTTGTGCTGCTCGATCAAGGAGCAATTGTTCAATTGGATTCTATAGAGGCGAGTCGTAGAGTAATGCTGAACACTTGAATATTTCAGATTGTTTTGGACTTTCGATCCTTGTATTAAAGCATTTAGATACTGCAAACCACTTGTTCAGGTGGATGGGACACATTTGTATGGGAAATATAGAGGAGCTCTCCTGGTTGCAAGTTGCACAAGACGGCAATCATAACATATTGCCAATTGCTTTTGCAGTTGTAAGGGTAACTGGATGCGTGGTCCTTTTTCCTTAACAATGTGCGAAGACATGTAGTGACTCGAGATGGAGTTGGACTAATTTCTAATCGTCATGAGTCCATTAAAGCTCAGTAGCCCAAAGCAATGGTCAATAGGAACCTCCAAAGGCATTCCATATGTATTGCATTGGGCATATCTCCAATTCTTACGGAGATTCAAGGCACCTAACTTGCAAACTCCTGTGAGCATAGGTAATTTATATTTTTGTTTATTCTTGTTTTAGAAGTAATTTTTAATTATTTTAACTACTTGTATTGTCTTTTGTAGGGTACTCAAGGCGAGCAAGAATTTAATCATCACTATCAACGATGCATAAACATGGTGAGCGATAAACAAATTGGCTTGATGAAATTCCAGAGAAAAGTGGGTTCTAGCATTTGATGGTGGATATTGATGGGGGCATATGACAATAAACCTAGTCGAGTGTATCAATTTTGTGTAAAAGGGGCTCATAATCTTCCATCACATCATTAGTTTAAGCAATATACTTTAAATGTGAGTTGTTTGTTGGAAAGGAGGTGCGGCATACGCAGAAGAAATGTAGGTAACCTTTCTCGGAAGCTTGGAGGACCATTGGAAGCAAACGAGAAGGCATCTAAAGATTTCAGGACCACTCATTTTGATAGACAACTTCAGACCTACTATGTTAAAGAGCTTTCCAGGTAGGAGAAACAGAGTAATCTAGGCAGAGATATTGTGATTGTAGGGATTTTCAAATCAGTCAATACCCTGTCATGTGATTGCTTGTTGTGGACGCTCGCCTTGATTGGAAAGCTTATGTTAATGATGTATATAGAATGATTACCATATGCAAGGTGTACAAAAATGAGTTTTGGGTTGTGGGCCACCAAAGTACATGGCCTTTGTATCCAGGCCCAAGGATTTGTGCAAACCCTTCCTTAAAGCGCACAATGAAGGGCTAACCCAAATCTACTAATTCCTGAATGAAATGGATATGCGTGAGATGCACGGACCATAGCGTTGTGGTCTTTGTCGTGGTAAGGGACACGTCGTAGTCGTAGTCGTTGTCCAAACGCTCCTGGCTCAAGTTTATAGTAGTGCTTCCTATCGTAATAACCAATCAAGGTTGTCCTCTTTCCTCTCAAATCTTTATTATGAGACCTCCCTAGATTTGGGTGTGGTAGAGGAGGGTTGGACAAGCCCAAATTGTTGCCTTATGCGATTAGACGGTGCCACTCTATGATCTCAAAGCAAATCATGGAACAACATTGCTCCACTGCCCCTACTCGAATGATAGAATCTGGAATCATAGCCTCAACTTAATCCTATATGGCCCCATATAATCTACAATACAAAAATAAATTATATTAGATATATGGAAAAAAATATTAACTATACATGGAATTAAAAATTGGTTTAATTGGTACCTGATCATATTGCATTTCATTCTAACATTCGTCTTAAATGTAAATGATTTGCCAGAACCGGGCCATGAGATAGAATGGGTGAACCATCCTCATAAAACATACAAATTTATTACAATCATTGCAATATCAACACAAAATAAATAAAGAAAAAGTTTTACCTGGAAGCTAAGGGTAGAGGTAAAATTGGTGGTACGTATTGGAGCCAAATAGGCAACCTTCTCCATGCCCATACTTGTAACAAAACTAGAGGACCAATTGCTTTGTAGTTATGAGCTCGATCCAAATTGTGATAAGACAGACAAGACACGCAGAACCCAGCTAAAAGTCCAACATGAGTAAGATCCTCCAACAACTGCAAGTATTTTCCATGGACCTCATTGTGGTTTATTGGCATTAAAAAAGTGCCTATGAGGGCCAACATATACCGCGTGCACTCATTTCTATTGATTTGGATCATTTCTAGTATCAAGCTCTATATGATGTTGCAACCAATTTAAATTGATTACACCTCTATCAAATACGTGTGGATGAGGCACAACATTAAGCAAACTAAAACATTTTAACTCAATTGTTCAATACTACTAGATGTAAATCCACTAATTGGTGAACCATTAATAGGGAGTCCAAATTGTATGGCGACATCTTTTAATGTCACCGTCATTTCTCCTTGTGGAAAATGGAAAGTGTGTATCTCTGGCCGCCTTTTCTAACAAAGCTTTGTTAGAGCTCTATTCAGTTCCACCAACCTATCTATGCAATATGGTAAAAACCAACACAGCTATAGGTGCTCAATAATTGTATCTTTTGGTAGATGATTAAAAAAAATATGAAGGGGCTCAAACTTTCTTTCTTTTTTCAAGTAAAAAATAAATAATTAATAAAATTATAATTAAAATGAAAATAATAAATAAAATTAAAAATAAATTTAATTTTAAAATTTATACGACAGATAAAATGAATTAAAATAATTTAAAACTACATTTAGAATAGAATTAAAAATTTGTAACAATTAAATTAATAAAATTATAATTAAAATGAAAAATAATAAATAAAATTAAAAATAAATTTAATTTTAAAAATTTATACGACACATAAAATGAATTAAAAAATCTAAAATTACATTTATAATATAATTAAAAACTTATAACAATAAACTTCCAGATCTGAAAAAATAATAAATAAAATGAAGATAATAATAATAAAGAACATAATTAAAATGAAAATTAATAAATAAAATAATACACATAAAGAATAGTATATTGACTTAATAAACTAACTTAATAATAAAAATAGAAAGATTAAACTTACATATCCATTAAAAATATGAACCGCAATATGCTCATTTGGATCCATTGTTCTATCATGCCTGTCTTCTAGGCATTTTTCTTTTATATATTTCTCTTTTTTCTCAAGGAAAAAAACTTACTAACTGAAATGCTAGCTCAAACTAAACTAAATTCACTTTCACAACTCAATTGAATGCAAAGAACTCTCACCAAACTCGCCCTTTTATAGCATAAGTAATGAAGAGCAACAATGTTACGGATTGTTCTCATTCACGCATTGCTTCATGTGATGTGATTAGCTCACCATTATTTTGCGTTGCAGGTCTCATGGACGGAAGTATGGGACGCGTGTTGGAGCGCTGGCGGGGCCAGGCTTGTGCATCGTGCGTTCGCAGGGAAGCTCAAGGCAAGCACACGGAGGGAAATTAATTTGCACATGGGAAGGAGCGGAGTAGGCTGGGGGCTAGGTAGGCGGCACAGGCAAAGAAATCGCCCGCAATTAGATCCTGCCAAAATTCCTTTTAGAGGAGTCAGGGATCACGAATTCCTCATTTTTTTTTTTTTGGTTCTTGTGGATCAGAACTAAAGGCGAACCTGCCAACCAACCATCCTTTGAATTATCCCATAAACAACATATCTTAATATTATACAACTAAACTCCATATTAAAATTAAAAAACCTAAGGCGAAACCTCAAATCCTGGCCTTTGTGGATGATATACAAAGAGAAAGTTAACTTTCAAAACCATGATCACCCCAACCTAAGATGTTTTTTATTTTTATTTTTATTTTATTTTATGTTTTATGAAACATACATTATAGAAATAACCAAAAAATAATTAAAAGAGGAAATAGAATATCATCTTAATTTATAAGACATAATAACAAAAAGAAATCTTTATATTTGCATACTTTAAGAATTTTAGAAAATTTTCCCCTCACACAAAAATTTTAAATTTTATAAAAATTTAAAGATGTATATTTTATGTTATCTATTTAGGCCTTGATTTTAATGACTCATGGTTTATCACATTAGGTCTACTCAAGTTTAATCATGGCAATTTTAAAGAGCTACTTAAATAATATGCAAGGATTTTCTTTCCAATCACCATAATATTTTATTTTAATTTTTTCTTTCTCAAACTTACATTTTTTATATCTTTGAAGACATTAAACAATGATAGTCAATATACATTTCTCAGTAGTCTATCATCAGCCACTCGAAAATAAAAGTGTGTGTTTCATGATTATCAAACACTTTAAATATATTTAAAAAAAGAATTATTTAGTATAGGTATAATCTTTATTGATGAAAATGTCTAGATTTAATTATTTTGCCAAAAAAGACTTCACCAAAAAAGCTAAAAGATCTTATAATTGAGGAAAATGATAAATATAAAGATTATACTAAAAATATAATATGTACAATGAACTCTCTCAATGTAATTTCTATTTATTATTTTATTATATACAGTAAATAAAGAAAAATTTAACATATTCTTATTATATATAATTTTTAATCATTATAACACTTTTCTTTAAAAATTTAATTTAAATTCAACCATCACCAAAAAAAAAAAAAAAACTCAATGATTAGGTTGAGCAAATTATAAATTATTTGATGATTGCGTATGTCACAGTATTAAAATTCAAGTAAGAGTTGTTCTAACGTCAACAAGTATTATAATTGGGGAGGGAAACAAAGAAAGGCAATTGCTCAAAGGGGTTACAATCGGCGGTAGAATAATCTAACGTAAGTTTACTAGACAATTGTTTCAGTCTTTCAGATACAAGGAGATCCACACAGATTAGTAAGGATTTAGGGTGTGTAACCGGTAAACCTCTACGCATGGAATATAGAATCTAATCTAATATATTAATAATTAAAAAAATTAGTAATTTTACTGATAAGTTAAGTTCAATGAAATCATATTTTTTGATTGATTACTTACTACATTCACGAATTACTTAACTAAAATCATACGTTAGAATGCATAAAATAAAAAATGAAAAAAAAAAAATCACATGTTAGAAGAAACATTTCCACAACCGAAGTTGCTTTGAGGTTCATTCCTGGCTCCGCCGAAGCAGGAGAGGGGAACCTGTAAGTATAAACAAACGGCGCCTTTCGCGTCGGACATCTGTGCTGTGCATAAAAAAAAACACAACAATGAATTCAACCGCTGCAAAACAGTTGCATATCCTTAATAATTGTCGTGTCCCGCACCTCTCACCCTTGCATCTTCCAAAGCGCACAGTTTTGCAGCTGCGAAGCGGGACAAGCATCTCTTCTCTATCCTCGATTCGTTTGCATTCTAGCTTCCCTCCTACACGTCCGTTACTGCTTATTCTTTCAATTCCTCTCTATATATTTATTTATGTTTACTCCCTCATTTTTCGCCCATTTATTTTACTTTTGTTTTCTGCTCTCTAGATATTTAATTAATTAATTAATTCATTCATTATTGTTTGTTTCGTTCTGTTGCTGTTACTGTTACTGCTACTCAATAGATTCGTCAGAATGGAGACCCAATCCTGCTCTCAGATGCGCACCTCTCTACTCTTCCGATTCGGTGGTACCCGACCAGCCCCAGGTAAGGTTCCTTCTCTTCTTCCAACACAATTGTTTTGTTTGCTGACAGTAACACAACACCCACTATTAGTATTAACTCTACCAAGTATTGAATTTCCCCACCTTGCATACCCTAATTTTCAACTTAGTTCTACCAATAGTCAATATCGTAGTTGCAGTTGTGGTTGCATTACGGTTTACGATTACTGAAATTGCCTGAGAAATTTAGATGATGCAGCTGCAACTGCAGTTGTGGACAATGCCAAAGCTGTAATATCGCGGCTGCGATTTAGTTGCAGACTGCAATTTATTTACTCAGATATTATATGTCTGCTAAGTACTTGCCATGCAGTTCTGCACTATTTTACTTTGGTGAGAAATTTTTATTTAGGGTGTGCTTGGTTGAGGGATAAAAATAGGAGGGAAAGTCATTATGAAACTCATCCATGAAAACTTACCCCGATTTTTACCCAATCATAGTCACCCTATTTTCATTAGGGTGTGTTTGGTCCATGTAGAAAGGGGTGGAAATTTTTCGTGTATGAGCTTTCCCCAACCAAACACACCATTACGTTAATTACTCCTGTCTATGCATATGCTGGATGTGCTGTTATATTTTAGAGTATTTTTGTAGCTTGTTTTCCTTGATGATTTAAAGCATGAAGGCTTCTTTCCTGTAGTCAAGTTTAACTTTTAAAATTTGTTCCATGCATATAATCATAAAAGTAACATTATGTGCCTTTGTATTTTATTTTTATTTTTTCCCCTTTCCTTAGGCGGGGAAGCAAAATTCAGTATCTATTCTGGAGATTTTGAAGCAATCAAATTCACTTCTGCCTCATGTAGTCCTTGCCAGTACACTGCTAGCTCTAGTCTTCCCACCTTCTTTTACGTGGTTTACCAGCAGGTCGGTGTGCATTCTGGATGAATTGGTTGGTAAAAATATTGTTTCATGATTATTTACATTTTTCAGGAATTTGAACCAGCTGGATGATTTGCAGCAATGAAGGATGAATTGTTTGGCTCTCATCTAGAATTTTGTGCTGTATCTCTTGAAATTACAACTGCAATATGGATACTGCTGATATTTGGAAGCGAAAACGAGCTGCAGACAAATAACTTATTTCTTTAAATGATTTAGCCGTTAACTCATTATGTGTTTGATTTGCAGATACTATGCACCTGCACTTGGGTTTTTGATGTTTGCAGTTGGGGTTAATTCAAGTGAAAAGGACTTTCTTGAAGCTTTAACAGGCCAGCAGAAATTGTAGCTGGTTATGTTGGCCAGTTTGTTGTGAAGCCTCTTCTTGGGTATCTGTTTTCCGTAATTTCAGTAACTCTATTTGGTCTACCAACAGCGATAGGTGAGAATGGCCTATCTTAATATTAGAAAGAGCTGGTGGGATATGCTTTCTAATCTTTGGCGATAAAATGAATCAGGTGCAGGAATTGCACTGGTGTCTTGTGTTAGTGGGGCCCAGCTCTCAAATTATGCTACTTTTCTGACCGACCCACAAATGGCACCATTAAGTATAGTTATGACATCACTGTCTACTGCTTCTGCGGTTTTTGTCACCCCGCTCTTATCACTGTTGCTCATTGGGAAGAGACTGCCTGTAGATGTAAAAGGAATGGTGTTTAGCATTACACAGATTGTGGTGGCACCTATTGCTGTTGGCCTGCTTCTAAATCGAGTAATTCTATAGTTTCAGATAAGTTTGTTATTCTTAGTGTCTCCTTAAAAGAGTGTTCTCTTTCTTACATATTCGTTTTTGCAGCTTCTTTCCTCGTATTTGTAATGCTATTCGACCATTTTTGCCTCCACTGTCAGTATTGGTGACAGCTCTCTGTGTTGGAGCTCCACTTGCGATTAACATTGAATCTGTTAAATCGCCCTTTGGTGGTGCTATATTATTGCTCATTGTTGCTTTTCATTTGTCAGCTTTTATAGCTGGTTATATCCTAAGTGGAATTGTCTTCCATAATTCTCCTGATGTGAAGGCACTGCAACGAACACTTTCCTTTGAGACAGGTACAAGTTTTCTCCTTTTTGTCTGTCAAATGGCTGCACTCTCATATGTTACCATTGTAACTTAGTTTATCCATCAGCAGGAATGCAAAGTAGTCTCCTTGCTCTGGCTCTTGCTAATCGGTTCTTTGAAGATCCGGTAGTGGGTGTGCCTCCTGCAATTTCTGTAAGTCCTGCACCCTGGTTGGACTCCAATTTCACTCATATCAATTGGCAATGTAAATAGTATGCGTTTCTTCTCTTTCACATGTATGTGCTGCATGAAGGATAAATTATTTGAATGCCTTTATTGCCTGCTAAAAGCAACCAAGCTGATCGCTTCATTGTGTTGGAAATGCAAAGCTTTTGTTTCATTAAAAAAAAAAACTTAATGCATTTATATTATATAGTGCTCTTTCACAATATTATTCTATTGTACTAAAGATTAGCTAATTTTGCTTGCAGACTGTAATTATGTCTTTGATGGGATTTTCTCTTGTCATGATTTGGGCCAAGAGGAAAGAGCAAGAGGTTTGATACACACAGCAGCTGAAAGGTATGGTGGTTATAGGGGTGGTATGTTCTCCACATGCTGAGGGAGACCCCAATAGGGGAGAGTGATGTCATTTAATGAATGAAAACAGCTTTGAAAGTTTTAGAGGAGACTATCCACTTTAGAATTAGCTAGAGGTGTAATTGTTTGAGCAAATTGCTTGGAGATCAAAGTGGAGGAATGTGGTGAAAATGGATTAATATATATGTATATATAGTTGGGAATTGATGGTTATTGCCACTCCTCATTTAATGCTTTTATTTATAACATTTCTAAAGACCCTTAACAAAGAACAAAGGTCTGTTGCTGCATTTTACATCATCCACTTAGAGATCGTTTTCAAACAATTTAAGTTGGCAAGGTACTTTTGTAGAGAATGTTGGTTTCGTGTGCTAATATAGCATGAACTGGTCATAAAATACGTACTTCGATTCCGGACTCTGATGGTAAGTAAAGTGTAATATTTATAAATCAAATTATTGGAATATTATTGTAATATTATTAGCAATCCCCAATTATTTATGTTTATAAATCAAATTATTTTTTGAGTTTTTTATACAATAATACATAAAAAAATATAATAGTGAATTTTAAAAAATCACAATAACTAATAATAGATAATAGTAAAGATAATTACTAAATCATGAATATACCATATGTATAAAAAAAATAATGAAAATTAATTTAACGTATTGAGTTATCTTATTTTTAAGAGTAAAGAATCTCTTTGGTTCTAATATTTTTCAATTTGAAATCAATTTGTTCTTAATAAAAAATTTTATATCAATTTAGTCTTAAATTTTTTAATTCTAATAATAATTTAGCCATTTTATTGGATTATTTTTAATTGAAGTAATAACAATAATAAATTAAAATATGAGGAGGTCATTTTAGACAATGCAACTAAAAACTAGAGGTAGTGGGAATAATAATACATTTCCAAATCTTTTGATTAAATTATTGTCTCATTTTGACCTCTTTTTCTTATATTGCTGAAGAGTGGACGGAGGAAATGCACTATTGTTAGTTTATTGATGAAGAATGTTATCTAGTTTACCTGAAGAGTATTTTTGTTTTCTGCTTTGAAAATGACTAGCTGTGGTTGCATGCTCCATGGGAGCACTGCCCTGTGATAAACAGGAAATTTTGAGTTGAACTCGTGAAGATTTCCTGTAGAATAAATGAATGGTGAAAAGGAAATATTTCACTGAAAAACTGGGTTCTTTCGTTTTTAATTGCGTTTTTGGGCCTTTAGGTAAAAAATTGTGTACTGTTAGGTTAGTAATCACAATCTGAAACTTTTCTCACTTTTCTGATTCTACCTAGCTATTCACTTGGTCCAGGCGAGTAGCAATGATTATTTCTTTTGTAGAATAAATTATACTTTTCATCGTTAAAGTTTGAATAATTAGGCAATTAACTCGATCGGGTGACACTAAATTATCATAACAGTTCAATTTTCTAAAGAAATTAATAAATAGGATGTACAACACAACGTCTCACAGTAATCGAAATTACACGTATGTCCTCGTACGTAATCCCATTGATGTTTCGTTGGGCTGGCTGGCTTCAGCCTTCAATACGTGTTATACTAGGCTGGCAACACCTCTTAGAGCCCAATGACAAAGATCAGGCCAATAAGCCACGCCAAAGGCACTTAGGCAGGCAGTCCGGCCCAAATCCCTCCCTTTGGGCTTTGCGTTGACCCAATAAAACAAAACAAGAAAAAGATTTCCCTTGCCTCGTTCGACGTTTGACATTTTACAAATCGGATTGTGAATCAGGGAAAGCTTGGATCATGTCTCTCATCTACAATTGGAGTTGTTCGTGAGACTTTTTCCTGATTTAGATAAGTATCTTCGATTAGAGTGTGTTATGAACCCTCCCAGCTGTGGGCTATTTGCGATTTATTAGCTTGATTGTATCTCCCACCTAGAATTGGGCTTTGTTATTAACAAATTCAAATTGTCTGACCAGAAAAAATTAAAAAAATAACATTATCTGCAGAGTGAAGTGGATGATGGCTGGATGGGTTGAGGAAAAAAAGCAGTTACTCACTCAGTCTGTGCCTGTGCGTGTGTCTTCAAAATCCGAGGATGGCGGTGGCTACCTTGTGCTTACCAAAACATTGGAGTGCTCCGAAAATCCCTATTCGGTCCAATTCAAGATCCTGTACCAGAGCAAGTGGAAAGCTTTTGAGAATGGTCAAGCCCGAAACGATAGCGAAAGCCGGTGCAGTGGGAGTGGGTGTGTTCCATTTGCTGAGCTTTGTGGAACCAGCATTATCTCTCCAAGTGCCATTGCATCTCCATGAGCCCCCAAATGCCCTCTCTTTGCCCACCTGGGCCATTCACGTTTCAAGCGTCCTTGAATGGTAACACACACATCTCACTTGTTCTGTTTCCTTCGATCCATTTAGCTTGCTTTATCATCACATCATGCGTTTTGCTTGCTTCTTCGTTGTTCGAAGGATCATAGCCATGGCTTTGGTGTGGCAATACGGGGACAAATCAGGATATGAATCTTGGAAGGGCCTTTCTTGGGGCATGGTGAGTTTTCTTTCCTTCCAATTTTCTTGCTTTTCTGATTTATTATTCCATTGCTACTCTAAATGTAGGATTGTGGTGTGATTGTTCTAGGTACCTCTGCTTGGTGGAGCACTTTGTGCATGCACGTGGCATTTCTTTTATAACTCTGAGTCTCTCGAGGTAACAAGATAGAACTTCCTTCATACCAAACGACTTCATTATTCTTTTGTGTCACGGTTAGTTAATAATTGAACCTGAAGTGGATCTTCTTATTGCTGCTGCTTTGGGAACTCAACTACATTGCACAGCTGAATACATTGAATATTATTAAAAAAAAATGCATAATTATTGGTAAGTGAGTAAATTATGGCTTGGGTGGCCAACCTCTGCCTGATCTGTTTTACTCCATCACTTATTATTCTGGGTTGATCAATCTCTTCTGAACTAACTGGAGGACTGAGTATCTGGATACTGACTTAAAATTTGCTGTTTCTCTTCAAAAAAGGACATCTACCATCTATACTTGCCAGAATATGGCAAAGTATAATACTTTTTTGAGTTGTACTGTGAGATCCATGCTATGCGGTGTGACATTGTGATGACATTTTCTTGTCGCATGACATTGATAGACATATGGCCCTTCCATCTTGAATATTAATTAGGTTGAACATACGAAATGAATGGGATTCTGTTATGAGTTGTAGGTATTGGTGGCTCTCCAAGCGGCATTGACTGTCATTGGTAATGCCACTATGTGCATAGCTGCTTACAGGATATACAAATCATCAAGTGAAAGCTCCAAGAACTTGTAATTGTTTGGATGTGGATGCCTGCAAGCAGTATATACTATATAAAATGAATGAAGGTCATAGTCTTCTCTTCTGCTGATTGGTAAACTATCCTTCATCGACCTGCTGGTTTACCAAAATATTTTTGAGTGACAGATATGGAATCTAGAAGATTCATCTCTCCTCCTTTGCTGATTGAATTTTCCCATTACCACCTGATTTCAGTCTCCTTTACTGTTTTCTACTGTCTTCTATTTTCTTGTATCAGGATAAACATACTAGGAGATGCTCATTCTTTATGAAGATGGCTTCACCTGTGATTGAGATCAATTTTATGTACTATATGTATATTAATTCCTTAGTCTTGAATCTACTTCCAATTACTTTTTTAAGGGCATGTGTATGGTTGGTGAATAATTAACCCCCTTTGCCTGTTGTGCCTGCATCTCAACTATCAAGTGTATCGATCTGAACTATTTCAATTTGTTCATCACAGGCTAAAGAGTGGGTCGTATTTATTGTGTAGATGTGTTAATAGTAGAAAGCGGTAAAGTGCTTATTAATTAATGTATTTGGTTGAATCAGTGGGTTGGTTTCAAAATTCAAACATTTTGCTGTTTGTTTACATTCCTGTTAAATCAAATATTGTTAGGAACAAGCCCTTAATACCTATGTTGTGTGCACGAAACTTTGACGTGAATAGATTAATCCAATGCAGCAATGCTAATACATAGTGACTTTTCTTCGCCTTAAAAGGCTTTATGAGCTTATTTTTAGTTTTGGAGTACTTAAAATTAAATATAACCCTGTAACATATTTTATACTTCTCTGGCGAAAATGTTATTATTGTATTATGATAGATAGAAAGGGAAGATAACTTAGGTGGAATAGTTTCCTCTCTTCCATTTTAAAAGCTTTCCCTTTTAAGAATGGGGTAAAAATTATAATGAGGTGAATTGAAATTTTGAGAAGTTAATAGCTATAAATATTTTCTTTTGTTTCTTTGTAATATAACTCATTGTTCCCGTATATGGTCTTCCAAACAAGTACGAAGATAATTTTGTTCCTTTTTTTAATCAATGAAAGATCATTTGAATACAATGTTAAGACAAAGGAAGGGGAGGGGTTAAGAGTTGATCTCTGATACAGCTTCCTTTCTTTTTGGGAATTCAATCTTCATGTGATTACCAGCAACTATTTGAGTTTAAGCCTCTTGTATATGTAGTTTTGGCGCATAATTATTATCAAAGGGGAGAATGTTATTGGTGGCGCCCTAAACTAGATGAATAATCATAGACGTGTGTTTGGGAGTTGCCGAGGTCAAGGCACTAGTGGCAAACTATACAGTCTCAAAACAGTCATACCCTAGTTTGATTGTTGGAACCCTCCCCCCTCTTCCACCACAAAACAAAGGGAAAAGGAATTTGTACTCATGGGCTCGACGGTGACCTTTTTTAAATAAAAAATAAAAAGCATGTTTGCTTGAATGGTGTAGGGAGTTGGACATGTGAGTCCAATTGGTGAGTACATGTAACCCACCCCATTAAGTAGAAGGAAAAGCTCGTGCTACATTAGTTAGTAAAACATCCTGAAAGATTCAAAATATATTTCTTAGAATCAAATTCCATTTGCAGAGGAAATCAAATATAATCCTTGGACAAGCACAAGCAGCAGATGTGGTCCTTCCGCAAATCGTTTGAAGATGTGCATGTGGTCCATTCCTTTCATAATAATTATCAATGTGATTCTTAACGTGTCCTACTTCTTTTAAAGTTAAGAAAAAGGCCTTGCATCTTATCTACTGAAAGTCTATGCCACCCATAAAGATGATAAAAGAATTCACTACTCATTAGGCAAGTCAAACTCTATATGAATCTAAAGTTGCTTTTACTGCTGGCCTAATTTCAGAAGAAAAGCTACTTGTTCATGCCACTGATTTGAGGACTCAACCTCTTCTTCTGGCTCGTTAATTAGTGATGCTTGCAAGTTTTTTATGCCCTAGTCTGAGCACTTGGTTACTTAGAAAAATCACGTTATTGAATCTCGAATGGGTCAATTTCTTCTTCTAATCCCTTTTGGCCACTTTCTCCGTTGGAATTGGAATTGCGCATTTTAATTTGGAAATCAAAAGAGATGGCCTTGTGACTCGCCGCGCCATAAAATCTAAGAATGTTTCAAATTGAACTTTAATAATATGTACTAGGGGAAAGAAAAAGCAGATGGGGTGTTGGGTTCATCCCCACAAAAAAGCAAATACTTTTATGTCTACATAAAATAAAAACGAGAAAAAAAAAGAAAAATAGAATTTAATTAGAGAATATAAGGAGAAAGAGAATATGATAATTGAAAAACGAAATTGAAAAATAATGCAAAAAAAATTGAAAGTAGTAAAGTTTAATTTGTTATGAATTTCATCATTTGTGGGCTTCAATTATGCACGTACGTACAGCTTTTGAATCTGCTGGCTGTTTGAGAGAGTCTTGAAGTTTGGTTGTCTGAAGAACCTTGATGGATTTCAAGCTCTTCATGGGAAGTAAAGAGGGATAGGGCAAGGCTAGCTGGGGAATAATACATGTACATCCACTTCGGGCATGCACCATCACGCCAGGACCACTCACTTCACTCTGAAATATTGAACTTTTGAAACTCTTTATGAATCATGAGTCATGAGTCTTCATCATGCAAGGAGAAATCGTGTGTGTGGAACACCCTCACCCGTAGTCATAACTGTAAGGCCTGCGTTGGTGGAGCACACACTAATCTTCCTCCCTTTTTCTTGAAATTTCCTAAGCCTTTTAGACTTCTGAACTAAGTACAAAGATAAAGTATACATAAGGTCCACTTTATGCAGTGCAGAGTGCCTTTAATTAAAGACTTTAGACGTATCCCACTTCTGAAACTATAGATTGCTATGGCCATCTCATTGTGTGCCTCTTTCGTTTTCTTGGTAGTGATTGTTCAGGCCAGAATGATTGGTTCTATTATATAACCTTTATTTATGGGGAAAATAATGACGTTAATTCGTGGGTATCTTAGTGGGACAATAGACAAACCTTTGAATTATTAACACACACAACAATAACTTGACTTGGGAAAGTGTTTATTAGATTGCTCGTTAAATTATGGTCCAAGATTAGCACTTGTCAATACACATCACCAACCTAATTATCCTCCACTTGAAGCAATATGTTTCTAATTGGTTTCGTTCATTTTATTGACAGCTTCTACATTGGACTTATATATATCTCCGAGTAACCTCATTTGAGTAAGAGGGCCCTCCCTAGCTCAGCTAGCCCCAGCTGATTAATGGACATGATAACTGCTAGAATGCTACTATTACTACTGCTCCAATGTTAAATCACACTTACATTCGCCAATAAATTAACATTGTTGTTAGGTGAGAATACGATGCAAGCTCCGAAAAATGTCAAAATGCACATCACCATCTTTTCTTATTCATTTATTAATATTTACTCTATTCGTACAACAGCAAATTCATCACTTCCACAGATGCCTGCGTGTTCATACACGGTACTAACAACCCATTTAGCCCATGTAGTAGACTAGTAGTATATATCTTGGGAAGGTTTTGGCCCTTTTGGATGCATTACTATAGTATTGAACTTTGATTGGGCTTTTCTATAATAAAAAGGTTGGTCCTTTGACAATGAATTAGGTTTAAATTATTTGATGGATCCATTTATAATAAAATTATTTGATGGATAATTAAATTATTACAATGTTCAAATAATTAGATGCCGCTAGTTATGCATATTTTGACTTTAATATAATGGCTTTTATAATAAATCATAAGATTAGGATAAATATATATTCTCCCTATTTCAAAATAAATATTCTTTTTCATTTTCTTTGAAACATTCATAAATCAATGTATTTTGATACATTGTGTTTAAATATATTAATTTATAATTATGTATAGATATATTGATATATGAATATATATAAAAGTAAAAGGCACGTTTTTTTAAATGGAGAATCTATCGTTAGCACTTTTTTTTCCATGTTGTTGAACATCTAAATTTAAGAGAGTCACAGAACTAAAGTTTGATTGGTTTAAAATTCTGAAACGTCAGAACGCGCACTTCTTTTTGGAAGGTGCATTATTAACAAGGCAGATTATGATTGTTTTCTCTCACCGTATATGTGACAAAGAATGGTTAAGAAACCTACTTTTAACGAGAATTCATTTAACTTTTGCTGAAAAGAATGGAAAGTCCAAATAATTAAGTTCTATGCATCGGACTTCTATGCATAACACCCTCGATGTCGGACCAATTGACAAGAAGCGTAAAAAAGAGTAGGATGAAAAGTTGCATATTCAAAGCTTAATGGGGGTTAATCCTCCTTCCCTCCAAAGTTTATTCGATTTAAAAATCTGCAATGTGCATACACAAATTTAAAGGGCTCCATCTTTATTCACTTGTAACCCTTTTTTGTGACACCTGCAGAGTCTGCAGACTGCAGTCCCTCTTTCCCTCTTCATGGCACTCTTGGATGGATTTATCAAATCGTTACACTTGTTTTCTCAATACAGCACAATTCCTCGCATGGTTGTTACTTGTTAGAATGGCTATCACTTCACTACATCTAAAATTTGTTTTGGCCAGATTTATAATCTATAATCTATAATCTATGATCTATGATCTATGATTTATAATCTATAATACTAATATTTAAGATTTATTATATAAAAAATTTTCTATGTGTCATTCATAGAGGAAATTTGATCCATCATTTTCATAATCTTAATAATTAAAGTAAATTTTTAATTTAATTTACCTTTTAATTATTGATTAATTTTTTCCAATCATGCATTCATATTTATTTTTCATTAATACAATAAAAATATTTTACAAAATATCTTATTCAAAATTATTTAATATGAAAATAATAACAAATAATATAAATAAAATGATAATTGAACATATTATTATTTCATTAAAATTGTATATGTATAATTATTATAGTATTAATTAATGATAACAAAATTATTATAATTATGTTACCACAAAAAAAATTATTATAATTAATGATAATTTTATTGACTATGTGTAACTATTATATAATTATATAAAAAGCTATTATAATATGTTTTTAAAATTGATAATGAACTAAAACCACAACTCATATATGATGTTAAAAAACTACATAAATTAGGATTATTTATTTTTTTACTAATTTATAATCTATAATCTATCTATAGTAATACTAATATTTAAAACTCATTATATGAAAAAATTTTCATGTTTCATTCATATGGAAAATTATGTCTCATCATTTTCTTAATCTTAATATTTAAAGCAAGTTTTTAATTTAATTCATCTTATAATTATTAATTAATTTTTTCCAATCAATCCTTCCAATCTCTATTTCATTAGCACAATAAAAATATTCTACAAAATATCTCAATCAAAATTATTTAACATGAAAATAATAATTAATAATATAAAAAATGATAATTGAACCATTATTATATCATTAAAATTTTATATGTATAATTATTATTGTATTAATTAATGATAACAAAACTATCATAATTATGTTACCATAAAAAATATTATAATTAACAAAAATTTTATTGACCATGTGTAACTATTATATAATTATATAAAAATATATTATAATATATTTTTTAAGTTGATAATAAACTAAAACTACAACCCATATGTAATGTTTAAAAATTACATAAATTATGATTATTTATGATATTTATTACTAATTATAACACATTAATTATAATATATATTTTAAAATTGACTTATTAAAA
Source organism: Dalbergia oliveri (assembly GCA_030441495.1). Taxonomy (NCBI): domain Eukaryota; kingdom Viridiplantae; phylum Streptophyta; class Magnoliopsida; order Fabales; family Fabaceae; genus Dalbergia; species Dalbergia oliveri. Next base: position 13,861,256 of record JAMLFY010000004.1, on the reverse strand, counting down.
AGACGTAAATGACTTGGGATGACAAAAAAAAAAATACCTTGAATGAGTACCTCCTGATTGCTTGCAATGGGGATGGAATGAGGATATGTTTAGTTTTATGGGACGGGATTAAGTCTCCATTTATTAAACGGTAAGAATAAAGAATAAGGTCCTCACACCATGGAATATTGTCAATTTGTCATTTATATAAATTATTTAAATATCTACTTTATCATTTTTATTAATTATCTTTATTGAATTTGCATTATATATATGTATTTATCTTTAATTTGGATTATGTTATGTTAGTAATATTTGTTATTAATGAAATTTATGTTTTGAATTTCAAAATATTTTAAAACTTTTATCTTTTCAAATTTTTTTAATATCGGTGAATACCCATAAGACTTAAATTTGCATGGGGAATAGGAAATAAGGGTCTATGAAAGGATGGGGATGAGGATGGATGGGGGGAGAGCATGTCCATTCTAATGATACCCATTGTTATCTCTACATACTCATGATATAGTAAAATTGTCCACTTATTCTCTTTCATTATTTAACAATTTTAACTTTCAAAACGTGTAAGATTTTCATAAAATAGGCTATTTATTATTAGTTAAAGGTTATCTATTGAGATTTTTTCAACCTTATAAATATAATATTCAAAATAAAATATAAAATAAAATGACATATTTATATTTTATTTATTTATTTAATTATTTATCTATTAAATTTATATATACAATTTTCTATAAGATATATTTAAATAAATTATTATTTATTTTTGTAATAATTAATAAATTATTTTTTATTATTTCTGTGCATTGCACATGTCAAACGATAAAATATTAGATTTGTTGTTCTAAAAAAATCTTGAACTTTAAAAATTTAGAGTGTGTTTGGTATGCCGTATTAGACATAATAGTATAAACTTATACTATACGTTATGTCCTTATATATTGTTTAGTATAAATAACGTATAGTATAACCTTATACATCATAACTTTTTTATACGTTAAAATGATATATAACTTAATATAGCATTAAAGGCCGTATTAAGTCTTAGCTTTTAACGCATAAGGTTACTTTTATTTTTTAATATTTTATTAAAATAAAATAATTCCTAAATAAATAATATTAAGTAAAAATTTATAAATAAAATTATTTCATAATAAATAAATATTGTTAAAAAATAATATATGACATCAATCTAGCTATATACAATAAAAATTAAAAAGGAATTATAATTAATAAATATTTAATAGAAATAAATATTTAAAATAAACAATAAATAATATGTAATATATAAAATTAAGAATCAATAATAAAAATATTTTAAGTTAATATTTATTTTAAAATTAAAATTTAAATAATTATAATTAAAATATATAAAAGAGTTATTTAATATTTATATAATTTATTGAAATAATAAATAATTATAAAATATTGAAATAAATAATAATATTTGAAATAAATTAAATTTAATTAATAAATATTTACATAAATATGATATTTAAAAATTATATTTAAATCATTAATAAAAAATTTATTTTTATTTAATATTTAATTAAATATTGTAATTATTTATAAATAAATAATATTATTATAAAATATAATATATAGTACACCAAATACTGTATAATATTAAAATTTATCAGGTCTTATACTATTAAGTTTTATCCTATAACTCTTATAATATTAATCTTTATCCTCACGTGCCAAATGACCTTTAGGACCATATTTAAAACGGTTGCTTCTTTTCTCTCTAATTTTCTAAGTGGTAACTCTTTTATATCCCAACAAACAAAAAATTTTAAAAAAAAAATGAAAAGATAAAAGTAAATCTAATGGATTGGATGCTTCGCACGAATTTGTTTTAATACTAAATAGCATCTTGGTACAACGTATTAGTTGCATTTAATTTTCACCCTGATTTAAAGATTTAAGGGCACAATGTATTTGGTTTTATAATTATCAGGGTGTAAAATGTAACTAACACAATAAATTACGGACACAAAAAACGTTTAATCCAAGAGTGGCTTCTTACTTGGCAACTTTCATTATTTTAGAAGATCATTTTTTTTAATATATATAAAGGACATCTAAATCCCATGCAAATGTTATTTCTAAAGGCATATCACATTAGAGGATAATTTATTATGAGAGTGATAAAAGTAAATCTATGTTAGATAACTATACATGGATCGTCAATATAAAAGTTAATTAATATTAATTAATGTTTATATGACTTTATGTTTTAATCTTAACAATTTATATAAGATCCAACAGTTAAGATTTATTTTCTCACTCTCACAATAAACCATATTTTTCGTATATGAATCGCTTCCTATTATTTCAAGTATATATTCTAAGAACTTTAAAGAAAGTTAACACTAATTTGTAACTAATCACAAACAATATATTACCAATAAGAGTATGTAGTGCTAAACGAGTTACATTTTTAAAGAGAAAATCAAAGTTTAAATTCTAAAAGAGAGCTTTCCTTAAAAAAACAATATTACTCTAAAGTTAAAAAGCACTCTTAAAAAAATATCGGCCATATGTAGATCTGTCGTGCAAGAGGGTGGGAAAAAAATCAATTGATACGTCTCTGCAATAATCAATCATCCTTCAAGGCGAATTTTGAATTTTGACTTAACTTATATATATATAGAATATCAACCCTAAATTTTTATATATAAAAAATTCATAAAATAATAAAATAGTGAAATAAATAGATAAACTTTATAATGGAAAAAATCATCTTCTTTTTAATTATATCAAAATCAAACCAATATTTTTTCACAAAATATAGTATTTCACAAAATATAGTATTTCATCATTTTTTAGGTAATTGATTGAGAGTTTAATTTTAATGTATGGCAATATAAAACTTGTATACACAATTATTTAATCATATATTATTATATCAATAAAATAAATGTGATTTTCATATAACTATTACAAAAATCATATGAATAGAAGAACTTAATTGTATAATAATATAAAAGTATTTTACATTAAAATTTAATTTTAATGCACTAATAGGATTAAACTTAAAGATTGAATGAATGTATAAAATTTTATTTTACTATTTGTGTATTCCAATTAAATCATTTTACACTATCAGAGTTTTGTTATGCGAATATTATCAATATATTTGAATTAAATCTATTGAGTGATTATATGTTAGGGTAACTTTAATAATACTGGTGGTTTTCGACATTCTCTACCCTTTTTTTTGTTTGTAAGTTTAAACTCGAAAAATGTTGATGTTTTAATTAATAACATCGATCCAAAGATTATGCCGAACCTGAATTCAACAAAAGTTGATATTGCGATTTCCTTTAAGTTGAAAGCTCTCGTACAATTTAATTTTAGGAGCATTCAACAATCAGCGTTTTTGGAGGCATGTGTGTGACATTAGTAAATTGCAAGGACTGTCCGGCCAGTTGGCGCGTGACGTGTCCGCTCATTAGTATGCCAAATGGACTGAAGTCAACTAACATATGACAATTTGCGGAAAATAAAATAAGGAGAACTTGACCTCCTTGTATTTATTTGAAATACTTTTATTTATTTATTTATTTATTGTTGATAAATAATACATCATTCATTAACGAGGAGAAAAATTAAAAAAACAAAAATCAGAGACCCGAGTCTCGCTTATATATAAGCCTTTTTAGATGGAATAAATTTATAAATGGGCAAGGGTCAAACAAATTAACTTTTTTTTAATTTCTTAGAATATTTATTATCAACAATAGTAATTAATTTTTTTTGAGGCGTGAAACTTTTCTAGAGAGTGTCTCTTATCATAATAAGTTTTTTTTTATACATACAAAAAATTGAACACTAGATATTATCAATATTATCAATTATCGTGATTGTCAATGACAATATATAATTAAATACTAATATAAAATTTATTTGTAGTTCGTTAAAATTAAATTCACATATAAAAACAAATAAAATATATTTGTGGAAAGATGGGAGTTTGGATAACCTGTTAATCAAGAATAGCAGTAATCCAGGATTAGAAAGTGAATTGAGCGGTTGGGGGAGTTGAAATTGAATGCTGCCGGCCTACGATTCATTGTGGGTGGAGGTGACACCTCCCTCTCCTTCGCCCCTTAACACCGCGTGCTTCCCATCCTACCCATGCTTAATGAGCACGAATTTGAAATAAAGCAGGGGTGTTTCGGTACTTGAACAATCAAAAGAACTGCAAATGGAAGAAAAAGGTGGATCCGGACCCACGATCTTCACGACTTGAGTGTGGTGTGTGGAGTTGGACCGACCATCACGGCATCACCCTCTTCTTCCTAGTCCGTAGGTTACTACTAGTTTAGTTCTAGTTCTACTTCTGTTTTTGTTTTGTTTTGTTACTCCAATGACATAATTCATGTCTCTGTAATGTGTAGAGTGTACTGCACAACTCTCTCTGTGGAACGAACCCACCCGAATTTATGCGAGTCACAGCACATCTCATCTCGCACGATTCACGATTCAAGTTCCTTCTTGGCTGAGCCTTGGGCTTCTACTCTTTTGTGCACTGCAGTCTTCATTTTCAATTCAAGCTCCTTCTTTGACGGTGGTCTTTTTTAAGCAAAGCAAGGCACAGAAAAGGGATTGTGTGTTTGTGTTTGTGTTGTGTTGTGTTGGAATTTAGTGTTTACTTTGAAGAATGGCCACCTCTTCTGGTGGTAACAGTTACAGGAATGGCGGTACTCACACACACACTCACAAAACCTCTCCAAAGGTGGACACTCATAATCATAGGCCTCTGTCCCTCAACTCCAATTCTAAGACCCATGTCAAGTCCAAGCCTTCTGCCACCCAACGCCGCAATAGCACCACCACCAAGGACCATGCTCCTTGTCAGTACTTTCTTTCTCCATTCTCCTCTCCTCAGATCTTCGTCTTTCCCTCTCAATTTTTTATTTCCATACTTTTTTTTTGCGTCATAAGTAATTGTCAACTGAGTGATTTTATGATCAATTCCCGTTTAGAAATGAATGGTTTTCTGGTTCTGGAGGAAAAAAAAAAAAAATTCCAGGATCGGTCAGGTTGTTAAGGATAACCTATAAATAAATGTAGAAAGCTGTTGCAAGTATTTTGTATTTGTTGATTGAAGCTTAATTGAAAGTGGCGGTCTCTCACTTTGGTTTGGTCCTTACATTACTTGGTTTGCTGAAGTACCTGGAAGAGTTAGAGTGGCTGTTCGATTGCGGCCCCGGAATGCAGAGGAATCTGTGGCAGATGCTGATTTTGCTGACTGTGTGGAACTACAGCCAGAGGTACATACTAAATCAAGTCCATGACTTCCTCAAAAAAAAAAATATTTATATATATTGGAATTTTGCTTCTTGCCCCTCCCCGAAAACTTTATACTGTTGTTGATTCTCAGTTAGTTATGCTTGTCTTGCACTATTGCAGCTCAAAAGGTTAAAACTTCGGAAGAACAATTGGGATGCTGATACTTATGAGTTTGATGAGGTGCTCACTGAATTTGCATCACAAAAACGTGTTTATGAAGTTGTGGCCAGGCCTGTTGTGGAGGTGGGTGTTCATGACCTTGTTGTTTGTGCCTCGAACTTTGTAATCATTTGTTGATCAGGTTTGTTTCCAGAACACATGTCAGGGTGCATGAACAAGTGGTTTCAGGATCCATGTTAGAAATTTAGTCGCTGCTTTAGAACAATTTTATCAAATATGCTTTCATGTTCAGCATTTGAGTCATATTTAACTGTATGACTTCTGGCTTGGAATTTCCCTACATTTTGGCATTCATCATTATTGAGAAGACTTTACATTTGTTTGGTCCATGGATCTCATGGCAAGCAGGGAAATGAGCAAGACTATTCTTATGCTCAAAAAAGAAAAAAAGAGTTTGGGCAGCTGCGCTCTTTCTTTCATTTTTATTACTCGTGTTACTTTGACTTCTGCAGAGTGTACTGGATGGCTACAATGGGACAATCATGGCTTATGGGCAGACTGGTACGGGTAAAACTTATACTCTTGGACGACTTGGTGAGGAAGACACAGCTGCACGTGGAATAATGGTGCGTGCTTTGGAGGATATTTTTGCAGATGTTTCTTTGGAAACTGATTCAGTCACAGTCTCTTATTTGCAGGTACTTAGAAATAAAGGAGATTTTGGTATGCCTTTATAGTTTAGTTTCACTCTTCGTGTAATACTCTCTTGCCAGTATATAAATTTCACAAGTAAGGTTGCATACATCTACCCTAGACCTCACCAAGTGAAAGCCCTATACACTGGACTGCCCTTTTAAACTATAGGTTTCAAGCTAGGTGGATGAAACAAATGATTGCTAAGGGAGTTGTTTGTAATAAAAAAGGGTACCACTTAAACTTAAGCGAGAATTCTACTACACTGTTGTAAGATTGGCGATGTCAGATGGGTCTAAATATTGGGCAATTAAAAGCTAACAAGAGAAAAAGATCGGTGTTACAAAGATGAAGATATTGCATTGGATGAGTAAACACACTTGACAAGAACGATCATAAAATTAGGAATATGTGCATTAAAGAGAAAATTGGTGTAATATCTATTGCGGAAAAGATGGTAGAATCTCGCCTTAGGTGGTTCCATGGTTTGGGTGTGAAGAAGGCCTATAGAATCCCTACTAAGGGAAGTAGATTTGATGAAGGGTAACCCAGTAGTTAGAGGTGAAAAGGGACCAAGAAAAACCTTTAGGCTGAACTATTAAAAAATATTTAGATTTTAATGGTTTGACTGATAAAATGGTTTAAAGTAGGACATTATGGTGTCATTTGATCCATCTAACCACACCCACCTAAGTGGTTTTGTTGTTAATTTTTCAAATTTATTGTGTCACAAAGTATTTGTTAATTTTTCTGGCAAACTACATTCATACTCAATATGTTAATGCCATGTTTCTTATTGTTCATGTTCAGCTTTATATGGAGACTATACAAGATCTGCTTGACCCTGCTAATGATAACATATCCATTGTAGAAGATCCCAAAACTGGTGATGTTTCACTACCTGGAGCTAGCCTTGTTGAGGTTAGGGACCAGCAGAATTTTGTAGAACTACTAAGATTAGGAGAGGCTCACCGCTTTGCTGCAAATACAAAACTAAATACAGAATCTTCTCGAAGTCATGCTATTCTGATGGTAAATGAATTCACATATCTTATGTATGGTGCTCATGTTCTTTGGAGTTATTGTGCAATGTGCAGTGCTCAATATTTTATTTTTTATCCTTCTTGGAGAATTAAATATACCTCTGAACTCTGATTTTATCTTGTTGGAGTATTAAATATACCTTTGATTCAATAGGTGCATGTAAAGAGATCCATCAAGGGAAGAGATGGAGTTCTTTCAAGTGAAAATGGCAATCACCCACACATGGTTAAATCGTTAAAGCCACCTGTTGTTAGGAAAGGCAAGTTGGTTGTTGTAGATCTTGCTGGTTCGGAGCGAATTGACAAGTCAGGTTAGTGGATTAAAAAGGGACTTTGTGAACTCTCCGTCTTTGTATAGCAGCTTTATAATTTCAGAGGCTTTGCTTTCCAGAGACAATTCATATTTCTCCCATCTTTTTCGTTGCTTTATATATACATACATACATACAATACGTACATACATGTGTGTATGTATGTATGTATGTATGTATCTTGGTAATTGCTAAATATACAAATGCATTGAAAAAACACACACTCTTTCTAATTGGTTGGCTAATATTGTTCAGTCTTCCATGCTCAGGATAAATATTAGATGGAAAGATGTACAGTTTCTGTCTCTACTATCTTCTACTTTCATTGTTACAGTGAGATGCTTGAAAACTGAACACAGTTTCTTGTCAAAATAAAAATTTGAATGTTATATTTAAGAATTAGGTTGCCACAGACCTATTACTCAAACAATTGAGGTTGTTTTGCTTGGTATAGTAACCATGGTACTTATTGAGGTTTCACTATTTATTGCTCAATAGGAAGTGAAGGACATACATTAGAGGAAGCCAAATCTATTAATCTGTCCTTGAGTGCATTGGGGAAGTGTATTAACGCACTTGCAGAGAATAGTGCGCACGTGCCATTTCGTGACTCAAAGCTTACTAGATTGTTACGTGATTCATTTGGAGGTAATACGAAAGTGAATATAAGGTTGGTTTGTTTTTATTTAAAAGAAAGGGTTGGTTTGAGCTTAGATTTTTTAACATGAAAAATCAAATTCTCAATTATGGCATGTTTTGCATTGGATGCTGACATAGCTATGACAAACTGAAGCTTGCATATACTTCATAGATACATATCTTTAAAAAAGGGTTTTGTACTGAATGTCTCTGAAATAATAAATATCATTCTGATTAGAGGGAAATCTTCGGTTACAAAATTCATAGATAAATTATTTCAATCTTGATTAGAGACGTTTGGATGAAATACATATTTTGTTTATATTGTCAGGCATCTTTATTTTTTGTGAACCAATCTGTGAACTGAGTTCCTTGACATCTAAAAGTTTTAGCAGGTACAGCAAGAACTTCACTGGTCATTACTATTGGACCTTCTCCACGGCATAGGGGAGAGACTGCCAGTACTATAATGTTTGGACAGAGGGTGTGTTCCTTGTTCAATAGCCTGCATTCTTTTTTACTCCATCTACTTTTAAGATTCATATGTCATTGCCTGATAAACAGCTGAACTGCTCTATGTTTTTTATGTTGGTTGGCTTGCCCTCCTGTTCTTGATGTTGCCAACTTATTTCATTAAGTTATTGCATAGAATAAGATATGACTAGGTGCCTTGTAATAATTATTAGGATGCTGAATCTTTTTGCCTGTTGTAGGCTATGAAGGTGGAAAACATGGTAAAGTTGAAGGAAGAATTTGATTACAAAAGCTTAGCTAGAAGGCTAGACATAGAATTAGAGAAACTCATCATGGAACATGAAAGGCAACAGAAGGCATTTGAGGATGAGATTGAAAGGATAGCCACAGAAGCACAACACCGGATATCTGAGGCTGAAAGGAACTACATAGATTTATTGGAGGTTGGTTCTATATCAATTTTATTTATCTATGTCATATAGTCTAATGTGTTGCAGATTTTGCTCAAGTTTCTTTGATTGAATCACTGAGTTTCTAGTAATGTACCCATGTAGTGTCACGTGTAGCTAGTCTTCTAGATAATATTATCTATCTTGCATGATTTGGTAACTTCTGGAGGTTCGATCAGCAAAATACATGGTTGACTCAATGCTGATAATTTCCTGGTGATGTATATTGATACTTATTTTTCATTGTCAGAAGGAAAGATCAAAATACCAGAAAGACTATAAAGAGTCAATTAAGAAGCTTGAAGAGCAGTTAGTGAAGAATCAACGAAAGAGTGAGGACTCTCATATGAAATCAAGTGGAGAGGTAGTAATCTCTATCATACTATACTGCCTTAAGTTATTACAATAGGTGAAATTGTTTTGCACGGTAGAGTAGGTCAAGTCTTCTGGGAGACTTAAAGGAGCACATATATGACTTTGGAAAGGTCTCATCTAAAGTGATTCCAGTATAAGGATATTTGTAGCCAAACTTGTTAATTTCATGAATTTTTCCTGCAACTTTATTATCTCAATTTGCCATTTGAGCCATGTTTGGGCTATTTTTTCTCTTAAATTGAAGGACTAAAATATTCCAGGGTAACCAGATTAAATTGTAATTTGTTAATTTGATAGCAATATAGTAGCTCAAGATTCAATAGTAAAATGTGGCCTTGTAGTGATTGGGGATTTATGTCCCAAATCCAACATTGGTTGTGTTAAGCTCACATGAGCTATCTTTTGCCTGCATTCCCAAGGTGTCTCCTGAGGAACTGGCCGATGTGAAAAAAATGCTTCAGAAAGAGACCCTTTTAAGGAAAGCTGCCGAAGGGGAAGTAAATAATCTGAAAAATCAGGTGGCTGAACTTAAAATGTCAGAGGTATGTTTTTGTGCCTCAAATATTTATATTTTTCACTTGCATGACCTTCCCTCATCTAGTTGGTGTTTGAATCAGTTTTACATGGATGTGTTTACCGTGATAGGCATCAGGAAAGTCAGAGATCTTAAAACTCCATAAGGTGTTAGAAGATGAGGCACACCAGAAGGAGAAACTTGAAGGAGAAATAGCAATATTACAAAGTCAGTTGTTACAGTTAAGTCTTGAAGCCAATGAGGTAAGCTATACCTAAAATTCACTATTGTCATAGTTAATTGACTCTTATCCAGCAGATGTCTTATAAAATGATGACCAATTTTTCATGATAATTTGTTTCCCTCTCATGATTGTTCCTGTAGATAGCTTTTGAATATATTTTTTTTAATTATAGAATCTTTAGCAAATTACTCAATTTTGATTTATTGCCATGTATGTTCAGTGATCCACAAAGAAACGGTTGACCCCATTCATAAAGCCTTTTTTCAGTAACAAAAGTTAAAAATACTTATGAATTTTATCTTCTTCGCTTTCTCCAAAAGAAATTAAGTTTGTTTTTTTGTTACATCTGAATTTGAAGGCAATAAAGTTTGAATCTATGATCTCATGTATACTATTCAAGTCCCTCACCACTAGCCCAACCCTAATGGCTTAAGTTAAGCTAATTTTTAATAGGAAGAAATGATTTTCATTTAAAAGTTATTGTTTGAAATCTGGCCGTTAAAATTTTTTTTAGCTACTATAGTCTAAAAAATGTCAATGTAACAATGTTTACATTTGATTAGCAGTGAGGGTGAAAAGTTATTAAACTAAGGTACTATTTAACATATTCAATTCTGTTTGGGCCAGACTTCTGTAAAACATGTCCATATCTGTCTTTTGATGTCAATAGTTTGCTGTGGAATAATATTTATGCCAATGGATGGCCATTGCACATTCAAGCAATTGGCTTTGGGCTAATTATGGTAGGCTGAAACATGAGGGCTTAACATGTTGGTTTCTTCACCTGCTATGTTGATTGTCACGTTTGGGCATTCATCAGTTTATGGCCCATAAGAGAAAATGATCTGTGAACTTTGTCCTTGTGATGTCTATCTAGTGGAAACACCAACGTTGATACTGTAGAATTTGAAAGTAAATTGGTGAAGAAATTTAGCTTGGTTCTATCAGAAAAAGGATAAAAAAAACTTTAGCTTAATTTACTCTTTTTTGTCTTCTTTGTTCTTTGCCATTCCAGTCATTATGTGTACTGCCCATGTGTCTTCATATATGATCATTTGCCAAAATCATATGGTGTTATCTAATTGACATTTGTCTTATAGGCAAGACGGCAACTTGACAGAGGTGGGGCGGAAAAGGATGTGGGCAGTATTGATTCTCTCACCCCCAAGTTAAGCGGCCAGCCTCAGGAAATGGAGAGAAGCCCTCAATAGCCAAGCTCTTTGAACAAGGTAGTAATTGGTATATATTATGGTTGTTGGCAACTTGATATATATTTTGTTAATAGATTATTGTGTCTATTTTTAAGTTATTTATAAAACAAATATTCTTTCAGTGGGATTGCAGAAGATTTTGTCATTGCTTGAAGCAGAAGATGCTGATGTGCGAATCCATGCTGTGAAAGTTGTAGCAAACCTAGCTGCTGAAGGTTGCTGTTTTACCTGCTTATGTTGAAATCCCTTATTCTCCCTTCTAGAATTCAAAAATGTAATTTGTAGCAGAAGAAAGATCAAAGACTGAAAAAATAATAAGATTTACATGTGAATTATTTGATTTGAGTCAAGGAATCTGTGGAGAAAGTGAAAAGTTTAATATTTTGAAAAAGTATGATCACAAAAGTGTATTGAACCTTCTCTTCCCTATTCTTCGTATGATATATATCATTGGTTTACAGAATGCACTTTTTTATAGAACAAAAGTTATCTCCTTCTAAACTATGTTTACTTGATAGAACTTGGTGTTTTAAGAACCATCAGCCCTAACCACTATCCACCTTGATGTTGCAGAAACAAATCAGGGGAAGATTGTGGAAGCAGGGGGTCTTACATCCTTGCTGACACTGCTGAAGAGTACACAAGATGAGACCATACATAGAGTTGCTGCAGGTGCTATTGCTAATTTGGCAATGAATGGTAAACATGTGATCCTCTACTTTCCAACCAGTAATTTTAAGAAATAAAGTTTTTATTATTGAGATATGTTGTTTTTTTCCCTTGATCTCTGCAACCTTGTTCTTGTATTAAAACAGAAACCAACCAAGAGCTAATTATGGCCCAAGGGGGCATTAGTTTGCTGTCAATGACAGCAGGCAATGCTGAAGATCCTCAAACCCTTCGAATGGTTGCTGGAGCCATTGCTAATCTTTGTGGCAATGGTAAACTGCTAATCTTGTTCTACTTTTTGAAATTGTTTTAATTGTCTGCACTGTAGAGTGATTTTCATTTTACTGCTGTATAGATAAAGCATTGAATCACACAGACTCATTCCTGATAAAATATCCTTCTGGTGAGATGTAGAATATAGGATAGAAATCATGGACAACAAATTTGTTGAGCCACTGCTTTACTGCATGTTTCCATCTGTTCTATTTTGGATGATAATACTACGAGAATGCATGGACAACATTTTCTTGTTCCAGCTATAGTAATAGTAATATATATACAATCAATCAACCATACTTCTTTGTTAGTTATTTCTGGTAAAAGTTCTCTTGTTAGTTAAAATATATTGAAGAATATATTTTCATAATTAGAATTACTGGCAAACTTAGCCTTGAATGTTAAGTAGTTCAAAAAGGTGTTTGATGTCATCTTTGTTGAGATAATGAGATCTAGATCATTTTTTCTTATTAAACTCAACTGCTTATCTTCTATATTATTTTGGTCTTGGTTGTGCCTGGTGAATGCTCTAAAAAATTTCATGTTGAAGATTAAAGGAAAAATAAATATTTGGTAGAATATTGAGAATGTCAAAGCAGAGTTTGCTTTATGAAGGTTTCATGGGGTTGTGTTGGACATAGTAAAGTAGGATTTGATTCCTCTAGAGTTAGGAGATTGGTAAAGTGCAAAAGTAAAGGTTACTTGCTGTTAGATTATTTAGTGAGATCCAAACATAATGGAAGCTATCTATCCATGGATGGTTAACCATTTACTTTTGCACTTTATCAAGTTCCTCATTTTAGAGGAATCAAATCCATATATGTGGATGCTGAGAGTAACTCTAGTCTAGGAATCATCTACCTAGTTGGTACTCTTGAAACAAAAAAACTGCTGTCACTGACAAGTTTTGACGTCCCTGCATCTAGATAAGCTACAAACAAAACTAAGGGCTGAAGGTGGTATCAAGGCTCTGCTGGGAATGGTCAGATGCAGACATCCTGATGTGCATGCACAGGTTGCTCGTGGAATAGCAAACTTTGCGAAGTGCGAGTCAAGAGCATCCAGTCAAGGTAACTTATAGGCAGTCCCCAAGGCAAATATTTTTCTTGTGATGAACATTCATATGTTCATCCAAATGACACTTTTGCCTTTGAAATGACACTCACTCGTGCACTACTTCCATATTTCATTTTGCATATTTGGCACTTGGCATATTTTGGGTTTACTATATCTTACTCCATCAAGAGTGTCTATTTTTGCCTGAGTTAAAGTTTTATCGCACTGTACAGGGACAAAGAGTGGAAGATCTTTCCTCATTGAGGACGGTGCCCTTCCATGGATTGTGCAAAATGCCAATAATGAAGCCTCATCAATTAGGCGTCATATCGAACTTGCACTATGTCACTTAGCACAGCATGGTAAGTACCAACTACACTCTTGTCTGTGAACTAGAAACTAAGCTTCCATTGGGCTATGTCTCTCTAAAGACTCTCTGTCTGATTCATTCCAGAAGTAAATGCAAGAGACATGATTAGTGGAGGCGCATTATGGGAGCTAGTTCGTATCTCACGAGATTGTTCAAGAGAAGATATAAAGACTCTTGCACATCGAACACTAGTTTCCAGCCCCACTTTCCAAGCTGAAATGAGGCGTTTGAGAATAAATTACTGAAGAATTCTGTAAGTAAACCCAGCTGGCCTGAAAGTTCTGAAGATGCACAATACTTAGCAGTAATTTGGATGCATTGCTCTTTATAGGTATCCAAGCAAGAAATCTTTCTTCAGTGTTCTAGCCGAAATTTTAAACGAGCGAAAGTAGGTCTTGTATGTGGTTGATCCATCAATGAATAGCCGTAATTTAATTAAGGCAACTTGGTGTTTATATGGTCCGCATTGTAGTGTCTAGTTTTCAGGGATATAATTGATTTGTATATGCAATAAATAGAGGAAAGGGTAGTGACAATTTTGAATTTCTTCCATGGAATAGCTTGTTGCCATTCCTAGCGACAAGAGTTGATTTGTTGATTAGTGATGATTTGAATTGTATCAACCAAATTCTATTTGTTGAAGTTTGGACCCGTCAACATTCATATTTACATAAGGAGTGCCCCTAGCGAGTTGCAAATTAAAAGCCACTGCGTTATTTGAGTATAATTAGATTATTTCCGTTGATAATTTGAGATGACTTAAGTAGGTATGAAAATAAAGGCATATGCACCTCAACTTGCTTGGGACTGAAAAAGGATAAAGTAGTCTTTTAGGTAATAATGATATCAATGTATAATTATTGGGCAATGATGTTAGGCTAGCGACTGCGCCTAGCTTAATCAAACTTTTATTCAAGAACTCATGATACTGTCTTACCTAGTTAACTACTTAAATCCCTCATCCGGTCATCCCCATCATCATTAGTCTAATCCTGATGCTAGAGGTTTAGATTGTTATGTGAATAGTGATATTTACTCATTTAGCAACAATTGACGTCTGAACTTAATAGATGTTATCAAGATTAAATTTTGCGGGACTTGTCACACTTAAATGGAGATAATCGTCAATCGATGTAGACATTGTAATGGAAATGAGAGTGCAAACAACATTACTATTGTTATTGTCATCTGGGCAAAGGTTTACGTTGTAGATGGGCAAATAATAGTATAATTACATCTGAGACTGAGTGCATTGATGGCAACAGACTGTGAGTTACCCGAATAACAGATGTCTCATCTAACAGGTAGCTTTAGTGTAGTTATAATATGGTCAATGGAGGGGGAAGTTTATCAATCAGAACAAATTAAACCCATTTTCAGAAGAAACATCATTTTCCAAATAATTACTTGCTAGGACATAGCCTTATGTGGCTATTTATACAAAATTGATACTCGTACATTATTTTGTCTTTGCACAATGTTTTTACACACAAATTCTGCATATTCGTTCTTGTGCAGGATTTAGGCATTCTATCCCTATATGTTGAAAAGTAGAATAAAATAAAATTCAAGACCCGTGATATACAATCCGGTCAATCTGATGCGAGAAAAGAGCCAGGTTTCACAAGGTTTTATTTAATTTTTTCGGTGGGCAGAGGCAGAGCGTTTCATTACAAGTTTTAAAATAGTGATTGATTTTTATCAAAAATCAAAGTTAGAGACAGTTTCAGTTCTTTTGTCCCCATCAAGAATGACTACTTGATCGCGGCCTCAACAGAATAATCAATTGGAAAATGTTATCAGTAAACTAATAGTGGTCGTTAACAATAAATATTATAGCGATTAATATAAAGTTTTCACTTAATTTATTATTATAAAATATTTCATGTTTTTCCTTTCCTTTTTTATGTGTTTATCTTTAGTTTTTTTTAGATTTAACTGTTCTGCAAATCTCTATACTTTGATTTAATTTTCAATTAGATCCCTATAGTTTAAAAATGTTAAAAGATATCCCTATAGTGTATAAGATTTTTCACTTAGGTCCATATATTATAAGAAATAAAATATTTATAGAATATTTTTTCAATAAGAAGATGAAGAAAGAAATAGAATATTTATGGGATATTTTTTTTTATAATGATAGAGATTTAATTAAAAAATCTCATATATTATATATAGGGACCTATTTAAAATTTTTCAAACTATAGAGACCTAATTAAAAATTGAGTGAAACTACATGAACCTATGAACCTATAGAATAATTAAACTTTTTTAAATGTATAAATGATATTAATCTTATAATATAATTTAGTTAACAATGTATTTTCTTCAAAAAAAAGAAAAGTTGAGAATGTATTATCAATATATAGATCACTGAGGATAAATCTAAGACCTCCTGTCACTGTTAAAGATAACTTGCTTACCGTAATAAGATTATATGTTGTCCGTGCATGTCATATCTCAATCTCTCATAAACAGCGAAGATTAAAGTGTAAGATTAAAGTGCAGTGCTATATGGTTCTAAAGCCATATGCATAAAAAATGATGAAATGACATTTCTGCAGTATAATTGGATGTGTGGAAGAAATCACGATGGGATGAAAAAACAAGATCTAATAATGATATGACACTTGCAATCGCTCATTTTTTTCATACTCATGCATTTCTCAAGATTAAGATTACCTAGAAGAAAAACTATTCTTTCGCTTATTAATACAATGAATTGAAATTAATTAGAAGGAATAGACTAACAGGAAAAGGAAAAACAAATGAAACAAAATTGCATTCTCTCTTTTTTATTTGGAAGATTGATAAGGAAATGAAACTTTATTGATTTTATTTGAAGGTTAATTAAGGAATGGAAAAGAAAATTATACTGTTATAAGTTATAAATTTTTGTTTTCATATGTCATCTTAAAAATGTGTCTTTGAGAGGAGAAAAGAAGCTAAATATATCTCCTCATTTCTTTCCTTTTTTTCTATCAACATTTTAAACTCTCAAATATAATAAAGGAACCGAGCGGATCCGTTTGGATGAAATATTTTTAAATCTTAAGGAATGTAAAAATAAATCAAATAAAATACTTCAATTAAATTTTCTTTAATTTAAATTTATTTTAAAAGAATACATTTCCATGTCAAAATATTTAATCCAAACACATTCTGATTTCTTTTTTAATTTTTTTCCTCTCAGATATCTATCATCTCTATACATCGTGTATTAGGAAAAAATAAATAAATAAATAAATAAAAATAGTTAGCGAAGCACATGGATAGAAGGAAGCATGATTTGGATGCACACCTGAAAGCCGTGGTTAGAGCCGCAACTAGGACAAATAATGCTCAAAGCTTCCAACAAAGAATGGGTTGGTAAGGAACCAACCATTATATCATTAAACTACTAAGCAAGTTGAAAGAAAACATAAAAAAGAATGAGATTCTTACGTTGAAGGAACATAACAGTAGCTAGCTCAAAGGAATCCTATCTGTGTTTTTTAAATTAAATTGGCTGACCAACTGAATAGAGCAAGTTTCATAGTACAAAGTACAAACGTTACGATAAAGATCTGAAAATGTCTCACTGAGGATTGAAAATGATCGGAGTAGTTCATGTTATAATTCAACTAGTTAGATTACCCAAGCCCCATTTTAGAAGCAAATTACACTCTCTCAAGTTTGATAAAATTTATTCAACTTTATTTGTGTAAGTGTCATTATAGACAAATAATATTATTTATTGTGTAATAGAGGGAAAATAATGTATTAGTTTAACGAATTAATAAAATATTAGTGTAATAATTTTATAAATTTGAGATCTCTTGAACAAATTTTATAAATAAAAAGGAGATGAGTTAAATTTCATCAAAACTTAGAGAAAATCAATGTAATTTGTCGTTGTTTTTGTTTTTTTTAATCTTGACCGGCTTTGGCTTGGACTTGAGGAGAACTTCAATATATTCAGTTAACCAAGACTTATTCCAAGTTGAGATGGTGAGGCATGGCCAGAGGGAGACAGGCTACATATAACGCTCGAGAACCTTGTTGTCTTGGTTATTGTTGCCTTTTAATGAAAGTGTGGGGTGATGCCTCGAAAAAGAGCTTTCATCAGACAGTGCATGTGTTAACCAGTTGCCAAACTTGCATGTTTATCTCCTTACTATACATGTACTCAAAAAAATGAAAAGGATGTAACCAAAAAAAAATGAAAAGGATAAATAAAAAACGCCTTAAATATATTTTTTTCATATAAATATAGATTATTTTAGTTTTAGTCAATCTATTTATTATTTTTTTGTCTTTTAGTACCACTTTTTCCTAATATTATATATGCTTTTGATCTTTACACCTGTATTAAGGTCTCTAAAAGTAGTTATGCATTTAATTCTTAAAAATATTGAATTCTTTTGTCCTTATAAATATCTTAAAATTCTCTCTTTAATCCTTATCATTGTCGCCACTTAACCGTATATATCGATGACAGGGACCAAGTACATAAAATTAGAAAAACAATGGACTACAAATAAAAAATAAATAAATTAGAGGAAGTAAAATCAAAATGACCTATATTTATAGGGCGTTTGGAAATCTCTAAAATTCAATTCCATCAAGGAATTAAATTGAATTTCATATTTGGAAGTAACTTAAGTGAATAAATTAAATTTCTATGGGAATTGAAATCTAACAAAACTAATTAATTAAAATCATATTCAAAGGGGTGTAATTTGGTGTGGAAATTGAATTCCAACAAATGAAAATATCAAATTAACCTTACTTGAATATAATGTTTTATTCCTAACTCATTAATAAAGGATAAAATAGTAAAAGCAATTAAATTAATTCATTTTTAGATTCATTTCAAATCAAGGAATTGAATTGAATTCTTTAATTTATTGATTCATCCCAAATATAAGAATTCAATTCAATTTTGACAGAATTCAATTTAATTTTATCTCATTAAAAGATTCCAAACAACATGTTATAAGGACCAAAAACACATCTAAGCCATAAAAAGAAATTTTCATATATTATAATAATTTAGTTTTTTCAGAGCATTGTTAACAAAAGAGTGGCTAAAAAATTTAATATCTTCTAATAAATCTTCCTTATTACTTTCATTTTAAAATATTTTCTAAACCTTATATGTATAATAATGTTTGGTATATCGTAATATTACACCAACATCCATAATATTCTTTGTCTCTTAGTGCACCAATGCCCACTCCTATTAAAAGACAAAAAATATTATGAGTGTTAGTGCAATATTGTTACAATTTTGTTGTACACCTAAAATTACTCTAAAGATATTTAGTAAATATATATATATATATTTTTGTTTAATATTTGTTATATTTTAATACTTGCCAAGTTTCTAATAAAGTAAATTCCAACTTGACTATATCTAAGGCCCTACATCTTAATTAAGAAACCTACGTATATTAATGAACCCTTACCTCAAACCGAAACAAGGAAACAAAAAAGTTACCTCCAATCCAGAAATATATTGAGCCCAACATGATGTTCCCTTAGCTTGTTGCTGAAAACTGACAGATGAATGCGCTTATAATGAGGAACACAAAAAATGAGAACAAGAAGGAATGCAATGAATCATCACTAGCAGAAGCAGAGAGATTTCAAACACTTCACTAAGTGTACACATCAAAGTCACAACATACATACAGTGGAGAAGGCAAGCCCAGGTCAGCTACAACAACCATCACCATTCACCACCAGAACTTGATGAGATCAAATTTCTTCCTCCTCTAATTACTGCCACACTGGCCACACTTCTCCGCCATGGTTGTCATGTTATTCTCTTCTTCCTCCTTCTACAATCTGCGTCCATTTCTGGTGCAACTAGCTAGTAAAGTAATCAACTTCTACTGCGCGCTACATCTCCAACATGGGTCGAAGCAAATGTACCCCGTTATTCTTCTTCTCACAAACATAAAATCAAACTCACCAAAACAAAGAGGATGCATCAATTTAATTACAGTCTCAAACACACGTAAAACATATGATCAACTCACAACCTAAACAATCAAAAACCACATACAAACTCTAGAAAATTTAACCGCACAGAACCACAAATCGCACGTTCAACATCCCTACTATTCCCCTAGCTAGCTAGCTTTTCCTAAAAGAGTTTTGTGAATTCAATTCCTTGCTACGTGCCCCTCAACCCACCCCCAAAAAAACGAAAAAGGCTAACAAGAAAAGGAACTAATCATCAAGATAAAATTAAACCACGAAATAACACCACCACCACCGTGGAACTTGCAATGATACTGTTACATATCATCGTAATCATATCGTGATCAGTAAGGCGATCGACCAGTAGCCCAAAATGCCTCCGTTGGCATCTGAACAGAATTGAGAAGATTCGGATTCAAACCATGGAAAAGCGGAGCAGTTGCATCACCCAACAGCTGCGTCTGCTGCTGCTGACCAACACCACCACCGCCACCGCCTCCTCCAGCACCACTCGGGGAACCAATCGAACCACCACCACCACCACCGCCTTGCATTGGCATCGAAGGATCCTCTTCCTCCAAAGGAAGCCTCTCATAAGCAGCGTTGCTGAACGAAGCAGACATGATCACAACAGGCCCCGAAGCAATCAGCGTCCCGACAACGCTCCCTCCAACAACCTGCCCTTGCCCTCCCGCCAAGTATATGGTCAAACCGGACGCAGCCGGAGGAGCCGGCGGCGGCAGGAACGATCCGGCGAGGGACAAGATCTCGAACCTTCCGTGGAGGGTGACAACGGCACCGGAAGAAGCCGGTTGCCGGAGAGTGACGTTGGTGACAGTTCCGGTTCCGCTCATGATGCAAACCCCTCTCTGGCGCCGCCGTGCGAAGTTGGACACGCTCTCCACGATGTCGCAACCGTCCGCGACTTCCATCACGTGGGTTTTCAGCGCGTTTGCGCTGTCGCGCGTGATGATGATCGGCGGCTTCGGTTTGTTCTTGGATCCGGCGGGTCTTCCCCTTGGTCTCCTTGTCATTTCGGTTTCGCCTGATCCTCCTCCTCCTGGTGTTCCTTCTTTTCCTTCGCTGTTGTTGTTGTTGCTGTTTTCTTCTCTTTCCCTTTTCGCCAGGTTTAGGCCTCCGCTGCTTCCGCTTTGCTCGTCTTCTGTGGCTGTTTGCTGTAGTGCGTGGAACTGGTGTTGCTGCTGTTGGTGGTGGTGCAGATGGAGATCTCTTGCTGTGTGGAATGGAGGAGGAAGAGAATGGCCGTGTGCTGTAATTGGATCCATTGTTTTTTGCTTTATGTAGCTATATATGTAGAAATTGACTGATGAGTACTACTGTTGCTTTAATTTGCGTATACAAGAGAACAAGAAGATGAATTGGCCAGTTAATTCCAATATATAAACGAAATAAATAGAAGATAGCTAACTATATGATATCAGACCAGTGATCAGTGTCTTCTTCTCTTTGCTATCTGTGATGGTCTTCGCTTGCTAATTTGAACTGATCCAAGCGGAAAGTTGCAAGCCCAACATAATTTACTCTTCTTTGATCGCTTGAGCTGGCGTGGCTTCACACACACGTAGTACTCGTGGAGGCTGTGAGGGATTGGGAGTTCCTTTTGATGATGAGGAACTGTAAGAATGGACAAGGAAAAGACAATAAGAGAGAAACTAGAGACTGAGTTGTGTGCGTGCTAGCGAGCGAGGTTAGGGTTAGATAGATTGAGGAAAACAGATCAAAGGTTTCGGTAAGACTGCGTGCGTGCTTATGGGCGGTGGGTGGTCCCCACCTCTGCACTACACATATATTTTATTTTAATTATTTCTTTATTTCTTTATTCCTCAACAGCCCCTGCTTAAATTTTCTTTCCTCTTTTTTTTTTTTGCTTTAACTCAAGTTGATGAGCTTCTAAAAGATAAAGTAAATTTGTTCATACAAATCTCATGTATATGTGATCTTACACATCTATGGACACCTATGATTTATGTTTGATATGAAATAAAAACAAATGAAAAACAAATTAAAATTCAAGTGCCTCTTATGCTTATATTTTAAGGATTACAATCCTATAAAATGATGATAATTTAAAGTAAGAAAATGAAATTAAAAGTTTATTATCTTTAAATTAATTGATAGAAGATAAAATAATAATTATTAATTCAAAAGTGATTAATTTATTATCTTCTCAGTTAACAACCACACCTGTTTTAGAGAACTCTAATTTATACTTTATGTATGTCAGTGATAAACATTAAAAATTATTTCCATGTACATATAATATACCATTTTATAAAACCAATAATGTTATTTGAACCACAAAATTTAAGCTACTCAACACTCAAGATATGAAAAGACAGATATATTTTTTTCAACTTTTCTCTCCAAATTCTTTTTTCTCTCTTGGATGTACAAGGTGTTCCTCAAACTAGGATTCAAGTATCTTTATTGTTATAAAATTATGTATAAATGAACTAAAGGCTTTTTTTTTTTAACTATGGTACTCCTATATATAAGTGCTGGTATGAGATTGAATCTTTCAAAGATGCCCTCTAAATAATTATTTTCTCAAGGGTTTGACCACTAAGACTTAATGTAGTTGTTGAAGGCTTTCTTTCCCTCTTCTCCTCAAACCTCTGTTTATCATATTCAAAAACTGAAAGGAAAAAAATATTTAATGAAGATACCAATAAATCATAATATGTGAAAAATACACATCAAAATTCCGAATTACATGTAGGCTATAATAAAGGGGAGAGAAACAACAATATTGATCATATAGATATATGCTGTCTCTATCTTAACACTTACTCAAATTAAACTTACATTAGCATACGATTTCACATACAGTAGGAATAAAGTAAGAAAAATCCATCCATATACAGAGAGGTTTGAGGTACCCTTTTTTGGTCGTTTCATGAGAATATCCACGATACAAACGGGAACTACGGTGGTAATATGGCAGATTTGATTTTATTAATGAAACAATAGCTGGCATAATTAAATCTTAACAGGACTTGTGTTACGCAGAGTCTGAGGGTGTTTGTTTGTGCTTCAATTTTCTATGACCCAACCACATGCACCACTTGGGTCCTCTGCAAATTCCACCTATATATATATATATATATATATCTTAACCAAGTATTCTAACCTTAAGTTTGAGGTCCACCTGCTGAAAGCATGACGCGTGTCTCTTCCCCCGCTTCTTTCGGGTCTATTCCCGTGGTCTTCATCCTTGCTTCCCTGGACTTTACTCAGTTTTACCTTCATTCGCCAAAGAATCAATCATGTCATGGACACATGACTAGCACATCCAACTTAAATTTCACGATCATTGCACAACCTGTCTTATCTAATTTGGCCATGGCCATTGGACCCGAATACGATCCCAGCTGAAGGCACACTACCACCCTAGTTACATTTCTGAATTCACAATAAACAACCACGAATGGGAAATCAACAAATTAAAAAAAAAAAGAAGCTAAACGAGGAACTTAACATATGTATTATAAAGGGTTTATCTATCTACTTCTATGAGAACATTGATTAAGATTATAAGAAAAGAAAATTTGCTTTAAAAAAAGATAAATTTTGTAAGTTTCTATCAAAACCTTTGAAACTTTTTATTTTCTGCATTTTTAACCATTCTCTTTAGGGCAGTAATGATTAGCAAAACCCTATTATAAATTACATCAACATATATAGTAAAATATTTTATACCTCTAGTCTAGCTACTCGACTTATTCAAACTTCAAAGTTACATGTGAATGCTAGCTCCACCAATTGTTAATTGCTTAAGGATCAAGGAGAATTGGATCACAATATGGGAAAAGAGAAGCAAAATAAATGGTATGTATTGGAGTAAGCCCTAACTAAATTAAGTTGATACAGTTCAAAAATTTTTGTTTTAGCTTAAAAGAGCAAGAGCTAGCAATAGAAATTAATGTTTAGGATACGGCAAATACACTACAAGAAAAATTGATATTTTCAATGGTTAAACAATTAAAATGTCAATAAAAGTATTGTCAAAAAAGTAATTTCGACATAAAGTGAATTTTAAAAATATATATAAACTTTTATCAATAATTAGTACATGTCAAAAATATTTTTGGGTATTTTCAACATGCACTAATTGTGATAAAAGTCTACATGTATTTTCAACGATTACTTTATGTAAAATTACTTTTTTGACAAACAACTTTATTGACGAGAACCGTTGAAAATATCATTAAAAATACTCATTTTTCTTTCAGTGACAGGTGCATGTTGCTCGGAATGCCATGAGAATTGGGCTGACAAATTGGAAGGGTGAAGGAGTTACCTGCATCATCATGTATATAGGTTGTTTCGTGGGAAGGGGCACAGCTACTGACCCACATGCACCACACTTTGGGACAATCGGCGGCTTAAAGCCTTTAAGGGGAAGGGTAAGCAATATCAAGTTTATTTTACTACTTAAACATCGAGATTAACAAGACATCAAACACGGTGTGCACTACCAATACATGGAAATGATGAATGTTACAAAAGATAATGTAGCTTATAGCTGCAAGATGGTGGCCCGTTGTCAAAGTTTGCAAAAGATGACAAGCACTAACTCCTTTCAATTTTTCATGTAAAAAAACCTTATTTAAACGGATGATTACAGACACTCGGGGATCATTACGTAAGTAATTAAGAATTTTAAGTACATCTTTAACGAATATAGTGAATACAATAAGATAACTAATCATAAATGTAATACTTTTCACTAAATTCACTAATATGATAATTGAAATTATATCTAATTATATGTTCACACATAATTTTCATATTTGTTAACATAAAGATTTACAAAATGATACAAAAATTTGTGATAATTTGTACGTGATTCCTGAAATATCCCAAGTAATATATAAAGCAATTAGGAGTGTTTGGTTTCAGAAAATAGTTTTCAATCTTTTATTATTTCTTATAATTTTGTTTCTTGAATTTTATGCAGTAAATACTGAAAATTGTTAAAATTTTAAGATTAAATTTTTAGTTTTTATTTTTATTTTTTATAATACTAAAATTAAAATTAAAAATTATTTCCTAAAACCAAATATATTGGGCAATTTCATTATGCTGAAATTACAGTAATCGACCAAAGATCCGTAAAGAATATGTGTAACTTGAGACATTGTCCTTTTATATATATATATATATATATATATATATATATATATATATATATATATATATATATATATATATATATACTTGATTGATTTAATTTATTGTGGTAATATATGGTTTAGGGTCTAGGACTTTTAATAATTATATGGATATATGAGTTTTTGACTTCACAGTTTTATTGAGTTTGACCCTACACTAAGTTTAAATAAGATAACAATAAAATATAGTATAATTTATTTGTTTTAATACTGATATATAACTCTTGCTCTTATTGTCAAAATTTTCTAAATTTGCCACTGAATATAAGTAATTAGGTTGACCTCCAACAAATAATCAACTGCTAGATGGAATTTGATGTGCATGCATGTAATACTGAATCCGTAACAAACCCGTGTATTATCGATAGCCACAGGAGGTTAACAGAAAATTAGGGGTGAGTGGCTAGGTTAGTTATTAGGATCAGTACTGTGTAAAAGTTAGGGGCAGTGTGTGTTTGATGTTAGGAACATACATGGATAGGAGCTAGCATAATGGAAGTAGAAACAAGATGCAGAGGGTGTAAGGTTGGTGGAGAGCACGGGGTTGACCGCATAATCCAGAGTGTTGGAATGAGAGAGAGTGAGGAAAAGACGCGTGGGTGGCGCTGGCAGGCAAAATTAGAGGGAAGAGAGATATAAATAAAAGAGTGGTGCTATTTTAACAATAAAAAATAAATGTCAATGGATAGTTAATCAAATTTAAATATAGAAAATTAAAATTTATATTTTTAAATAAAAACCACACAAAATTTAAAGATGATAAATTGTGTATTGACATGATATTCAAAGTGTATAGTTGAAAAAATATTTTCCTGAATAAAAAGACAGTGAAAAGAGCCACATAACGGCACGAGCGCCGGAGAGTTTGCCGAAACTGATCATCATATATACTATTAAAAAGCACAAAGAGGCCAGCTGAGCTGAGCTTGCAGCTCACACCTCACACAACTCACGACCTAAAAACTCGATCCCTGCGTAAATAAAACCCATGCATCCCAAGATGCTCTTTGTCGGCCCTACTCCTTTCTCACCAATTCATCACCTTATGCGAATTTTTTATATAGTTTAAATATATATAAATTTTTAGTACTAATAAAAATTACTTCCTCTTCTTCAAAATAACTCTGAATTCGGACAAAATAGTATGTAAAAAAATGAATGTAGTTGGACACAGACAACATTAATTATTTCGGCTTCTCCGGAACTCACTAACATTTCTCTCACGGTGTGGTGGACCCCCTCACTGCCTGTAGCTCTTTTCTTCCCTTTCTCTCTATGCGTGTTGTGTGTCAGAGATTCATGGACGCATGCCATGCCCCCTCTTCAACTCCAACTCTTATCCACAACCCCATTAATTTCTCATTTGGGATGTGCCAAATGACAATGATCATGTGAAGGCGTGTTGTGCATGATCTAGCTACACTCTTCTGTAAAATGTTTAGGTTTTGCTAACTTTATTGTCTTTGATAAGTGTACACTGTAATTAAATATTTTAAAAAGTTATACTTTTCGTATATTTTTTTAATCCTTAAGAAATGTCATCAATACACTTTCTAACAGAACCTAATTTTTTGTAGTAAATTAGTTACATAGAATATTGGGAAGAAAATCAATGCATGTAAACCAAAAAAGCTGAGTTTGTTAACTTAAGCTTAGCTCAAATAAATATTCCTGTTGCATAAATAATTGAGTTAAAAAAACGCTGCTGCTGTCTACGATTGTCAATTTTCCCAGAAACGCGCAAGGTAAGATGCCAAATTAATAAACATTTATAAGCTATGTGATAGAGGACGTAATTCTCTCTCACTATTGTTATATATAAAATATATGGGCTAAGTTGTAGGCAAATGTTTTATTAATAAATTTATTGACATGGAAGCTAGCTTGAAACATTGTGGATTCTATACCGTTGAAGCTTTTTGTTTTCTTGTTTATCTCATACTGCGCTTAGCTTGTCTCAACTTTCGACCACAACACCACTCCCTTTAATTTTTTCATAATCGAAAAATAATAAATTAGAATGTACGAATTAAATGCCATGTTATGTTCCCTTCTTTGAATTCACCGTTACCCTATGTAGAATTTAGTCCATATACATTATATAACTTCAATCCACTTTTTACACTGCACTACTCCTACGGTGCTTTTTCTTTATTTAATAAACCAGAATTGTGGCTTTTTTATTTCTGTTAAATAGTTAAACAAGGAGGGTTTTCATGAGTTTACAATAATTTTCCTTTGGCTCGTTGGATAGTCGTTTTTCCGGCTGTTATAGACGCTAGGTTTGTCCTCATCTTGAATATCGAATGCTATAAATTGTGCTACTTGGCGACTCGCCCAACAAGTGAGATGCATGAATCTAAAGGTGTTGATGACCCATCCTATCCAAAACTTAATGGGACAAGTTCAATTCATATTTTAGGCTCCTATTCAAAGTTAAATAATTTCCTAAAAGTTTATTTTTCAAATGATAATTAGTAATAAATTATAAAAATTTATATTTTAATGATATATTCTACTTAATTAAGTTAATATTACCTTTTTATATTAATATAGTTTATTCAAAATATATATTATAAATATTTTTAAAATTTTATATCTTACTTTTAAAATTATATGATTTTACTTTATATAATGTTCAACTCTTTAAATATTATCCGAAGGTTAAGTTTAAAAAAGGATAATGCTATATGTCTAAAAAAATATGTAAAAATCTTTGACAAAAATTATAATAATTATTGGATGAAATAAAGTGTTATGACTCATTAATTCATTTAAAGGCCAATAATTATGTCACATAATTTGGATACAAAATTTTGGATAAGTTTTTTATTGTCTAGCATTTTTCTTTTAAAAAATATATGATCAAACAATAGGTGGGATTCAGGTTTGGTTTGACCAAACTGAAACCTGAAATATGTACACCCCTCCCTTCTTACAATTTACAATTGAAAGACAAAAAATTTGTCCGAATTTATGTCAAAACCAAATTCAAATATATTTTCAGCGTCCAAAAGGGCTTCATCACAAAACAATCAATGCACTGGGCCTTGAATCGTAGAACGCCACCTCATGCACCCCCTCTGCTATGTGCTTTGCACTAAGAGCACAAGAAGCAAGGCGCCAACAGCCTCCCACTTGATAATAGCATGTAAATCGAAGTGTCACATCCACCAGCCCCACCTGAAACGAGGTCAACTCACTAACCATTTGACTTCTTGAAATGATGTCGGTCACAACCTGTTCTTTGCCAAAAGCAATTATGGGGGCACACACTTTTGAGTATTTTTAATATGTAATAATTATTAATAAAAATTTATAAAAATTTATAATTATTATTTTATGTTAAAATTATTTTTTTTGATAATATTTTTAATTTATTAACACTTTAAATATCAATAACCATTTAAAATCTCATTTTCCTTATAGTGTTCATCGAAGGCGCGCTTTAGGCTGCAAGACAATGATGTAGGGCAATGCAAGGTACAACACAAGGAGGCAAACGCAGACTGACGATGGCACAGGGAGGCGGAAACGAATGGCATGGTTTTGGAGACGGCTAAGGTTTCGCACACCTTCCTACACAAAGTCAAAGCCAAGATCGAAACTTGAGGAAAATTTAATCCGAAACCAAAACGAGATATGAGAAAAGCGTAATGAGATCTAAGGGGAAGAAGTTTCCTCCGCCCAAAATGAGGACTAAAGTCATAACTAAACCCAAATTCGGTTATGCCAAAACAAAATCTCCGGCCAGCTAGACCCCCACTTTCAACGCAATACAGCAGCAGCACCAACATCGAAAGTGCGACAGTCACAATAACTGCAATCGCTCATGATTTCATTTTGTTTTGTACCGGAATCAAGTAAGATTTTAAATTTTTTTAAGGAAAAAAAAACTATTTGATAAGAAGTTTTTATGCAGAAGCTGCCACGAATTCCTAATTAATAACTAATCATTGTTGGGAAAAGAAATGGAAAAAAGTTGCTAGCAAGTTGCAATAACTTATTTTATCCCTTTGTGCATGAACACATATTTTTGAAGCATTTAGATTTTCATTTGAGGTTAATTCTAATATTGTGTTGGTCTAAGATTTCATATTTTTATTTATTATCTCCTTTATATGATATTTTGAGATAGTTATGATAAAAAATAATTATTTTTAATAATATAATAATACATAATTAAATAATAGTATAAAAATTTAATAAAAAATAATAGATTAAAAAAATTATACTTAAAATATATCAAATTAATCATCTCTATTTTATAAGTAGGCATGACATACTGTTTTCTTTGCCTCAATATACTTTTGTTGATTGCCAAGCACACGAATTAATTAAGTAAACCCAAATGACTCCAAAATAAGATTATTTGTCATTACAAGCCAAGAAATATAAATCATGTTGTAAGGATATGAGATTGGGCCGTGACAACTGGACAAGGGTCTTGAATTCACTATACACCCAAAATAAAAAATATTACGTCTCGTTATACGCCTGAAATTGAACATAAAATTAGATTTTGAAATTAAAATTAGGTGATTCAATTTCAATTTTTATGTTAAGAGTATTATATATAATTGAAATTATACTTTTACAATCCAATTTCATAAAATTTGAAAACTACTAAAATTAAATTAAATAAATATATCTTAATTCTTAACTTATATTCTTTAAATTATCAATTCCAAAACTTATCATATATCTTTTTCATCGTTAGAGTCTATATATTATTTCTTTTATTTATTTTTGAATAATCATATTAAAATTCTTTAATAAATTCAAATATAAAATTTAAGATTATAGATCAGCTCTAATTCCAACACCCAAATTGAATGAACTCTTTTTCATTTCCCTTTCAATTCTTGCTTTAGTCTTACCTGCTTGATTTCTAAATAGGATACCTGTAAAGAGCCAATTACATGTATAGATAGACACCAATTTAAAATACAGATCTAAAAGAGGCGATTAAATGGCCTTTTACATTTGTCCACAGCCAAATCAGGATGTCATGTGGGGTACGTCCACGTGAATAAGATAATCGATGGATTAATGATAAGAACAACTTCAATCATCCAATCCCCATCCGGGATATATGGGGCAGGTAATTAAGCTAGCGTTCCCCCGAGAGAACCTTTGACCATCTTTTTGTCCACTTTTATTAATTTAAGATTGACCTTAACGCTGATTTCTCAGTCTGATCAGTTATCTATAGACTATAGGAATCTACTAATCTTGGGTATTTATAATTAGAGTGTTAATTTTAATTTCATTGATATTAAGATTTGTATACTATATTCATCTAACTATTATTGAGACAACATAAAAGAAAACGTTTGAATGATTATTTAGCTTCACAAACTCTTTTAACAGTGACAACTTAAATGATTAATTAATAATGTAAACTCTATTACAATGAGATCAAATCATTACTAGTATTAAACTAAATCCTTATTTTTATTGACTATTAAACTTAATCCTTATATACCGAATGCCTAGTGGTTGAGAAGAATAAAACTTTGGTTGAGAGTCTAACTTAAATATATGTCGTAACAGGTGCTTCAATTCATTTATTTAATATTCTTCATCAGGATAATTGCATAGCTTGACTTGAAATTCACGCATCGCCCATTTATAATTTATTTGTGATTTAACATTAATTAACTTGAAATAAGTGAAACTTAATTATATTTGCCACTGCTCTTTATTTATCGTCACTCTCATTCAACTAACATTATATTTTTTCAAATGTCAAAAGCCACTGACAGTTCACAAAAATTTATTTAGTTTTTCAAAATTATCCTTTTTTATGATAAAATATCTTTCTCATTTGTTAATTAAAAGAAAAATTTAATGATAAATATATAGAGTAAACGTCTATTTTACATTTAATATTTAAAATATGACATCAATTTGATTATTAAAAAAAATTGACATCAATTTGGTACTAATATTTTAAATTTTAATATTGATTTAGTCCTAAAAAAATAAATTTGTAATATCAATTTGATTCTAACATTTTATATTTTGACATGAATTTCGTCATTCTGTTAATATCATTAATTAGTGTAAATAGCATTAATAATCTATCAACAATTTTAAGTTGATAAGTTAAAATCGCATCCTCAAGTTAATTAGTCTAAAAGATAAATAAGTAATATAGCATCAGTGCACTAACATGCCAATTAAGATAATTTATAATGAAAATTATTAATACTTTTGAAGATTGATATAAATTTTTTTAGGAGACTAAATTGATGTAAATTAACTTTAAAATGTTAGCATTAGAACAAGATACCTACTCAAAATACATATGTTGTAATCACCAGGTTTAGTAACAACACCCCCCCCTCTTCTCTCTCCTCTCCTCCCCAACCTTATTCAGAATTAATAATCTTGTAGAGTAATGATGCTTTCGGGAGTTACGACGACTTTGTAAGACTGCTCAATTATATATATATATCGGAAAAGTAGTTGAAACTAAGTTGATGTTTACAATTATATGTATATCAATATATATATTGGTGAAAATAGTCTACCTTTTTGTTTATTAAATTATTAAGTATAATTTTATTTTATATCTTTAGATTTGTTTAATAAACAGTAAGTAGAACATGCTTTTTTTTTCCTACATAGAATAGCAGACTTTCCTAAGATCGCATATGGAACATGAAGTTTGTCTGTTTCAGTTTAAGCGTAGCAGAAGCCAGGTCTTTTTCATTGATTCACAGTCTAGCAACGTTGCGTTCACGGGTTTATAGAATATATATGCTGTCGTTACAAGCAATTACACACCACTAATTAATAAGCTTATAGTATATCCAGAAAACTACGATACAATGGATTTTAACGTAACTATCATGTTCTACGTTTGGAATGGGTGCTAGATTTATTTCTCTCGTTAAAATGGGTCGACTTGTTTCTTTCTTAGGCTATGTTTAATTTGGTTGAATGATAAAAATGAGTAATTTTTAATTTCCTTAATTTAGTTTTATGTGTTAAATTGCTCCTAAAGCTCAATAACAAAAAATTTATTCTCACTTTTACTCTCCAACCAAAAATACATTATACATAAAAAATATTAATAAATTACACTCTCTTTTTCAAATAATTATTTTATTACACATTTTTTCCTTTGTTTTTAAAATATACACTTCCCATAAGCTATTAGGATTTATCTAGTGGTGAAAGATTCTGATAGTATGCATAAAATGCTAGACTTAATTTGTAACCAATGTAATTTTTAAAATATCGAAAAAAATATACTCTTATCGCCGCTAAAAAATGAAACCGTGATATACTTTAAGATAATTAATTTGAATGATTAACAATGTAAAAAAAAAAAAAAGAGAGAAAAATTACACATCTTTCAATTAAATGGCTCCATGTGTATGACTTTCGAAGTGATAAGTTGGAGTCAGACTTGTTTTATTAAAATATATGGTTGAATAATTGTATTAAAAGATTTAATATTATAAATGTGTTAGAATTAGTTTCTATATTTTAAATTTTTTTTACATTCATTATTTTATGTTTATCATATTATTTTTTAATCAAATAATTATTTATGAACAGGTATACATATTAAACTATATGTGATTGGGATGGGAAAGCTAACTTATCCATCGCCAACTATTTATATATTGTCATGTCTTAAATTTGATTCTCAGATTTTTTGTCATTGATGAGTAATATGTAAATATTTTGGTAAATGTTGGATAAGTTGGCATGACCACCATAGACTAAGACGATTCTCTCATAGACCTAAACTTGATTTGCTAGTTAAAAAAAATATAATTTATAGTTATTAACTTCAAAAAACAAAATTGTTCCTCCTGTTACACCTCAATTTGAAGGGAACGATAATCAGCTTTTGAGGAGAAAAAAGACGGGAACTACTTTTAGTGAATTATCTTCTATTCCTACTTAGGTGGAGACTTATGTGGTGACAAAGGAGTTTGTGACCATCCCCGTGACTGATTAGGAAATTACTCTTTTGCCTTCAACTTTTTCCCCCTCACCCCCCATCCTTTTTCTCCTCTCTTTTCTACCATCACTCATCGTCTCTCAGCTTCACCAATCACACACTACAATCTAGAATCACATCTATATCCCCAACCCATATTACCTCATTCAATCAATTCGAAAATTCTCATAATAAAAAAGCAAAAATCTTGAAAAGAAAAAAAAAATTCAATAAAATTATTTGTTGCAAGTTAAACTTGGCAACTGGTAAATTGCAACTTGACAAATTGCCAATTGATCGATTAGAAACTTGGTCATGATGGTTCTTTAGACAACATCATTAGCTTTGAATGATCATTGTTGAATTGTTAGTTGTACATGGTTTTAGATAGCTGGAAATTCACAACAGTACACAAGTTGAAAATTAGCTAGCCAATCATAATTAAAGCAAATATTAATTGTCTAAGTTGGTTACTTGAGGAAACAACCGGCCATTTAGTAGTATAAATATGGGTACCATTTCATTGTAATTGTATAAGCGGCTATGAGAAAACAGAGAGAAAAAACAAGAACTTCAACAAGTTCTATATTTGAATGTTATGTGTTTTGTAAAATTAGCTACTAACAAAAACCAAGCTTTGAGTGTATTATTTTTCTTTCAATACAAACATTTTGTGAGATTAAATTTTGTTCTCTGAGTGTTTATATTTTGTTCCCATAGCATCTAAATTTCAACAAGGCAATTTTATTTAAATTGCCAACATCTAGTATTAGAGCTTGTTGTATCAAAATTGCAGCAAGTTCAAGCACAGGAGCAAGTCAAGTTTAACAAGTACAAACAACTATCTTTAAGTTCAATGGCAAATCAAATTTTGCCATGTGGAAACCCTTGATGGAGCTATGTTTAAAAACCAACAGTTATGGAAACATCATCAAAGAAGGTTTTGTTGAACCAACTGAAGGAGATAAAGGAAAAGCTGATATACAACAAGTAGATAAAAATCATCTACTTAATGAAAAAACCTTATTTTTTATCTGCGATTGAGCTATCCGTCTCTTGAGAAAATTTTCCATGCTAAAACAGCAAAAGAGGCTTGGGAAATTTTATTCAAGACATATGAAGGTGCTGACCAGTCAACTAACGAGGTTACAAGGCTTAAAACGCGGTCGAGCTGATGGACTAAGGAAGAGATGAAAGCATTTGTGATTATTTCTACGAATGGACAAGCTCATCAACGAAATGAAAAATAATGGTGACAAAATAAAGGAGAAAGAAATCATGGAGAAAATTATGCGTACACTTTCAAGTTTTGATTACGTGGTAGCAACTATTGAAGAAGCAAAAGATCTCACACCATGACTCTAAATAATTCGCAAGCATCTTTAGAGTCACGTGAAATGTGCATGAACGGAGTTCAACTGGAAATTGAGCAAGCATTAAAAGCACAAACAAATGTGAGAAACAAGGGACTTATGCAAAGAAAGGGGAACCACCATCAAAGAGGTCATAATTTCAAAGGAAGATGGAGAAATCCTCAATCTGACTCAAGCCAAGGCACACAAGGTAATGACTCTTTTCAAAATAAATTTAATATTCAATGTCATAAATGCCCAAAGTATGGACATTTTCAGTCTTAATGCAAATCTCATATTCAGTGCCATAATAATAAGTATAGTCACTATAGTCAAGAATGTCGTGCTAAAGCATTGAATATTAGAAAGCCATGCCAAATTGTAGAAAGTGAAGAAGATACAAAGACGATGCTTACAACAAGTCATGCAGGAGCTAATAAAAATGACAACCAGTGGTTGTTAGATACAGGGTGCAGGAATCATCTAAGTGGAAAAAGGAACTATTTTTGAACTTAGATGAAGTTACTACACCTCAGTCCGCTTTGGTGACAATTCAAAACTTGAAGTCTTGGGGAAAGGAAAGATTGCCATCAGATTGAAAGATGAATCTTTGAATTACATTTCTAATGTATTCTATACACCTGGTATATGTCACAATCTTCAAGTGTGGGACAACTTGCTGAAAAGGGTTATAATTTAAAATTCAACAAGAAAGATTGCACAATAAATGATGCTGAGATGGGCTTGATAAAGACAAACATGTCAAGGAATCGTTTATTTCCAATGAACATTAGGTATGATGCTTGTTTATGTTGCAAAGTTACATCTGTTGATGATAATTGGATTTGACACATGTGGTTTGGACATTCAACTTTGAAAGCATCAAATTTCTTGCAAATAAAAAATGGGTTACTGCTTGACCTTATCCAAGCTCCTGATCAACTATATGAAGCTTGCTGACAAGTTTGGCACCTCAAAACAACACCTTGACGCAAGATTATACACCACCACTAACACTCCAACAACTATGCCACCTTCGGCATCTTTAAGATTCTCATTGACGAGGCCAGCGAGGGGTGGGTAATGGAGTGGGTTAGGTCTGTTTCGCAATGGCACTATAGGAGGAGTGAGGGAGTGGTGGTGAAAGCGATGAAAGAAAAGAAAAATAAAGGATGATAAAAGGAAAAGGTAAAATAGACATATCATTGTAAAATTATTTTTGATAAGTATTAAAATAGAAATATATTTTTTAATATGAATTAATTTTAACCATTAGATAAGAAGATCAATGGCTAAAATTTAGTGACAAAACTTTTTGTCCCATATAAGAACTCACCATCCTATTTATTATTAAGGTTGCAGACAAAAGGAGTAGTCACTTTCCCCTTATACCCCTTACCTTCCCGTTATCCGTAATCCAAACGCGCTGTTAATCTTTGGGCTTTAAGGTCACCTGCTCTTAATGTCTTGCTGGGTCAATTTCGGCTATTAAAACTAGTTCAATTGTCTCCGATCCCTATTAGGCAGTGTACCCATGAAAAGTTTTACCAAGAACAAAGTGTGCCCATGAAAAGGTTAATACCGAATTAGCTCCATCCATTTTAATTTATTCAACTTTTTTTTTTTTTTTTGGGTACAATATTCAACTTTATTTTAATCAGGTAAAAGCAAGGGTTAGACCGTGAGAATGTGAGTTGGACTACGTTTTTTATCTTTCTTTTTTTGGGTCTGAACTGTGTTTTTTAATCTTTTATATTGGTCTCTAGGATTGTGGATTGAGAGGTTCTTTGATAACCTGGGCCTCATAGACGCATTCCCCAATCAAGTCACAAGCCATGTTGGGTTGTCTGACCAAAAAATCTAACGTTTCAAAGAATTTTTCGTCAAGATGTGAATGACACACAAAAAATAAAAAAAAAATAAAGAAAATCAAAATATGAATGACATCATTTGACAAAGAATATATGTCTTCCCACAGATATACAAAATTATTCATGTGCTTTTATTCAACATCTTAAAACTTTTAAAAAGATATTTCATAATATAATTTCATAGCTTCTATAACTAACTAATGCTATAGAATTTGATTATCGTTACCCTTTATTCTTCTAAATCGGTCATACTTGAAGTTCAAAAGAAATTTTTGCGTATATGAAGTCATGTATTACGAAAAGCACTCCCTATAGATATTTTTTACTTTTCCTGGCCGGCATGAATGTGCTTATGATCGAATGGCAGATAATCATTTGACTCCTAGATTTCTTGCCTTGTTTAAACTGTATGCATGTTAGATGTAAAAGACAGTACGAGGACCCTATGCACCGATGCAAATGGTAGGAGACCAAAAATCTAATGGCGATTTGTGATGGGTGTCGTTATATTGGATGAAAAATCCTATGTGAGGATC
The DNA here is from genome assembly GCA_030441495.1 of Dalbergia oliveri. Taxonomy (NCBI): domain Eukaryota; kingdom Viridiplantae; phylum Streptophyta; class Magnoliopsida; order Fabales; family Fabaceae; genus Dalbergia; species Dalbergia oliveri. The sequence goes on along the minus strand of JAMLFY010000004.1, from coordinate 13,824,621 downwards.
GCACTCTTTGGATTGTAGCAATCAATTCAATATGATTGAAGCCTATTAATAGTGGGAATCGCCTTGCCTTGCTTTGCATACCGCGTCCCTTTTGTTTAAGTTTGCTGTGACGAATGCAGCCGCACAACTTTACAAAACCTTTCCATCTGTTCATTCAAGCTCTATCACTAATAGGAAAAAAAAAAGTTGCCTCCAATAAAATACTTCCCTCTTTAACATCTTGACAAAGCTAAGAAGTACACATCGATCTCCACTTGAACAATTTTATATATCAATTAAAAGTAAGTGCAAACAACTCCTCATCTTATTTTTCCTCAATAATTTGAACTTTCTATACATATCTTTTACGTTTGGTACTTTGCGTTACCCTTTATTTCAATTTGAATTTTCTTTTCATAATGATAGAACTGTGGGCAAAAATAAAAATAAAAAAAGTTTCCTTGTCCTTCTGTGGCCAATTATGATTTTCGATCGGTATCTCTTACATTCTCGATCAACACGATTTAGCCGATTTCCATTTATTCTCGCTATTTCGATCCTATTAACTTAATTTAAATATGCTGCAACATAATTGAGATTTAGTAATATTTTTTTAAGAGTTTAATTTTAATGCATTGACTAAATTTTCTTTACACGGTCATCTAATTATATTTTATTACATCAACAAAATATGTTTGACTTCCACCCTCACTACAAGTCATATACATAGGAGAATTCGATTGGATGAAGTAAAAACTTTTACATTATTGATGCATTTAAATTAAATCCTTATTTCAAATATATGAAAATGTTAGTTTCCTTAACAACATATACTATATGCTAACATTCATAAAAATGTTACTAAAGAGTTTTGACAATACTTTCTATACTTTTGAAGATAAAATGCATTTTACTCACCTAAAATTTAGGTCATGTATAGTTTACACTTGCTTTCAAAATGTATATCACAATACCATAAACTTTTTAAATAGTGCAAAACATCTCATTCGTTAAGTTGATATCTATTTCCATCATTAAGTAGTCATGTGCATATTATATATACAATTAAACCAACAAAAATGTCATTTTTTTAATCAAATTTCTTAATCCTAAACCCTCCCCCACTTAGAAATGGATAAAATACATACCCTTCATATGCTAGAGTTCGATTGTAATAAAAGGGTATTTTTGTCAATTTCTAAGTAAAGGAGGGTTTAAGATAGGGAAATTTAATTAAAAGTAAAGACATTTTTATCTGTTTAATTATACATATAACATAATATGACTACTTATTGGTGGAGTGTCAACTTAATAGAAGAGGTGTTTAATACTGTTTGAAAAATTCAAGTGTTGCTTACGCATATTTCAAAAATCAGGGTGTAAATTGTATATAACCTAATATTGAAGGGGTAAAATGTATTTTATCCTATTTTTAATAACTCAGTTTTAAGTATTACTAAACAAATTTAGCAACACTTTTAATAATAAATGTTTTCTGAAAGTCAAATATGGTGTAGTATACCCTCTTAACATTTATTTATGAACAATGTTATATAACCAGAATAAGTACAAAATATGGTGATCAGCCATAATGATGTGTTGAGACTTAAAAATAAAAGAGTCAAAATAAAGAAACTAGCAGGGAAAAAAAAAAAAGGACTTATCCAGTACTCCACAGTCATGCCGCTGAAGTCGAGCATCAAAAGTTGGGTAGTATCCTCTAGCCACGAAACATTTTCCTTTATTTATTTCCTAGTCCATGCTAATGTCTATTCGTACAATGTTAAGTTTTGCCTAAGGTGAAAATAACTTTATAATAGTGTAGACAACCTCTTAATCAGAAAATAGTTTGGACAACTCTATCTTGAGTTGGTTTTTGGATTGAGTTAAACTCACACAGTTCAAACACTGTATTAGAATCTATTGTATATTTTATGTTAAGCGATTCAAAGGTGTTAAGTCTTGCTATCTTTAAGCTCCAGAGATGTCCAATCCTCTTCGAGAATGTGTTAAGTCCCATGTTGAAGAAGTATTTGATCAAGAAAATTTGAACAACCTTAATTATCGCTTAAACTAGATTTTGAGGTTTGAGTTAAACAATTATAATCCACACCATTTGCCCCATTCTCGAACTATATAATTCTACTTTCCAGCGTGTGCACCCAAAGTGGATGAAGCTTTTATTTCAACAGATATAATTATTTATATATTATGCTTCAACTTGTGCATTTTGATTAGAGTGTTTATTATAATGATACAATAATTAGTGGAGATAGAAGAAACAAGTTAGATGATTGGCTAAGCTTTTGCTATGCGCATGGACCAACCCTTAATCCCACTACCCACTTTACAGAATCCTATGAATCTATCTTTGATTGGAAAGTAAGTTTGGAGAGGGAAAAAAAGAAATACTTTTGTGTTTGTGGAAATATCCTATGTATACTTGAATAATTATCCAGTTATAAATATTCACATAGTTAGAAAAATGTTAATGTTATTGAAATTTAGATTAAGTTTATAAAATTACCTTATTTATTTTTCTTTCTTCCTTAATTATTTTATCTATTTCCACTTAGTTTCTCTCATCCATTACTCAATTAATATGGATATGATTGGAAAAATAATTAATGTTACTTTAAATTTATAAATGAACAATTATTTAAAGATAATAAAATATTTAAAATAGACAATTATTCAAGGATGAAAGGAGTATTTAATACATTATCCATGAATATTTACAATAATCCATTTTGATTTTTTATATAAATTTTATATCATAAATAAAAATAAGTGATTATAAATATGCATAAAATATATATTAAATATATTCTAGGAGCATAGAAGAATTTTTTTTTTTAAAAAAAATGGACGCCTTAGCCCTCGGGTATATGCTTCACCTTTCGGTTCTCTTTTCGGCCTATATATGCTCACAGTAATACTACAAGTGCTTTTGTGTGATATGGCCAAGTATTTTGGTTTGGTTATCTATCTGTTAAAGTCTCACTCCATGGCTGAATTTCCCATATATCTATATCCTCCCCAACACTCTATAGGCATATGTTGCATTTATATACCAATACTACATTCCTTTCAAGTTTTTTTTTAAATAAAATATCCAAATTAATTTCTTAGAATGATTGGGAATAAATTAGTCTCTATAGTTTCATACAATGTACAAAAAGATCAATTTATCCTTTTTTAATTGGAGAAGAATAAATTTGTCCATTTTTTAAAATGAAGAACCAATTTAACACAAATTTAAATATTTATTTTTTTATTTTTGGTAGATGATACGGATGCCCCAACACGACATTCCTATCTTTGAAATAGATATCCTAGTTGCAAGAAATTAGGATAACGGAACTAATACCCTTTCGTTTATTTTTTCAGGGGGAGGGGGAGGGAATAGGATCCAAACCAAATTAGTGTGGGATTATAAAGCTACACTTTCGGTCACTTTGCTTAGCCTCGTCTACATAGTTTATATTATTAAGTTGACATATGAATAGTGCTTTCAGCCTAACCTGGTATCAATCAAGGGAATTAATCAGCCCGAATCAATGTAAATACTTGACAGTGGTTGATTCTTCAGAGAGTCAAAGACTATATTCGCCTATACCTCCCAAGGGATCAAGCTAGCTAGTTAAAGTTGTATTTGTGTCACAGATGCACGACTTTGAGAAACGTTTACTGCTGTCACTAATCAATAAAAGATGATTATAGTGTAGTCTACTTCGGGGTTTATACATTTAAGAATTTTTTTTTCCCTTGCCTTGGAAGCGTGCAATAATTTTCAGGCGCAAAAACGTGCTAATCAGTTAAACTTTAAATAGATATGCGCGTACCATTAGACGAGGAATAAGTGAATAACAATAAGCCTAGCTAACTGCACATTCCTTCATATCTCCAAGGGATCACGAATATTTGCCACCGCTGGTAGTATTCCAATTTGGAAAACACTAAATTATGGAATTGTGTTTATGGAGTTGTGGCAAAGGTGAGTGTAGCCGTGTAAGAATATTACCATCAAGTTGGTTTAAAAAAAAAAAGGACAATGTTTCTATCATATCTGAGGAAAGTTCTATTATCTTCATGACAATCTGGCATCCAAATATCTAGCAGACGGCGGTTTTCATTTTTGTAGCCTGGTTTAACTTATTGCTATAACGCTGCAACCAAAAAAAAACTAAGAGTTGAAAGCAGTCATTTTTTAATCAAACTATCTTTTAAACGTATGATCAACAAAATCATTTAAAAGACCACTCATGTAATTTTCATTTTGCTGAATATTAAAAAGATAATTCAATGGTAATCATGTGTAGGATACTCTATAAGCTGAAAAATTTTTTGTTTAGAATTTAGAATGGTAAGAATTAAAATTCAAATTAAATAATTTAATTATAGAGGTTTTCGTACCATACATACATTAGCAAATCATCTTTGTAAAAAATATTAAGCTATTAAGACAAACAACTTTTTCTTGTATTTTTAGCAATAGTTTGTGTTTGATTTTTCAAAGCCATACTAGAATTTACACTTTAACAAGTAAAAATCTTTTGGTATAGAAAGAGATTTGAGACAGTCAGAAACACAAGCCATTGGTAAATATGACCTGTTCTGAGATCTCATCTCCTTTTTAATTGGGAACACAATTGACACAACTAGTAAGGCCCTCCACCCATGAGATTTTTGTCTCAAATATTAAACTTACTAACTTAGGTTCTTCTTTAAAAGTATGGGCCATGCAGATTTAACAAATAACAATTTAAGGACTTGTGCTATTATGTCTCTTTTCACATCAGTTTAACCCTTTATATTTAGATACATTTAAAATAAAAATAAGTTTTATCAGTTTTATATATATATATACTGTTTATGAGTCCTATTAATTTGATCTATGGGACTAAGGGTTCCTAAAAATAAGTTAATTGAATTATGTCTATATAATAAGTGTGTTTGAAGGTTTGTCAGACAATAGTTTAGATGTTCTAGTCATAACTCTAATATTGACATCTTGTAAAAAGAAGTAGATAATTGTTATGAGTTGTAACTCTACATTGTCATCTTGTAACTTATAGACTTAAGTACGTATTATGAAAATTAGTGTAATCAGTAGTCTTCTTTTATCTATAAAAAGAAAGCTATGTGATATTATATCATATCCTAAGTTTGTAATAATATATATATATATACTCTTACAGAGACACATACACATACACTCTTACTCTTACAGACCTTGTACTCAACGTAATGTACTTGCAATAACCAAAGTGCGTTCTATGGTCTCTGGCATGGCTCATCACGCACTATAAATCTTTTCACCAACAACATCTTGCAATGGCAGCCAAACAAGTCTGGTACCACTAACAAGTTCCTCCTTCAAAAACTACAACTGCCTCACTCAACCTTTACCAATCAAAGCCACCAAGGTAAAAAAGACATAAGTGGAGCATTTCACCCATCTCACCAAAACATTAGCTCCCAAAAATGTCAGCAACATCTGAATTGGGAGAGAAGCTAAGCACGAAAGATCAAACTAACCAACCGCCTACACCTCCACCATCACAAACTAAAAAATGCCATGTCAATCTGGTGAAGATGCTCGTTTCAGAGGTGAGAGTTCAACGAGGAATAGCCCTTCCAATGGTGGCGATGAACCTAGCATGGTTTGCCAAGACAACCATCACAACAGCATTTTTAGGTCGCCTTGGGGAGCTAAGCTTAGCAGGTGGCGCCCTCGGGCTAACTTTTGCTAATGTCACTGGCTTCTCTGTCTTGAATGGTCTTTGCGGTGCTATGGAACCCATCTGCGGTCAAGCTCATGGGGCTAGAAACTTCAGGCTCCTTCACAAGACCCTTCTCATGACAATCTTATTATTGCTATTGGTAACCATTCCCATCACTTTCTTGTGGCTTAATGTTGACAAAATTTTGATTCATTTTGGCCAGCATGAAGACATCTCAACTGTGGCCAGGACCTATGTTTCCTATCTCATACCTGACTTGTTTGTCACCTCACTCTTCTGCCCCTTAAAAGCCTACTTGAGCTCCCAAAGCATAAATCTCCCTACCATGTTTAGTTCAGCTGTAGCACTAGCTTTCCACATACCAGTTAACATAGCACTCTCAAAGACCATGGGCCTCAGAGGGGTTGCCATGGGGGTTTGGATAACTGACCTTATTGTTGTGGTTCTGCTGGCCATTTATGTTGTGATTCTTGAGAATAAAAAGGAAAGTAGGTGGAAGGAAGGAGGGTGGTGGGATCAGAGCATTGTGGATTGGATTAGGCTAATCAAGCTTTGTGGATCATGCTGCCTCAACACATGCCTTGAGTGGTGGTGCTATGAGGTTCTAGTCTTGCTCACTGGACACCTGTCAAATGCCAAGGAAGCAGTGGGAGTTTTGACAATTGTGCTAAACTTTGACTATTTGCTGTTCTCAGTGATGCTATCACTGGCCACTTGTGTTTCCACCAGGGTCTCAAATGAACTTGGAGCCAACCAAGCTGGCCATGCTTACAGATCAGCATGTGTGTCTCTGGCATTGGGATTTGTCTCAGGCTGCACAGGCAGCTTGGTGATGGTGGCAGCCAGGGGAATTTGGGGGCCACTGTTTAGCCATGACAGGGGAATTATAAAGGGTGTGAAGAAGACAATGTTGCTGATGGCTCTGGTGGAAGTGTTTAATTTTCCAGTGGCGGTTTGTGGAGGCATAGTTAGAGGGACAGCTAGACCATGGTTGGGCATGTATGCTAATCTAGGTGGATTTTATTTCCTGGCACTGCCCCTGGGTGCGGTTTTTGCCTTCAAACAACGACTTGGGCTAGCTGGACTCTTCGTTGGACTTACTACTGGTATTGTTACATGCTTGACGCTGTTATTGGTATTTATTGCAAGGATTAACTGGGCGGAGGAAGCTGCCAAGGCACAAGCACTAGCCAGTGATGAGAAGGAAGCTACCAAATATGACGCCGAGGAGCGAATTGGGGCCAATGAAAATCATCAAGTATAAATGCAGCACCAAGAAGTCTCTCAATCTGCCCAAATTCGTACATATAATACTCCAAACACTTGGCTGGTACGAATTAGACACGGCTCAACCATGTAGACGAACTCAAAGAGGGACCTCGTACAATAGCTGAGTTGCTTGGTAATCCCATTTGAATGTTTCCGTGCTAGGGTATAAAAATGTAAACCCAGTAGTTCCTTACCATTTCAACGAAAACAGGGATGATAAAGTATCAGAATAGATCATTCATAAATAAAAACCATAAAAGGAAGCGTAATTCCAAAAAATATCAGCTATTTAGAGAACTGCAAATGATTTTTCATTTAGCTATCTAGAATCAAAATAACTTCTATTCCAAGTTAAAAGCAAACGAAAAGCACTTCAAACTCAGTCAAACAACTGCAAATAGAATCTCCTCTTCACTGCCTCAGGACTATATCTTGAAGTCTCTGAAATTCACAGCTCAGGTCTTTCACGAAGAGAGAATTTGAATGAAATTCATAAATTTACAAAATCACCAAGCTAAATGCCGGAAGGTTTGACAATTTTTACGTCACATGCCAAGCTCCAGTACCAAAAGTCAAGACATCATTAGCACACCTGATCAATACAAATACTCACCATAAATTTTCGAATCAGAAATGAGTAACCATAAACACTGGCAACAAAAATGGAGCGTGTTTTTAAGCAGACGAACCATATGACGTAGATTTTTGGGCCGAAGTATATATGCTATGTTTTGATTGGGTCAACCAACAAAATGAGTCCGAAGACACTTGGGCTTAGAGACTCTGAGACTTCTTGCGTCAGTTGGGCCTGAGGCAGACGCAATGAATGCTTGGGATGTTCTCCTGTTTCCTTCAGCAGTCCGTGTGGGATTGATAACAAAAACCAAGGGTTTGCACTTTAAGGTCCATTGTCCAACCTGGATCCAAGTTCACTTTTCACGTAAAATTCCACTAGAAGGGGCCAGCTAGCCCGTTATTATTGGAATAATGTAATTCTAACATTTAAAAGTTAGTGTCTATTGACACTACTTTACAATCATTTAATATGATAGATGTTAAAAAAAGGAATTATCATAACATTCAATAATAATAAAGGTATTTTCATTAAATATTTATTTTTTAATGTTAAAATAATATTTTTGATTAGGCCGGTTCCGGACCCTCTGTCTCTGCAAGCTCTAACGAGCTAGTATAGCTACATCAAATACATCAAATCAATAAATATCTCCATCATAGTATTAAAATGTTTGGTCCATCCCTTTACAATTGTGTGACAACTTCATTGCATGTGCCACAAGTAACTTAAAACATTATTGGATACAGGTGGTGCACATGTAAAACGTGACGACGAGTTCAGGACAAATTATTTGATATCCTGGTTCTGGGAACTGTGCTCATAATGTAGTGTAAGTGGTAAAAATTTGTTAATACTCATTCATACCAAAAAAGAATCGTTCATTCAATGAATTAATTGCACGCAATTACCTCAATTATCATATATAATCATTCAAAATAAATAAAATATCATCATCATACCGACGTATTCAGCTCATCAATCCTTTTTCCAATTAAATAAATTGGTCCTATCGAAAGTCTCGCACCATAAACCTTAAACCCAACTGCTTTAACTTATTTTGGTCCTTTTATTTTTTTCCCCAACATACAAGTCATGCTTTGGTATCAGAATAATTCATTGAGGATCTAGAAGACAATCACACATCCACTACAGTTATTGAAAAATAAATAAATGCTTCTTCAAAAAGATTTGGAAGGTTGCAATTTTTCTTTTATGATGTAAAGCAAATGAATTGAATAGTAGGGAAGGCGTGAAATGGTGAATAAAGGAGTCAGTATACAGTGATAATGGTCAAATTAAGAAATATGCGGGTGTCATGCAAGAATGTGGGGAACCAGAACAAAGCAAACAAAGATTTCCAAACTATCATTTTTCTGATTTGGTGCTTTAGTTTTATAGTAATTGTCTAGATTTAATTTAATTATATTATTGAAAACACGTTCTTGCACGTTGGAGCAAAACATGCGTCGAGTGTAACACGGAAAGACATGCGGCGCCGTTGTATCAAATCCCGCTCCCCTTTATTAACTCTTGAATGAATCCCGCCTCAAATGGTGAGCACAGGAGTTCGAATTTGGCGCTAAGAGAGTCGCAACGGTCAAAAAGTACCGAGATAGTACACACGAAAATACAAAAGGCGGGTTGCACGAAAAAAATTCGAAACAACAAGTGGGGTCCAGACAGCAGGGGCTGAGTTGTCAACCACGTGGCACCATAGAGTGGCTCCTCTTCCTCGTCCTCGTACATTGCCCCTTCGTCTGTGTGAAAAGCCAGGGCTGACAAACACGATGTCCCACGCAGCTTTTTAGGACGAATGTGGATGTGGATAAAACAATTGGGCCCACCACGGCCCGCTTTGGCGGGAACCGCGTCTCTTCCCGCCACACTTTCAACCATCATGTCAACCACTCCTCTCCTTTCGTAACTAACCCCGGTCCCCACAACGGCCGTTTAGTTGGATCGTCAACTCTTGCTTGCAGGCGCAAGGCGGTAACAAGGGGTGATGAACACTAACGGCGGACCGTTACGTAGGACGGCTCGTGGTGGTGCTGCGTTGAACAGTTGGAGGCAAAGACAATAGCTAACCGGGGAACGTGTTTTCTGACGCGCTGTCAGGTGACACAAGAAAGAAAGTGGGGCCCATTACAGTGGGTCCCATCCATCTCTGCCCTTCCTTCCCGGACACTATAGTTTAGTATTACAGTTGACTTGAAATGAAATGAAAAACATTTGACGAGTCCATTGCATTGTTTGCCAGGTGGCCGAAGATTTTCAGAGTTTCATCTCTTTATACAATGAAAAGTTTAAAAAATTAATTTCGATGGATTAGTGCTATAAAATTCTTTCAGACTACCATCATTCCATTACATGTTGCTATAATAGCTTGATCATCATATCACATGCATAAAGCAATTTGATTAAAAACAGTATAAAAATTTTTACATCGATAATACATTAACTAAACTCAAATTAAAAATGAAATTAATTAGAATAACTTACGATCATATTAACAAAAAAAAAGGTAAATTACACTTACCTCCTCTGAGATTTATAAAAATACAACTCACACCCTCTCATTTGTTAAATTTTTAAATTTTATATTTTCATTCTCTATTTACATAACACTAATAATAAATTTAACAGAAATAATATTTTTGATATTAATTATTTTTAATTAATAAGATTATAAAAATACCTTTAAACTTAACATAATAGGTACATATATTTTTTATAATTTTATTAATTAAAATAGTTAATATCACAAAAATATCATTATGTTAAGTTATTAACAATATTCTTGAATTAAGAGTGAAATTTAATATAAATACTTAAAATTTGACAAGGAGATGAGGTGTAGTTAGATGACAAATAGAGGTGTGAATCATTTCTATAAATCTCATGTAGACCTAAGTGTAATTTACCAAAAAAAAAAACATTGGCAACTCATCATTTTATATTTTTTTTAAAATTTAAACTACTCATAATCTTTATAATGAATACACATGATAATTTTTTATTTATATGACAGTGTGAAAATAATTACACTATCAATACATGATAATTATACCCATTAAAAACAAATGAAGACTACCATTGTCATGCATCCATTTTTTCCTTTTTTAAAGGCTGAAACGGAAAATTGAAATTCAGAGGCTCATCCCTTCAAAACAAATCATATTAAGTCATAGACATTTTAGTTGAATCCTTGATCCAAATATAAACATACAATTGTATTTAAAGCTTTTTATCAAATTCATAAATATTAATATTCTTAGAAGGCATGCGTTCGCGCCTACGATATGATTCATAATTTCATACACGTATATCTTACTTTCAAAGAATCTAACTACACCTTTTCTAAATGGACTATTATTTTATGAATCTTCATTAATCCATGATGACCAACTAACTCTAATAAGTTCCACTTGTCTATCAAAATAGAACTGAAACTTTTTTCCACTTACTGATCGATGACAGATTTATTTCAAAACGAATGGGAGATAAGAAGATAATAGTGCTTGATAAGTTGGTGTATTTGTTTGCAATTCTGTGTCACGTGTGAACGATTGAGTACCTGGAAAGTATAGTAGAGTTCATTGTTTACCACCCCCAGCGGGCGCAGGTCCCCCTGTATCCTGTTTTTAAGTTAATCAAAGAGTTATATAATTTATATGACACCTTTTATTTTAACTAGAAAAATTGGTCCTTTTTGGTACTATGCCACCTAGCTATAAGAAATTTTCAGAATGGTATTTACTAAATATGAGTCAAATTATATACCTGCAAACTTTCAATTACATATTTATGTAATAAAGCACTCGCGCACAAAGATTTATCCTTTAAGAAAATCATCTCAAATAGGTAGTCACTATCGTTAATAATGGATATATTGAAAAGCAATATATATATATACACACACATAAAATGTTTGAAATATGATTTTATTTGTTATGTAGGATTTTTTTTTATTTTTTAAAATGGATTTGTGAGATCGCATGAAAAAAAGGGATTTGTCAAAGATTAGAGATCTATTTGGTTTTAATTTTTAGATTTTATTTTTAATCTATCAGTTTTTAGATTTTCCGAAGGAAATATTAAAAATTAGGAATTAAAACCCAAAAGTAAATTTTGTTATTTTTATATTATTTAATATTTTCTTCATAAAATATGAAAAATTAAAAATAAAAATTTAAAACCGGAACCAAACATGTTCTAGTTTTCTCTTCTGTCTGTCTTTTTTCATTCGTGTATAAATGCGAGGGTATTCTTCTTGTTTCAAATTATGGAACGTATGTGATTCGGGTGTTAAATACGTTGCATGGTCGATATATTTTTATAATAAATAATTTTGAAACAAGAAGATATTTTGTATCTTTTTTATTTTTTTGGTAATAGATATTTTGTATCTTTTGATGAGTTGAAAAAAGGTAAGAAATCAGAAATATTCAGAACTATAAGGGCGAAGCAAGAGAATTAATTATTCAAATTATCGCCACATATATGCAAACACAATAAAAACGGGGGGTACAATTATAGGCAAAGGCGAAGATCAAAAGGCTGTGTGAGAAGTACAAGAGAAAAAGACCGAGAAAAGTTCTTAGAAAAGAAGATATTTATTCTGATATATTTTTTAATTAATATATTATATATTATATTAATTAATAAATAGAATAAAAGATTTATTTACCTAGACAATTCTCAAAGACCAATCGAGTGACAGAGAAAAAGCCGATAGGAGCGGTAGGGTCACCTGCGGACGTCATAAATTGGGGTCGGCAAATCCACACCTTAATCACCAAGTTTACTTGATTCTAAGCACTGGCGAGGGCCCCACCTAAACCTTCCACCTGGCTACATCAACATTCCCCCTGCTCCCATCTGTTGAGTAGAGAGCAAGCAAAGGAAGATCTGAAGATCCCACGTGTCGTCCAAACTGGATTATGGAACACGATGATTGGTGACACAGGACACGTTTCGTCCCAGTTTGTTGACACGTTGGCCAAGAATGGAGAGCTTTGAAAACACGGAATTATTCGGGTGTGGTGTGGAACAGGAAAGTAGTAGCAGGAAGCTGGGTCAGCGCGGCAGGCGTTAGTCACGCCATGTGACAGTGCTCCATTAACCAAACCTCTTTCTCTTTGCGTACGGGCGTGGTCTCTAATAAATACTATGTTTATTTACTTACTTATTTAAATTTAAATGAATAAAATAATATCTTAAAATATTTGCTAAATATATATATGAGGTTCAGCTTTGCAAGAGCAGGAGGCAAAGAGTTAAGAACAAAGCGTGCTTTGCGCTTAAAGAGGGTAAAGAGACCAAGAGAGAGAGAATATAGTAAGTCTTGCACACTCAGAACGCACAGCGAAGCAAATAAGCAATTAAGTTTGGTGAGGGTGGGGTTTTCGGCGATTTAGTCGAAGGAGTTGGCCAAATAAAAGCGACGGTTTCGAATCACAAAGCCATCAATTGTTATTGTGGTTCTTCCTTGCTCTTCTTCGGACAACTCGTTGAGGATACTCCTTTTCTCAGAGTTTCCGAAACTACCAAGGAATTCTCCTTCGCTTCTTTTTCAGACAAACCGCAAAGACATGGAGTGGCCTGCTTGTACGGACGAATACGAAAAACTCATAATACGGATGAGCACCCCCAGGTTTGTATTTGTAAACAATCCTTTGTTTTCCTCGATTATTTCTTCACTTTTGGGATAGTTTTTGTGTTTTTTGTCTTCCTTCTTCTTTGTTTCCTTTACTTGAATATGTTTCCGAGTGCTCTTAACAATTTTGTTTTTGTTTTTAAATAAAATAAATTCGTTTGTTTATTTTCGCTTTTGCGATTTTTAGTGGACTTTTCACCTGATTCTCTTCCAAGTTCTTAATTCTGCAATCGATTTTTTCGAATGGTCCTCAGCCCTAGTGCTTTAATTCAAAATTACTCGAAACTACTTTTGATTAAGCTCCTTCCTGTATGCATTGTCTACTAATTTTCTTAATCTCCATAGCGTCGGAACAGTATAAAAAACGTGAACAAGCTTGAATTTTTCAGATTAGGAAATGACCTTTTCTTTTTCTTTTCCTAATTCCCACCGACTCTTAAATTTGATTTGTCCACTAACCAATATTTTAACAACTTTCTGACTTTTCTTTTTCCCTTCTAGAATGTCTCTGTTCCCATTTGTGTATTCTTTGTATTTTTAATTTTGTGGTCTTTCAATCAGACACCGAAAGAGAAATACGGGAAAAAAAAGGGTAATATCACTGACTTTGACCTTTCTCCGTGAAACAGGGTTGTCATTGACAATGTCGTCTGCTCCACAGCGACTGTGGTCAAGGTAACCTCGCAACATAATGCTTCCCACGCGGCATCAATTCCTTCTGATTGTTCACTTTTTTCTTTTTGGTTTTCACATGAAAGAAAGAAAAAAAATAATATTTTCTGTTTTTTTGAAATTCACAGGTTGATAGTGCCAGAAGGCATGGTATACTCTTGGAAGCCGTACAAGTGCTCACTGATTTGAACCTTTCTATTAAGAAGGCCTATATTTCCTCTGATGGAAAGTGGTTCATGGATGGTAAGTAATTTTCCTTAATTAGTTTAATTTGTTTTTTCTTCTGCTAAAATGCTTCCCCAAACGAGTAATTCCTCAACCACTAACCTCTGGCTATTCAATTTACAGTTTTCCATGTAAGCGATCAACAAGGAAACAAGCTAACAGATGAGAGCGTTATAAAATATATTGAACAGGTATTTAATTATGGCTTTACAAGTTCTAATTTTATGACATTGATACTGGATACACCCTTCCATAATACTATTTGTCTCCGACAAATTGGTATACTGAAAAGTCAATGTATTTAGCTAGTATATCTATATTAACTTTTCAATGTATCAATTGGTACAAAATGACAAATATCATGGAACGGACTGAGTAGTATTTATTAATTGATTAATTTCCCATTTGTTATGGTTCTCCTAACTCTGAATTTTTGGATGTTACAACAGTCACTTGGGAGTATTCACAATGTGAGAACTGAACCCTCAAACGGTCTAACTGCTTTGGAATTAACCGGAACAGACCGAGTTGGTCTTCTGTCGGAGGTTTTTGCTGTGCTAGCTGATCTGCAATGCGATGTGGTTGAGGCTAAGGTTTGGACTCACAATGGCCGCATTGCCTCCCTAATCTATGTAAAAGATTGTGATTCAGGGTCAACTATTGAGGACTCTCAGAAAATCAATAGGATTGAAGTGCGACTGAGGAATGTTTTAAATGGAGACAATGACATTAGAAGCGCAAAGACTAGTGTCTCAATGTCTGTCATGCACACGGAAAGAAGGCTGCATCAAATGATGTTTGCTGACCGTGACTACGAGAGGACTCCCATTCTCAAGTTTACTTCTGATGCCCCTGTGGTGACCGTACAGAATTGGGCAGAAAGGGGTTATTCGGTTGTGAATGTTCAGTGCAAGGATCGAATCAAGCTCTTATTCGATGTTGTATGCAACTTGACAGACATGGAATATGTTGTTTTTCATGCTACTATTAATACTAATGGTGACCAAGCTTACCTGGTAATTATGCAACTTCCTTGTATCAATTTGATTTTTTTTATCTCACTTGGTCAGTTGCATGTTTTATGTGCTTAATTAACGTTGTTCGAATTGTCATGTCAGGAATTTTATATAAGACATAAAGATGGCACACCAATTAGTTCAGAACCAGAGCGTCAACGTGTCATTCAATGCTTAAAAGCTGCAGTTGAGAGAAGGGCATCTGAGGTATTCCCTATTACCCTTCCTTCTTCTCATTTAGTATTTGTTACATCGTTATTTGTATATATATATTTCTATGAAATGGCTAAGACTAATTAATTGTTATTTGTTTGATTACAGGGTGTTCGATTAGAGCTCTGCACGGAAGATAGGCAGGGGCTTCTAGCAGAGGTTATGAGAACTTTCCGAGAGAATGGACTGAATGTCACAAGGACTGAGATATCCACCATAGGGAACATGGCTTCAAATGTGTTTTATGTGACGGATGCCATTGGAAACACAGCTGATCCAAAAATCATCGAATCTGTTAGGCAAAAAATTGGGTTAGGCAATTTAGAAGTGAAGGAGCTGCCATTGATGTGTCATCAGAAGGAAGAGAGCGAGGATCAAGCAGTTGGAGTTGGTGGGGCAGTGTGGTTGTCTATTGGGAGCCTTGTGAGGAGGAATTTGTACAATTTGGGACTAATCAAACCATGTTCTTAAAGCAGAGGCCAAAGGGGATAGAGAGGGAATTTTGAAGTATCCTTTTGAAGCAAAATATTCTTTGCTTCTGGTTTGGGGCTTTGTACATAAAAAGGTTAAAGGTGGAATTTGGTGACATTAGTTGTGCTAGTTTGTTGTGTTGGGTTTGGTAGGTGGAAAGACATAGGTATCTGTACATCTGGAGGAGATTGGGGCGCCCCACCATTTTAAATCCTTTGTGATACGAAAGGAAGGGTTTGAAATAGGAGAAAAAGGCTGTGATATGAAATGTAGGGACTGGATTCATGGTGGTAGAGACTAAGTTTAGGTACAGAACAAATTGGGTTCATTGTTCATAGAGCACGTAGTTCATTTGTACATATCGAGTACTATTTTATGGTTATTAATATGATTTTAGTGGTTGGCTACGATTTTTATATTCGACTGTCTCTGTCTCTGGCATTTTCATTCTCTTCTGGGCTCCACTTTTTGCCATTATCGGTTGCTTACCGGATCCAGGTAAAGATCTTGTATCTATATTATTGTTTGGGTGGTGGGGCTTACGGCTTGGAAATGCAAACTAGAAGAAACTTAAGATGGGGCTATTTAATTCAAGCTTCAATTAATTTTCGCTAGGTAAAAAAGCTCAATTGATGTAATCGACCAACGGTTTGGATCAATATTTAAGTGATCTGAACATAAAAACATCTGCTTGACATGGACACACAGGATAATATGGAATTAGAATGAGTTACCTGCTGATATAGACGCAAATGGTTGCAACCGCAACATCACATGCTAGATAATGTGATAGAGACCCAAAAGAAAAGGTACTGAACCGTGGGTCTGCACTCTGCCGTGAAATATATCTCCAGTCTAGGAAGGCCATAGAAAAAGACGTCGCTATCTACACACGATTTTTTTTATTATTATTTTTTTCCTTTGGATATGAGATGTTCAGGCAATAAGAGGTCATGAATATAATTACACATTCTATTACTACGTTCCAATGTTTACATAATATTTTTTGGATGTTTAGACACAGCAACCAAGCGTAAAATTAACATATCTCTGTTCAGCACACCTCTTCAAATTATTAATTCACCTTCTCTATAAAACTCAGGTTGCGTTTACAATGTTCTCAGTATAATCGGAACATTGGATGTTCACCTCATTTTACTTGCTATTACCAATTTTTGAACTTCAATTATTTAACTGATATTCTTGAAAATACCATATTACCCTCCGCTTTAAATTAAATTTTCTTGCTAATGCCATTGCTTACTCGGAACAGAACATTTCTTGCTAGTGCCATTGCTTGCTAGAAACGATTCAGTTTTCAAAGCACGTGTTTATATATAACAATCAATTAAAAAAAATTAAAATGGTAAAATCCTCCTCAAACTTAATTATTTGATGTGAGGAAAATTCTTGGCAACTAGTCACCCCACCAGAGTTGAGCGGCGCAGCAAGAAACCGCCAGGGATACTCTACCAGGTGCAGACTCTATGCAATTAGCAAACAGCAAAATTTAAACAACGACTATGTTCATATCAGGGGATAAAAATCTAAGCTGATCCTGCAGCAACTTTCTTACGAACAATCCTTTTTCTCCGAGATTTAGGAGCCGAAGATTATGCTCCACTCGGAGGATCTACCTTTCCTTGTTCAATGCCCAGGAGACCAAGCCTAGAAACAACTGCATTCCTTGATATAAACCAGTTTGAGGAAGGTTTCTCTACATTCTCAGAAACAGAGAAAGCAGTTGTGGATGGTTTTCGGACAAAGCAGAGAACGGTGGCTCAAGGGCAATGATGGCGGTTACGGCTGTGAGGAGGCAGCCAAGAAGAGGGTTGGAGAAGCAATAACGATGGTGATGGGTGGCTGGCTGCAGAGCGAGAGGGAAGTCATTCGGGGCCAATTGGGAAAATCACTTGTATTTTTTTTTTAATATTTAAAATTTCAATAAAATTAACTGCTTACTTGTTGGAGTATGATTACTCCAGTTATGACTATTACTATATTAGACTATCTTGTTAAAACTTCACCGTTAGATTTAAGTGTATCTTTAGATCAATGGTCCTTAGCTGTCTGAGTTGCGCTTATATTCGATTCGGAACGTTGTAAACGCGACCTAAAACTAATTCGATAATCAATAATATTAGATTAGGAAAAAGATAATTTCATATTGAATTTTCACACGTGATCTTGTTATATGTGATTTATTTTCATTAAAACTCTTATATCATATATTATATCTACACTTCACTTATATACTAAAATCAAGTAAAAAAAATAAAAAATTAACATGGGAAAATTCATTTCCAATTAAGTTCTCGATCTCATTGAGAAACTTATAAGAATTCTAGGGAGGCGGACCACCCACACGACCACGACGCAACATTAACATTACTGATGATAAATTCAGTGGCATGCAGTACGTGCGTGCGAGTGGTGTTAGTGATTAAGTCAAATGAATATCCATCGTGTGGGGGAAGGAGGAGGAGGCCAATAACGAGGCGGGAAGTGCGGCAGTTGATGCTGCTAACTGTAACTGAGCTGGATTTTGTCTGTGTTTGTACAATTTTCACATGCATTCTCTCTTTCACCTCGCCCTCAACGCTGCTGCTACTAACTGGCTCAAATTAAGGTCACGTGAATGTATATTTTACAGTAATTAATCAAATCAAGGGGGTTCAGATTTAATTTGAAAACTCCCTTAAACAGTTGAAGTGATGACAATAAAAATATTGACGAGATAAGCAGCTCCGGGGTCGGAGACAACATTATAAGTTGTACAATGGTGTAAATGTATCCATCCTATCCCAACAAAATTCTGGCCAAGGGACGGTAAACAGCAACTTATGTCATGAATGTGAACTCGACAAATATTATATATCAGAATTCAAATGTGCAGTTACCTAGGTCTATATATCTGAAAGACCATATAAGATAAGTGTACATTTGGATTGAGTAATTATAGGGGAATATAATTTTTAAAAGGATTTAAAATTTATTATGATAAAATATTTTATTTGGATATTAATTTAGAGAAAATTATAGAATTTGAGAATTTTAAAGAGAGATTTTATCTATCTAAAATAGAGGATTTTAATTTCCACATATAGAGATGAAATTTTTGAAATCCCTATATATACAAGTATACACTTTTCTCATTTTGGTAAGTCTCATTTTTATTATATTATATTATAATTTATTTATATTTATGAGATTTTCATTTAATATTATTTTTAATTCATTTTTGTTTCATTTTAAATTTTTTAATATTCAGTTTATATTACATGATATTATATTTATGTATCATTTCATTTTATTTATATAACAATCAAATTTTATAATTCAAATTTAAAATATTTTGTGAATAAAATTTAAGATAATTTATGAAATATAAATTCATTATAATTGATTTTAGATAAGTTGAATTTTGATTATTAATAAAAAATCTTATTTTTTAAAAAAACTACCTTACTGTTTTTCAAATAAAATATGTTAAAATAAAGGTAATGGAATTATCTCACCTAAACAAAATATTTTACAAATGAAGGAAATACAATTATCTATCCAAACAAAAAATTTAAAATTGAAGTAAATTTAATTAAAATATTTTAATTTTCTAGCATTATAAATTTCCTTGTATTTTAAAAATACTTCAACCAAATGCATACTATTAAATGCCCAAACTCTTGTATTAAAAAGACAATGTACGGACAACAGCCACAGCCAGCATTTTTATTTATTTATGTGGATTCATACATAAGATATTAGCGATAATGTAATTAAAACCACTACATAATTCTCATCATCAACTATAGTTCAGCAAATATATAAGACATACGTCCAGCCAAAAACCATTCAATTGATCCGTCATCTCAACTGTGAGTCACTGAAGATGATAGAAATAAAAACTAATTAAATGAAATTCCAACAATGGCATCCACTAGTAGTGACTAAAAATAAGACAAGAGAAAACTTTTTCATATTAATTAATAATTATATTATTAACACATGTACTTTCTTTGTTATGATTCATATTCTTTTATACATGGAGGGAGTGGAGCGCAATGGTTGACTGTACACGCATGGTTATACAATCAAACAGAGATGAGACTTCATGAGAGTTGTTTGTTTGGATACTTCATAATTAGCTTCCGTTTAACTCTAACAGAATATTCTTGTGTTTTCATATTGCTTAATTTCAGAATAATTGTGTCCAAAGTTGATCGCGACAAAACTAAAGGACTCTTTATTAAATGGTACATTCTAAAGAGAAAGATTTAATTCTCACACCTATTACCTAATAGTCATACATTTAAGAAAATTTGATTGAATAATAGTCTAAGTACATAAACTCAAAACCCAAATTAAAACACATTTCTTAAAAGAATATAAAATGATACAGTTTGTGTCAAGTTCCGTTCCGTCCACACAAAATTCTCACACACAATAATATCAACTTGAGAAACTATTAGATATTCCTAGAAAAAGAGAAAGATTTATGTGTGCCATTTATCAATCGACAGATTATCTATTATTCATTAAAAATATAGACAACGGTAAAAATAATATTAATAATCTACCAAACTAATAATTTTTTATTAATAAATAGTAGAAAGCAAAGTTGTTCTCTAATTCTAATAGTATCTAAGAATTTCTTCAGTAACTTATGTCAGAGTGTGAACTCCATCCACTATAGTTCATATCATCAATACTCAAAAGCAAATCATCATGCTGAAGGTGTATCATAAAAAGACAATGTATGGACAAGGGGGCCAGCAAGTTCATGTTGGATTCATACATAAAATAATTTATACCGACAAGAAAAACCACTGTATATCCTTCTCACCAACTATAGCTCAGCTAATATATATAAGACATATAGCCAGCCAAAGGCCATTCAATGGATCCGTCGTCTCAACTTGTAAGTTAGTCCTTGATGAAGATGGAAATGAAAATAAATGAAATGCCAACAATGACAAACTCCAGTAGTGACTGAAAATAGGACAAGAGAATCCTTTTTCATATTGTATATCATGATATGCACCTTCTTTGTTATTATTCCTGTTGTCTTATACGTAGAGTGAGTGGAGCACAATGATTCACTGCATACGGTTAAAGAATCAAGCAAAGGGAGCTGCATGCGTGAGGAGAGTAATTTATTAATTTGGTCACTTTAATTAGCCGCATTCTTTTGTGTTCACTATGATATTTTTGTGCTTTCATATTGCTTAATTTGCGTATAATTTCAGAATAACTATGTTCCAAATTTTATAATAACGAATATGTTACTATGTATATTTGGTATGACCCTAGGCACACGTTGTATTACTTGTTCTTCCGTTATTCTTATACCAAAGGAGATTCTTTCTTTTTCTGCACAAGTTCTTCATTAATATCACCATCCCATCATTTCATTCAACTTATATTCGAAGGACAAAGCAACATTTCGATTCCTGGCTATGGCAAGTTTAATATGTCCCACACGCCCATGAGATCGATACCCTCCACAATGTTGGGAATATAGCAGAAAATAAAGTATATACCCTAAAAGAAATATAGTATGTTATCTCTGTAAGTATGTTTGGAAGGATTAAAAAATAGAAAAAATTTATTTATAAATATATGAGATTTATTTTTCTTATTTTTTAAATCTTATTAAATTTAATGGGATTTGAGTGGAATTGATTTGATTTTAAAACTAAAAAACAAATGAAATTAATTCAATTATGCTTTTTAATCTTTCCAAACATAATCTAATGTATTTAAAATTTAAAATATAAGAATTAATTTCTAAATCAGTTCAATTCTCATTTTATTTAATAATTCTGAACATAAGATTTAACTTAAGAACTAAATTATTTCAAATCAAATAAAATTATTTCATAATTTAATTATTTCAAACACTATCTAAGAAATATTATCACACACATATGGAGCGTATGTTGTATAATTGCGGATCACTTTACACTTGCAGCAAACATTAATTAGCACCCTAGCTATTAATAGAATATACGTAGCCATCAATTTTTGTTATTGAGAGCTAGAAATATCCTGTGATGCTCATCAAAAAAGAAATATCCTGTGATGGATAGATATGGACGAGGGATCTAGATCTTATGCTTTACTTCAGAGTTACGGGTGTGTTCTATTAATAATGTAATAGCTGGCCGGCAGGATTAGTTACTTTGCTTAAAGAAAAGATTCAGCATCTTTTGAATATATATATCCAACTTGCTTCTGCGAATTGATAGGCCATGTATCACCTGAGTTGATCGCCTATGTATACATGAGTTAGAATTGTTTGTCCTTAAAGAAAATATCCAAACACTTTTTTTTTTTTACGTGAGCGCAACACTTTTTATTAATAAGTGGATGGCCATAGAAAATTAAAAAAAAAAGACATTTATCAATCTGTGTTATGATTAAGAATGTGATGCTACATAGTTTGTCGTTTGTCATGTAATTAGATTTAGATGTTATGAATTTTAATGTATTATTAATATAAAATAATTTTATACAGTCTACTAATATGCTTTAACAAAGGTAGCCTTCTAATTAGGACTATAGGCACGCAAAACTTTTTTCCTTCACAAAGTCCAACTAATAAAAAACACTAATGTCATGCTTTCATTTATAAAGTTTTTAAAATAGTAAATAATTGAGTTAAATATTTTTGTATATATGATAATATATGATTAAATATTTGTATATTTTTTATTAACAATATATATAAATTAAAGTTATTTCTTAATTAGAGATAGCTGTGTTGGATGAGTTGAAAAGATTGATTATTAAAAAAAAATCAGTATAACTAATCACTTTTAAAAGTTTTATTATTTTGAAAATATTTATGCTAGATCGATGATGATGAGTTTGTTATTTCATTATCCGAACAATTTGATAATTGATCAGATATAATTATTTATTTATTTTCTTTACCAGCAAGTTAGCCGCCTTTGACCGTTTTGAAGACTTTGTGGCTCAATTTGCAGGGAGGCACAATTCTCGTCATCTCGGGTGCGAGCAGAAGATATGAAGCCAAGTAAATAAGTTTCTAAAGGGGAGGAAAATGACGTCACTGTTTTAGGCAAGATTCTGAAGACCAAATCGGGTATTCAACTAGACGAGCTACTAGTTGAGAGCTTAATATATATTTATATAAATATATAAATAAATATATAAAATTATTTATAAGGGGTTAAATAATTTTTAATAAAAATAATTTTTTATTAATAATGATGTAGTGAAATAATATTAATATCTTATATATAAAAGAAAAATCATATTAAAAATATATATTAATCTTTTAAAAATTTATATTCAAAATATACTTTAATTTTTAAAATTTCATTTGAAGAAATTATCAAATGAAATTTTATATTTTTAAAAATATATTTTATTTCATTTGATAATTTTTAAAAATATATTATGAACCTCCAATAATCTTGGAGGTTAAATTTAAATTTTTAATATATTTCATAATATATAACTGAATTCTGATTATTTATAAGGGGCTAATATAATTGTTGGGGTTAAATTTAATTTTATTCACTAAACTATGAACCTCCACGTTCAAGGAGTTTCTTTGTTTCTTTTGATAGCTCAACTGTGCGTTGAAAGTTTGCAATATCTCTTTCGAAAATGCACTTGCCGGATTTCACCTACGCGTACAAATTGATAGATGGCCATGGCAGCAGGCACGTAGCGGCTCAAGATTCCATAAGCAAGCAGCCAATAGGTACTACTATTGTTGATGTCGTTTCTTTTGGTCAAACAATAAAAATTAACATTCAACTTCGAGTCAGAGACAAGAAGCCACTTGGATTGTAACGCTAACGTTAACGTTAAGCATTGTTGGAAAGCTGAAAAAGTGAGAGCCAAATTTGTAGTGCAACTTGGTGAGTCCTGACTATATATAGTTAATTAGAAATTTGGCCACTTTTCCAATTTTATTTTTTCACAAATGTATAATTGGCCATTTAGAAGTCTAGACAATACTATTGATTATTATGTTTTTCAATATATATATATATGGGAAAGAAGAGAGTAGTAGGACAAAGAAAGAGTAAGTGGAAATGAATAAGCATATATAGTAATTTAATAAAACACGCCTAAATTTTTATGACATTGAAACTTTTAAAATTATTTTTATAATTTATGTGTGCATTTAAAATAAAGAATTCTGAAATTATTAATAGAAATTGAAATATCTATCGAATTCTACCAAATGAAATTTTTGAATATCTTATATTCAAAAATTTTATTCAGTAGATATTCTAATTTCTCCTAATAATTTCAGAACACTAGTTTTAGGCTACAAATGTCATTTTCCTTTGTATATCGATGATACAATGCTACATACATTCTTAAATAACTGTTCAATTTTTTTGGTGCAGAAATAACTCTTTATTTTAAATGCACACATAAATTATAAAAATAATTTTAAAAGTTTCAATGTCATAAAAATTTAGACGTGTTTTATTAAATTACTATATATGCTTATTCATTAATTATTTCCATCTATCAATTTGTACGTGTAGGTGAAATCTGGCAAGTGCATTTTCGAAAGAGATGTTGCAAACTTTCAATGCACAGTTGACGCCATCAAAAGAAACAAAGAAACTCCTTGAACGTGGAGGTTCATAGTTTAGTGAATGAAATTAAATTTAACCCCAATAATTATTTGCTTTTGAAATCTGTTGATAACCGCACCAGTAAGCACCTCATGGGCTTATGATGTTTACAAGAGTTGCTCAGGATTCCTGTCTATGTTTCCTAGCTGTAGTGGAAAAAGGTCTTCGCTAGTGAGCAAGCCCATATTGGTTTTATAATTAAAAAACTTAAGGAATCTGTAGATGCCAATAATTGGCATCTTCTTCCTTGCAGTTTTGGCGATTTTCTGGCCGAGGCAAACTCTATAGCGTGTTAATTATACGCATGTGGCATGAATGGAATTCGATCATCATCGCAAACTGTTTTTTATTAGGCGAAACTTCCAATTTCCAAAAGTTACTACCCACCAGAAATTATCATATGGTTGTAAAGCATAGGTTTATCCTCAACTTAATAATAGACCGATAGAATTCATAGATATTCATGAGTATCTAATAATTTCTCGTCCAACCTCAAAGGTTTTTGGAAAGAATATTCCCTAACAAATATTTTAATTTATTCAAACGATGCTAGTTAACTTTTCATATTGTCGCCACAATTACTATTTAAGTAATCCACGGGATTAATTGAGTGGAGCATAATAGGGTCTTGTATTCCACAGGTCACAGGTTCAACCCCTCACTCTTCTCTTATCTCTTTAAAGTGAAATAAATAAATGTATATTGAACTCTTTAACCTAACATTCGCTTTGAACTAGAGCGTCATCCTCACGTCCTAATATATATATATATATATATATATTAAGTGAATGTTATGTTTGGCTCATGGTTATCACGTTTGATTTTTCATTTGAAAACTCTCAAATGATTTGGACAAAAGCAAATCACTACAAGAGAGTTTTTGTTCAAACTAGGGTTCACGTTTCCAAATTAGAAAATGTGCTTGAACTAGATCATAAAGGCCAATGTATTGTTGCCAGTGGACGATTTAACAATAACAATTCATTTAAAGTGTAATCAGTCACCTTGAGAATTTCCTTACCTTTTCATGTGGGACCATTTGGATGGGATTATTGGGAGTGAAAATTACTTTTTGTTCATTAAAAAAAATATTTTTCATATATTTAGATATTTTTTGAAAAATAATTAAAATTTTAAAGGAATTTATTTTCGTCTTCATAGAAACTAAAAGAATAATTTCTAAAAAAGATCAATTTTCAATTTTTCAATTATATATAAATTTTAAATTTTATAATACACTTTTTTTTTTGTATGAGATGGCCTAAGCCCAAAAAGAAAACAAGGTTACAAAGAAAACCCCAGCCAAATGACTAGGTATCATCTCCCTCAGCCCATCAGGGGGTATGGCAGATTCTAAGCTGAAAGTTGTGACTGAAAACAGTCATTTGCCAGCCAGTCCGCGGCCAAAGGCCTCGCGTACCAAAGGCAATATGCCACTCCCGTTTCAGTGGTTTTTATTTTATATCTCTAAAATACTCTTCTATCTTTGCTTTTTAATTGAAAAATAATTTAACAATAAAATATTATAAAATAATATTATAATATTATGTTATTATTAGTTAGATTAATTCTAATATAAATATATAATTATTTAAATCGGTTTAAATTTTTTATAGGATCATAACATGATATAAGTATTAATAACTATAATTTATTTATTACTTTATCAAAAAAAAATTTATTTATTACCATCCTTTCAATCTATCTATTAATGCTAAAAAGGAATTCTGGATTAATAACTATCTAAATTATGTAACAGTAACAACTATTTAAAGAAAATATTAAATAAAAATGAATAACACCTACAGTGTTTACATAATAAAAAATTAAATAATTATCCAATAAACATAAGATAAAAAAATTTATTACAAGTGACAAATCAAATTTTACTATAAAATTTTTATTTATTTATTCTTAAAAATTAAAGTAATTTAAGACATTAAATTATTTGTTAGTCACAAAAGGGGTTTAAGCCATTAAAATTTTTAATTTTATCACTCACTATTACCAACATTCACACTTTATAAAGGATAAATTATTAATTTTATACCAAATAAATTATATTTTAATATTTCTAAATAAATTAGCAATCATAAATAAAAATAAAACATGTAACCAAATTAATGTATCAAATTATTTTATAACGGGTGTAATGTATTATTGTTATTATTAATAATTTTACTTGTTATTATTATTTTATTTTTAAATATTAGTTCATTGTTACGTATTTAAGTACTAGTGCATTAAAAATATTTCAATAAAATAATTTTATACTTATATATGTGTGTGTGTGTGTGTGTGTTAATTTTAAATAATTATAATGTTTAATAATTACTACAAGGATTAGAAAATTAACGAGATTAGCAACTAGAATTCCAAAAATTGAATAAATTATTAGTTAATTTACCAATAATAAATTTAGATAAATATGTAAGTGATGATACAACTAATTAATGTTAAACTATTATTTTAGTTGATAAAGAAAAGTAAAAAAAGCATTTTGGGAAGATCAAATAAAATCTGCTAAAATAAGAGTGATAAGAGACATTTAGGACCAAATATAAATAGTTGCTTGGGTCATATTAAGGTGGTAACATATATTTAGGACCGAATAATAGCCACTCCTTGAAAGTAGACATTTTTTTTGCAAATACATGGAGAAATATGAATAGTTGTTTGGGTCATATTAAGGTGGTCTGAATCATGTTTTGGACCATTGCATGGTCCAGCCTTTTTACACATGAAAATACATAAATACCCTTAAATATTTTTTAGAATTATAAAAAAAATTGACAATAAACTGACTGTAAACTCATCTCCTTTCTCCTTTTGACCAACAGCTTCCATCATCAAACTTCTCTACGCCCCAAATCAATATGACAAAACTAAGAGTTCCCAGTCCTACTAACATATGTTGAGCTATTATGATCCAAATATGGCCTTTTTTTTGTTTCTTTTAATTTATATACATAAATGGAAGTTCTTTACAATGTTTTGTATGAATAAAACTGAAAGATTAATTTGGCCAAAAAAAAAAACAGTAGAAAGATTGGTGCTGGAGTTGAGAACAATTGTAAGTTCAATGTTGAATCATCGTACGAGTTACAACCAGCTGACTTGTTTTATCAGATAAATCAAATTATTGTTGATAGTTTTAACCTTTAAGCAAGAGGCTTTTTCCCTATCAAAAGTAGTCATGAATTTTGCACAGAAAAAGTGGGTCTTTGTGATATATCCCAATCATTAGAAGCCTAGTATAGTTTTAAGGTCCTTCAAAATCACACATGCACACATATTTTTAAAAAATTCTTTTGGGGGCATTTGCCTCCCTCAGCCCTACTTATCTTCCGCCACTGAATTTTGCCATTGATAATCTTGACAGCTTAATTGAAAAAGGAGAAAAAAATGACTAAAGTGGCAGACTTACTAACTCTTTTTTTAATATTATTTGAGTCTTTGGGCATCAAGGGAATATTAAGAAAATTATAAAAGCAAAGCACCCGGACTCTTCTACGACATGTAGAGCCCCCACAACAGTTCTCAAATAATTTGACTTGAGTGGTTGAAGAAAAGAAGAAAAAAAAAAAAGCAACTTGGGTGTAAATCTCTAATATTGGGATGTCTACGACATTTGTGACTGATATTTTAACAACTTTCAAATTTGAGATCTAGTGAGGCAGGTGTACGGATTACTTTGACACACTGTCAAAACATGAAAGTTTATGGTAATTTCAATTTGGTAATAAGTCGACCCACGCCAACCGTAAGGTTACCAGTTTTAAACGTTTTTTTTTTTAAACGAAATCCAAGGGTAAAATTTTAAAAATTTTAATGCATTAAATATATTAAAAGTATAAGAAATTTAATTTGATTAATTATAATGTCCTTTTTAAATTTTATTTCTAGTATTCTAAGTTCTAACAACATCAGAAACAAAATTTTAAATAATTAGGTTTGGTTTGAGTTTTCAGTTTTCACTTTTCATTTTCAGTTTTTTTTTCAGGATTTTGTGAAGGAAATCCTAAAACTGGAAATAAAAACTGAAAATTGAAATTTGTAATTTTCAGAATTTTTAGTATTTCCTTCACAAAATCTGAAAAACTTGAAAACTAAAAATGAAAACTGAAAATTCAAACCAAACATCTTTATTATTTGTTTAACTCAGATGTATACTTACAAATTTCCATTTTTCTAAATTTTTACATAAACTAATTATTAGAGATAATTTTGTTTAACTTAAATTATTAGACATAATCTATCTTATGTCTTCAGTTAATTAAAAATTAGTTAGGATCATTAGGAATTAGTTAAATTTTCTCAACTCTGAGCTAGTATACAAAAAGTAGAAACAAGATTTTTATATACAAGCTGAAAGTGAGAAAACTCTAACTATGTCAATCTAGATCTAGCTAATTTGTAATCGACTGGAAGGCAAAAAATAGGTTATGTGTAATAACAGTTGAATATGGATAGAAATAAATAAGGTGGCCTCTCAGGGACATATGGCCTGACCCACATAAAAATACCAAGCTCAAGCTTATTGAGATTCAAACCCCAAAGCTTTGCCAAGCCTTTTGTTTCTAAACCACTAGTCTATCACAACTTTCATGTTGTGCATGTGCATCATTTTTTCTGTTAAACCTTTGTTGGATTAGTGATCTATTGATCGCTCATTTTTTAATGTTTTTATTTTGTTTTAAAATTATTATAAATTACAAATTACAGACTTTGTTAACAGGATTATGCTTAAAATAATAATGGTGATAAGTCATAGGTCAAACTCAGGCTAAAAAGTAGCGTACAATTCAAATTTGGCCTATTAAAAATGTCACGACTAGATTTGGAAACGTGACTGACACGTGAGAATTTTATCCCACATAAACCTCATGATTGTTGAGTTGTACCATATACATAATTTAATCATGAAAATCCATTTCTAACCATAATTTAACTTGCAATTTCAAATCATACTAATTCTGAATAACTCAATTCATAAATCAACTATGAATTCTTAAATACATAATGAATATAAATCATGGTTAACAAAAAGTTAAATCATGCACAGTTCAAACCCTGCATGCATAATCCTGGAGCACTTTATACAAAAAACAAAATACTTCACAGCGACATGAAGCTCACCAATTAAGCTAAACAACTAATTTTGCTAGGAGGAGGCTGGAAGATCTGAAGAAGTTGTATCTAAGGGGAAAAGGAGAGGAGGGATGAGTTTTATTTTAAAAGTTAGTGAACTCACTCACAATCATACATAAGACAACAAGGAAATTACATAAATAATAATGCAAAGCTCAAATAATTTTCGCCCATAAATAATAATAATAATAATAACAACAACAACTTTGGTTCCAAATAATGTATAGGAAAACACAAATATTATTCTAAGGAATTAGCAGAGAGATAGAATGCTAACTATATGTCTAAAGGTGCTTAGTCCCTCACAAACAAGAGTACCTTACTAAGATTTAACGATCCTTCACGAACCGCATTGTTTGTGAACTAATCAGAACATATAAAATTACCCCTCGTGGGGGTAATCTCAGTATACTAAGGTTAATGAATTGACTCGTTAATTTATAACTTTGTTTCTCTCAATAGCTCCTTATCTAAGAAGCAACACACCGACTTATTGTGTATCCGTTGCACGTTTCGGACATCACCCACGATATGTGTTGGACATGTGTCCATACGCGTCCAATTAAAAAATAATTTTTTTGAGTTTGGACATGCACCAAACACAAAAAAACCAGTTGGATATTAAAAATTTTCATTATCACAGAAAAACAAAAAGAAGAATTAATTAGATAAAAATTATACAAACACAACAACAAAAAATTCAGACTAAAAAAAGATTAAAAAATCCATACAACAAAATAAAAAAAAAAATATATATATATATATATATATATATATATATATATATATATATAATTTTTGAGTTTGTGTTTTTGTGTTTGTTCCATGTCGTGTCCCATGTCAGTGTTAGTGTTGTGCTTCATAGCTCTTTATTCTAAAATCATGTTCTAATTGAAAAGGGATTAGTAATCTAGGTTCAACAATACCTCATGAATAAGTATACTTTCTCATTTTTCATCAATTATAGCTAGTTCTCATCATCATGAATCAAGTCTAAAATCATTAAATAAATCATATAAACAATTTGAATCCAAGAATAATCCCATGCATTTTGGAAATTCAATGATTTTATGAGAAGCTTCAAAACATATTTTCTAATTCTTGGAAAATACATATAAATCTTGTGTCATGTTCAAACTCGAGTTTACATCCTCTAAATATTTCATAATGCTAGAAAGTATTATATAATGACCAAAATAAGACCATAGGATCAAACCCACTCACTTGAAGGGGTGGATTGTGAAGTGCCAACACTTCCAGAGCTTTGGGGATCGAGGATGGCACCAATGACTATCATAACAACCACAAACCCATGGTTAATTTATAATAATCTCTAGACAACTCTAAACAAACTCCAAAAATATTGGGGAGTACCCAAATTTGACAACAATGAGCAACTATAATAGCCCAAACTCAAAAAAGGGAGGAGAGAAGGAGGGCACAATCTAGCAACAACCTCTTACCTTGAAGCTTGGAGGAGGTAAGATTGAGTGGGGAAGAGAGTAAAAGGGTTGGAAGAAGGTTGGGATGCAAGGGTTTCAGTTTCTGTTGCTTAAAACGAGTGGAAGGATGTTTATATAGGGTGAGGATCTCATAATTTGAAACCGTGTCATTTGGCAATGTTCACGCATCAAGGGCCCTCGCGGGCTAGCTCACAAGTTCTAGAACCCTTCCAAAAAATCAGGCCTTGCTTGGCGAGCTCCAGCCTTCACCTAGCAATCTTGTCGAGCTTCGTCTTGCTCGTATATGATCGCCTGCGAGGTTTGAAAATTCCCAGAGCCATCCCTTACGAGGGGCTCGCCTGGCGAGCCCTGTTGACAACAATAGGTCTGTTCTGACTTCCCGTCCTCCATCTATCCTGGGGCCTTCCCAATATGGGTGGATCCGTGGACCCTAAGGCTGTTCCATCTGACTAGGAACATGTGGACCTAAGAAATTACAAAAAGAAAGTCCGGCTTGTTGTTTCTCTTGTATGATCGCATACTACTCATGAGCACTTATCACCATAGAAGAGAAAAGACGACCAGCAGCCTGATTCATTCGAACCGAACGAGTCACCTGGCTGTCCGTTAAGCTCCAAAAAGGGGAAGTCAAAGGGAAAAATCAAGAAAACATACGAACTAGACCTTGGGCCGTTTTTTTTTTTTTTAATTTTTTTTTCAAAGCTTAAATACTGATATCTTATGGCAACTACAGGAGAAAAAAAAAAAAAAGAACCAAAGAAGGGTACTAACAAAAATTGTTGAGTTATTATTCTTCTCTCGTCATTCGGAGATTGTTCACCATAAATCTCGTGGTTACTAACAAATATTGTTTTCAAATGCTTTGTGTATTCTGAGGCTAAGACTAGAGAAATTTTATATAAATTATATTTATTTTTATAGACATATGAATATTTTTTTTGTTGATTATGTTAATGTTAATGATTTAATATATTTATTTATATTCTAATTAATCATATGTATATATTTACATATATTTTTTATTATATTCTATAATCCTTAAAAACCTTTAAATTTAAAATACCTTAATGTCAATGTCCAATCTATTTTCTCTTCCTTGCTTATCACATTAAGATTGGAAACATGATTCACCACCTTGTGAAATATTCACCCTTTTAATTCTTTGAGAGATTAAAATTAAATCAATTTAACAAGCTATTCCCACCTAAATACATGTAGCCGTCCCCTTGAGATTCCACAGCCATGTTCTTGTCTGACAAGTGACAAGGACCTCCACCTGTGAAGCACTCTTCAATTCTCATTCATTACCTCAAATTTGCAACTGTAGATTTTCTCATGTGACCCAGCCACTTCTACCATTCGTTAATCATCGTCTTCCACTTTTTTTTTTTTTAAGTTATGTCCGGTAATCAATCTCAAATGAAGAGTATACGATTATTATCATTAATTTATAATCAAATAAGTTGAATGAGGTTATATGCAGGATAAGATACCCAATAAAACAAGAAAGCAAACAAACCAATCCATTAAAAACAGAATAGTTGCGGAAAGCTAGTGTGCATTTCATACTTGACACCCTCATATACATTCATTCATTTTTATTTTAATGAAACGCACACTTCTATTTGTTCTTATCTAATTCTTATTTCTTTACCATTTTTTGTCTTATTAAGAAATGTTTAATATATATTCAGTTTAATGCTTTAATCACTTAAAAATAAATAAATATTTCTTTGAATTATGAATATATTAAATAATTTATTTTCACTTGATAACTTATATTGTTCTTGTTAATTTGACCAAAATTATTTGACCCAAGATGACCGCGTAACCAGATTTAAAATATTAAAGAAGGTGCAAATGCATACCTTCTATATTAAATATTTCCAATTATTCTTTTAGTTCATTTCTAACTAGCATTACTTTTTTTTTTTTAAAAAAGAAATAGTAGTGCTGATAGGTGACAGATAAGGCTAACATCACAATAATAAAAATAAAATAATAAATAATCAAGTCAAATATATTTATCCTTGTTTATAGTTAATGCTATTTGATTGTGCAACTTGAAAATGAAAGACAAAATTAAGTCTTGAATATCTAACAAATAAAAAAATTTATTTTTTATTTCTTAATCAATGTTCTTAGAATATTTATTACAAAAATCATATTTTTCTTGTAAATTGACTAAAATTATTTGATGTGAGGCAACTTTATAATATGTTTTAAAATAAATGTTTTGCTAATAAGTGTTGTAACGATACTGGTTAAAAAGTCAAAATTAAATTCTTTAAAATAAAAATTAATACATTCAATGTATTAAAAATTTAAAAAATCTTATTAATTTTCAGTTTAAAAAAATTCCCTTCTAATTATTTAACCATTATTCTTAAGACATTCATTAGTAAAATCTTTAAAATAATACATAAAACACATTTAACAACTGTGTCCCATATTTAATTGACTTCCGTAGATTAAGTAAAATGGATTAAAAACAACAAACACTACTCACAACGACCTAGTTCACCAGCAAACTCAAATGTCCGCTTTTATTTCCCTGCAAGATGCGGGAATGTCCATTTGTTAATCATCATTTATCATTTCTAATTATATAATTGTTAAGTTTTTATTTTTGTACGTTTATATAATTATTAAGTTAATAACCGACTTATTATTATTTAACAGTTAATAGTGGGAGATTTTATTAGTTTAAATAAGATCATACCATCAACAACAATGACAAAGCCTTGTTCTACCAAGATGAGGTTTACTACACAAATCAGACATCAGAGTATCTTGTCGTATATGTTCAAACTATCATTACTAAAAAATAAATAACGCTACACTACCCCAAGCTACACTTGATTGGGCAATTTTAAGGCATCTTGGAGAAATGTTTTGTTGCATATAGACACCGAAATTGACGTGTAACGAGCACAATTCATAAATAAGTGTAATATAATTTAGTTATGTAAATATTGAATGTAATATTAACTAAAAAAGAAACTATACTGTTAGTGAAGATAATATGTTAATTCAACACTTATATAATTAAAACCTATATTATTTACATTGTGATTATTATATCAATTGGATGTATAAATCTCTATTACTACAAATAATGAAATTGTCCTTTTAATTGTCTATATAAGGTTGTAGTAGGGACATGATTTATGAACATGTTTTGGCTTGGTTGGTAACAATGGCAAATACATGTTTTGTTGTTTCAAAAGAAGTTGGATAACCACATCCATATGTTTTCTTTCCAAGCTTCCAGTTTCAAACAGGCATGATTCCGCTTTGTGCTTAAAAAAACCACTTTCTTGGGAAAGGATAAGAACATTGATACGGAGAGGGCACTCAATTTGATTCTCCAACGTGTGCAGCCACTAACAACCAATGGTCACTTGAGCACGTGATGTACCAAGGCTGCCATCCATTTGGAAGTTTAGATAATTAAGAATTCTTACACTATTACTCCCTCTGTTTTAACTTTAGATAGTATAAGGGCTTGTTTGGGAAGTGTTTTATAAAATAATTTTTAGTTTTTAAAAGTTAAAAGTCAATAAAACTTATTTGGTACAATGTTTTTGTTACATCGATTTTAAAAACAAACGAACAAATTACAACTTTGAAAAACAGAAAGTAGAAAACAAACAAAAGTCGTTTTAAAAAACAATAAAAGAGCGGTGTCATATTCTGTAATTATAGTGTTTTTATTAGTTGTGCACCCTTTGATTCTCAATTTCATAAAAAAGTTCCAAACCCTCCCTCATTCCAGCACCGTCTCGTCTCACTCCGCGCCCCACCCCTTCTTCTTCTCTCTACCATTTCCATTCTTCATGCATCTTTTTGTTTCTTCAGGGGTATAACGTAACCTCGAGAAATCAATGCATCATAAGCTTGGCATCGTTATGGCTCCTCCTTCATATATCAACCAACTTTTTTCACCCTTGTATATGGGGTATTCTCTCTCTATTCTTCTCTTTAGAACAGTTGTTATCAACAGATGGTGGAAGAAAAAATTAACCCCTTATAGCACTTGTCAACAATACGTGGTGGAAGAAAACATTGATTTTGCAGAGTACACGTAATACGTCATATTGCTATTGCTTGAAACTTGGTTTAATTACATTATATTTAGCTCTACTATTTTACATAAAAAAAAGATCAAACAAGTTGTATTGATTATTTTTAAAAGCAACTATCCAAACAATATTTCATTTTTTGCCATTTGAAAACTATTTTTTTAAGTATTGTTGCCAAACAAATTCTTTTGTTGTTTTATTTTTGAAAATTGATTATAAACTTACTTTTTAAAACTGCTTTAAAAAATAAAAGATAAAAACAATTCCAAACAAACCTTCTATTTAGAGTTTTTTTTTAATGATTGTCACGTTAGAATTTTAATGAAACATTAATTAATTTATATAAATCTATCTATATCTATATTAAATTAAATAAAATTGTCTTACATATTTATGCATTTATGTTTTGGATTTTTCTAATTGGGGCAGTGGTTTAAAAAGTAAAAAAAAAATGTAAACTTCAAAGTATTTTAGTGAGTCTTATTGCATTGAAAATATCAAAACTCATATTCTTAGTGCATAAATTTTCCTTTTTATTTTTTAATAAGGGTACTGATTAAATAAATCATTATATTTTTATAAAATAATCAAATAACTACCAAACTTATTTCTTAAAACTTTTATTATCATCAATTTTGCTAAACAAGCTAACGGCAGCCAACAAGCACATAGACCAATTGACAAGAGTTGTCTTAATTTAACTAGAAATCTCATATTCAAATTATGAGTATGCTGTATTAAAAATTTAGAAAGAAGAGTTTTGTCACACCAAAAATTCTACCGTGTTCAAACAGAATTATCTTTGACGAGAGTAATAACTATTGTTTCTAGAAAGTTAAAACAAAAAAAAAAAGCGCAAATTGCATACTTTTTATTGAGAGTTACTTGAGAGTCAGCAATGCTAGTTATAATGAGGATAATCTCATACTATATGTTTTCATTAATTGCAAGAGAATTAACAAACGAAGGCAATGCTAGTTATAATGAGGATAATCTCATACTATATGTTTTCATTAATTGCAAGAGAATTAACAAACGAAGGAAAGGAAGTAAAGAATGGTGAAAAGAGACAGCCAATTGGTCAATCCACCTCTCTCACAATTGATTGTTTTGCTTAAGAACTTAGTGGAACGGCTTTATCCTTTTTTAAAAATGTATTAAAATACCAAGAAGTTGTTGGACCAATGATATGCAGCTCGATCCTTCATAAGGATGGAGATACAAGTTTGAATTTCAGAAAGCTCACTTGTTGAGAGAGAGAACCTTAAATGCTTCATTCCCAAAATTGTAAAAGCAATGCCTCCCATAATTTTTGATAAAAAAATGCATTAAAATTATCAATTCACTCTATTTTATTTGGACATGATAGATAAAGTTATTTAAAGATAATTGAAAATTTTAAATAGTAAAAAATAAGTAAGTTAACATATTAACATATCAACTCACTTAAGTTTTGGTGCATCGTATAAATAAGATGATGTGGTATTAGACATGATACTATAAGGTCTTTGTATTAGTTTTTATCTTATTCAGGATTTGGTGTGCTGCATGAATACTATTATCGTTAATGAAAAATCGTGTCTACTACATGATGTAGGACACCAACAATAGCAAGCAGCCATTAGGGGGTGAGTAGGTGCAGATTTATGATATATAATGGGTGACCAGGTGAGGACCAACAATGACGGGTAGACCGGCCATGGCGGCGAGGTGGGTGCACTAGGAGAGAACGTGGTGCAATCACACGGAAGACTTGACTAGCGTCAATTGGAATTGGATAATAAAAATAAATTATCAAGTATAATTTAGGTTTCTTGGACATAATAACTTAATATAGTGATTGAAGGTTAAAAATGAGTCAATGAATAACACTATATTATCATATGCGACACTAAACACGCAAAAAAATGAACTTTATAATATTAACCAATACAATTAAGTTTTATCCTTGTATCAAATAGAGCTTTAAAAATAAATAAAATGACAAAGATAAAGGAGCTAATTAATCATCAAATTAGCCTTTTAATTTAAGGTATATTAAAAAACCTACCAACAGCTAATGATATGTGGTTTGAGTAGTATGCATAATGTAACACCTCACTAAGCTCTAATTCTTCCACCTTAAGTTTTAATATTATTAGTATTTTAAACAATAATTAGATAACATAATATTATTATCTTGTAATCTAAAATTTTATGAGAACTTTTTTTTTTTTAACCTATGATTATTTCTTATTTATAGTTCTATTCTTAATGTATACCAACTGGAAATCATGCATCTGATAGTTTTGAAGGAAAGAGAGGTGGGTCACAATCACGTTAAATACCAAGTTTCCTAGCCAGAACCTTTCCAAATCACACTTTTACAGGAATACACTTTCTTCCAGGAATCCAAGGTAATTTTTAAATGACAAAGAATATTTCTTTTCTAAAATATTACTATTATTTGTTAATGAGCAGTTAGACAACCATCATCTATAGAAATATACTTCACTACTAACATCAATCCATAGGATACAATACATATTACACATTCAAGATACATTAAGGAAAACTTTAATATAACAATATAACATAACCAAAGTCTAAATATAGTAAAGATTCTATCTAGCACACATAATAGAATCTAATTATTTAGAAACTAAGTCCAAGGCTACATCCATTTCACTGATTACGATCCATTTATCTGAAACATCAAAGAAAATGGGTGAGAGTCTTTAGGAGGGTGATGTTTCCAGGGGAGTCCCATTTCATCCCAAAAATACTAAGAATAACACTATCAATCTTTTATATTAACTCAAATTATATTTTACTAATGTCAAGTAAGATAGAAGTGCACAATATCAATCATAATAAAAGTTCAGGAAAAGAAGTGTCATAAATAATCATGAGTATACTAAGCTCCCTTTTATAGTATCATATTCTTTTCAAATGATTATAGCAGGTTACTTCATATTTGATCTGAGAGCTTCATCGTGGGCGAGAGAGCTACCAAGTCTTTGTCCGCTAGCATGCCTGCCCAAGGTATCACTATAACATACACCAAGTCCCTGTCCGCTAAAGGTGTCGTTTAACTAGACTAAGTGTACACCAGTCCTTATCCGCTATAACAAGTGTCACTTATTTATGTATTCATTTTACATAATGCATACAATATACATAAAGAATGAAAATTACATAAAGTTTACATGATTTCTTTCATATTTACATATAAACCACAAAATTTTTCATATTTACACATAAAGTCCAAACAACATAAGATTCCTAAAATACTCATAAAACTCATTTTCTCACAATTATTATTGAAGCACCAAATCACACTATTTTTATAAATTCATTTCCTTTATAATAAAATATACTTAACTTAGTTTTTCATCATATAATAATTTATTTTCAAGTAACAATATGTTACTAATTCCATAAGCCTAAATACACCCAAAATTATTTCCAATCTATCTTTAGAAAATATGTAGGTAAATTACCTTTACATGTTCAATATAAGTAAAAAAATATTTTTATAGATATAAAGATATAATTATAGGGTAAATAAAATAGCAATAAAATCTAAGAAATATTTAAAAATAAATAATTGAAATTATACCCAAACTTTAAGAAATCACTTCAAGCATGAATCTAGTTAGTTTATATGTCATATTCCTAATGGAACCTTAACTTAAATCTTTGTAAATAATATTTCTTAATGTTAATAAATTTATATTCAAGTCAAATATTTATAATCCAAGGTCCATAGTCCAAGATAAACATAACACATAAACCAAGCTAAATATTACATGCTCAAAGGTTTAAAATCCATTCATTATAATGAATTAAATACAACACTTTTTATGAACCAAAAATGTTTTATGATCAAATACATAATGAGGTCAAAATCAAGCTATATTACCTTAAAATTTCACAACTTGTGCACAAAACTTTATTAAATGAAAATACATAGTTCAACAAATTTAGACAACATTGAAATATTTGAAGAAAGCATAATCAAAATTTAAATGATCTTAAATCATACTTTCAACCATATAAGTAAACAAATAAATATACATCATATACACATAGATTAAGTATTTTATGTCATAATCTTTAAATCATTCAAACATATTAAAACCATAAACACAAACTTTGAGTATCATAACAACATCATATATGAAAATCATGCATGAAGCTTATTAGTGAAAGAAAAACCCCTACTTGTTCTTGGAGCTTTAGAACTTAGCAATACCCACTGCTATTAAGCAACTTCTTCAACTTTTATAAACCTTCTCTAAGGGTTCTAATTCATGTATAAAGGCTGGGAAGTGTTGAAGTTAGATGGTGATAAGAAGAGGTGATAATTTGGAGGTGATTTGCTAAATATTTGTAAATATTTTTGTGTGAAAATAAAGAAAATGAAGAGAGAAATGATGGCTATGAGTGTTGATAGATTTTGGGCAAGAAGAATGAAGTGTGGAGTGATGTTTAGAGGGGTGCTATTTATAGAAAAAGTTTAGGATTAAAATATTACTAATTTCATAATTTATTTATCATATTTGATTAGTTAAATATTAAAACTAACACTAAATAATTTAATAAATTCTCAATTATCATTTAAAGACATACTAAAATGTTAATGAAATGATTTAAATTCATTTATTAAATTTTAATATATTTAAATATAATTTAATAATTAATTATTCAAAATAAGGTAAATTTGCTTATACTAGTTCATCTTAATTAAGTTAATTAATTAGTAAATGACTTATTTTTTTATTCAAACATCATAATAAGATTATTAGAGATATAATACAAGTATTCACGAAATTTATATAATTTTCTATAATTATTTATATTTTTTTTGATATTTTACACTATTGCTAGTTTTATTAAGAATTAATTATTAATTAACTAATAATTTATTTAACTATTATTTTTTTTTTCTTTGGCAGCCTATAGGTTTGAAAAACATGTCTAATAGAGTTATAGAGGGTGGAAAGTTGTCTTGAATGATTAATATATGAAAATGACAAATTTTGCATATTTATCTTAAAGTTATATATACTAAATAATTCATAAAATCATCATAAAAATTAATTTTCCTTAATCTATTGTTAAGAACATGTTTTTACCTTATTTATAAGTTATCTATAATTTTCGTGAATTTTTTCTATAATTTTTAGTATTTTTAATATATATTTACCTTAATTAGGTCTAATTTGAGCTAATTAAAATAATTAATTATCTATAAATAAAATATATAAATTTTATATAGCAGCCCATGTGAATTTTGAGCTACCTAACATGATAAGGAGACAAGCTCATCTTTATTGAAATTTTTAGTCAAAGTTTGGTTGGTTGTTGAATAATTATAATATGAAAGTTTGACCATTTAATTTTATTTTTCAAATATATTTTTTTTTCTTCCATGTGGCTGATCTAGGTGTTAATTAATTGGTTTAGTATTATCAGCAAGATAAATCAAGGTTTAGGAAAATTTATCTTAAATTTTAAGTGATTATTTAGGTAATTTAAGCTTTAATTAAGTCAAAATTAATTAATTAAAGATCAATATGATTTTTAACACTATCCATAGCCTAATGGAGAGACCTATTTCATGGTCCTCATTATTTAATATAATAACTTAGTAAAAAAAAAATTTTACAAGACTTAGAGTTATTTTTTAGGACTTTTAGAGTTTATTTTATACTCCACAATAGGTTATTTTTGTGCAATTATGCTAATATTATACAAAATTACTTAATATTTATATTTATGATCAAATTTATGTTTAAGGTATATTTGTAATTTTTTATCATTTTTTTAATAACTTAATGACATTCTCTAAGCTTTTCTAATATTTCTATTAGCTTTTTCTACAGTAATTATGTTATAAGTTTATTTTCTATCCTCTAATGGCATCTTTTGTAATTTTAATAAAATCCAATGGAATAATTAAAATTTTACATTTTGGTGTTAAGTTTCAGATTGTACAACTATTAAGTTTTGTAATATTTTAATTATACATTTTTTTTCAATAATTATCCTTAAATATTTCTTAAAAACAAAATCCGCATACTATCAAAATAAAATGTTATAACAAAGTAACACTATATTAAGAAAAATTTGGGATGTTACACATAAAGTTCTAAATTTAAATCATATTGTGATGTTTGTAATTTCACAGGTACAAAAAAAAAATATATAAAAATTTAATAAAAATGAATAATTCAACATATCAACCAGTAATGTTCAGCCATTACCTATATATATGCAAGACAAATCAAAATAATTCACCTAATCAAATGAATTATAAAATGCAATTCAACCTACCATTTTTAGTGAGTTGAACCTGTTTTTACCGTATTTACCATTTAGACGTGAAGGGGTCAATAACTAGTCCAAGGCAAAGACCTATGAAGGCAGAAATGAAACCGTGTAATAAGCCAAGATTTGAACTTGGAAGAAGCAGCGTGACAACTAGACAGTGGGGTGTTGGTCCATCGTTTCCTTTCTCCCTTATTTAATTTAACTTTCCTTTGTAACTTGTAAGTGGGGGAGAATTTACAAATAGATTGCTGTATAATTTAGACTAAAATCCCAATTTATTCTATTAGATTTATAATGAGAAATAAATTAGTCTCTTAAATTTAAAAAATTTTATACCAGTTTCATATTTCATAAATAAACAAGTTAGTAAATCGTTATTTGAGTTGTGTCCGTAATTTATTTATGGGAGTGTTAACGTATTTACATATATTGTTAATTTTTATGGTGGATCATAATCTACCTCACTTCTTTAAACTTGATCATTTAGACATTCTTCTTCATCTTCTCTCTAATAGCCTCTGCTCATAATAAGATTTTAACTTTAAGTCATTTATTATGTGTAGAATAGAGAAATGAGTTAACTCATCATAAAAATTAACAGTATACGTAAGCGAATTAAGAACACATTGACATTTCTATTAACAATAGAGATACTAATTTGACAAAGGGACTAATTTATTTCTATTTGTAAAATTTGAAGGACCATAATAAGATTTTCTAAGTTTGAGAAAATAATTTTATGACATATACTAAATTGGGCTTTAGTCTATAATTTATCATTAAAGGTTTGTTTAAGCTTGGAAAAGCAAAAGTGCGGGTCGCAGTTCCTTTTCCATCTTATTTTCCTATTTTGCCTTTTAGTTTGATAAATATTTATTAAATCTGAATGAATATTCGGTTGTACATATTGTCACGTATATGGCTTGCCTTAGAGAACTGCCTGTCCAATCCCTTCTTCATCTTCCTTTATGTATCAGCGACCTAATTTACTTTTTCATTCATTCACCTAAAATCAATTCATATGGTAGCATGTGTGGTCATTGTTTTTTTTTTTTCATTTCTTTTTCTCAAATTCACATTCACACAAATAAATTTTATTATATCTTTAAATAATAATGCGATAAGAAAAAGAAAGCCCCTCCCAACAACTTTAATACTATTTTATATTATTTCTTAACCAGATTCCAACCAAAACCAAATAATTACATCCATTGAATATTGTTAACAAAAACAATTAATATTTCCCTTTCCATGCTCTATATTATATTAATCTCCATTTGGACACTCTCAGGAAAGTTAGGAACCCAATTACCTGAACAACAAAAACAAGGATCCATTTTATTTGGCCATTTTCATTTCCTTGCAAAACTCTACTTTTTTTTTTTTTTTCCTTTCAAATATCACAAACCAGCACAGCACAAAATTCACTCTATTTTCTCAGAACTCGAATATTACTTTTTCTCTACAAAATTTCAGATCACTGTATATTTTTTTTTCCCCTGGTTTCATTTAACCCTGCTAATTAATTTTAATGGCAGATTTTATGCAAATTGCCCATAGTTAGAGGCTTTTCCATCTTCATCCTTATGTTTCAATCTAAAATTCTGAAGCTTTTCTAATTTGATTTTTCAAGCTTCATTTATTTCTTTCTTCCGTCACAAAATAATTATTTGTATTATTTTTCAGCATATTTTGGGTTTGGTACTTTGGTTTATGTATATGAGTTTATAATAATAAGGGCTTAACTATGGAGGGTAGAGACGTTGTTACCAGTGGTGGCGTCACGGTGGTGGGATCGGATGCTCCGTCGGACTACCATGTTGCACCGAGGGCCGAGAATCCAGCTCCGGCGGGTGGATCCGCCGCAACGACGGTTATGCCGGAGGCTCAGGGCGGTGCTGCGCCGTCGCAGCCTGCGGGTTCAGCGGTGCCGGCGAAGAAGAAGAGGGGTCGACCCAGGAAGTACGGACCTGACGGGTCGGTAGCGATGGCGCTGTCTCCGAAGCCGATTTCTTCCTCCGCTCCGCCGCCGGTGATCGATTTCTCGGCGGAGAAGCGCGGAAAAGTGAAGCAACCTAGCTCCTTCAGCAAAGCCAAGTTTGAAGTGGAGAATTTAGGTAATGAAGAAAAATCTCTTTATCTTTGTTGTGTGGGTTTTTGAATTGAGTGTCTACTAGTGTTAACTGTTAAGTGTGTGTGACAATTTTTTTTTTTTCAGTACTCGTATAGTGTGTGTCTGTGTTGTTTGTGTCGTGTTGGAATCTCTATGCCTTTGTATTATAGCCATTGAATTCTGATGTAGAGAGAGTACATTTTAGGATGTGGGACCTCTCTGATTGATTGGATGCCCTTAACCTTATTCATGTTTTGATTTGTGTGTCCTGAAAAGTCAGCGTAACTTTGTGGGTGGGTATGAAACCGTGGAATATCTCTCTTGTTAATTGTTAAGGTTGTCATTTGGTAGTTCGAACCAAGGTTGTCATCATGGGAAGCCAAGGAATCATGTTAGTGCTTACCTGCAAAAATCTGCAACTGACTTGGACTGAAAAGTCTGTCTTCAACATGCACACTGGTCAAATAGCAGGGGAAAGATTTTTTTTTCCTTTTTTTTTAGTTATTTGATTCTTCTTTTACGATTTGTGGTTGTTAAAGTATAAAATCATTCATGTGAAAGTTTTTGGAGAGACGGTCATGACATGGTATGGGATGGCATACTTGTTATTGCTTTAATAGATGGCTGCAGTCATTAAAGGTGTTTAATGATATCGAGCAACTGTGTGTATTCTCTGTCAAGGGGTCCAAATTCCAAGTTGACATGAGCTTCTCTTTTGGCCTCTCCACATTAACTCGACTTGCTCCTTAGTAGCTGTAAGCTAGATGACGCAGTTACGTGGTCCTTCCTTCTTATATAGTTTGCTTGATAAAATAGGCTATGGATCATCAGGATATACTGAGGTTTAAATGGTTAACTGTTGGAATGAAAGTGTAAGCATATTAAATTGGAAGTCTTAATTTTTAATTTAACTAAAATACAGTGAGCTATAAATTGTAAGTTTAAGCTTCCTAATGTTTTTTGTTGTATTACAGATTGCTATTTATGGGGTTTACACCCTTAATCTAAATACTTTCTGCAAAATTGGTTTTGATAGCTCGT
Organism: Dalbergia oliveri; assembly: GCA_030441495.1. Classification (NCBI taxonomy): domain Eukaryota; kingdom Viridiplantae; phylum Streptophyta; class Magnoliopsida; order Fabales; family Fabaceae; genus Dalbergia; species Dalbergia oliveri. Next base: position 13,779,995 of record JAMLFY010000004.1, on the reverse strand, counting down.
TAATTTTTTCTAATATTATAATTTCTCGCTCACCAGACTTCCTTTTTGGACGGGTTAGTTTTCCTGTTCATTTTGTGCTTGCTTCTCTGCTTAACTTTTACTTCTGATATGCTTCGATTTTGGTCAACTTATTGAGCAAATTTCCATTCTATAAGCACTTCAGGATGGGTTTGGTGGCAGACATAACAGAAAAAATTACCAGGGCTATTTTGAAAAGGAAGTTTTTGGTATTTAATTTAATAAAGTAAATTGATAATATTGAATGACTGAAATCTTGTATGCCCAGTTTGAAGGTTAAAATTAGAAATAAATTAGATTTACTGTTAATTTGACCAATCTGATGCAGGGTTTTAAAGTAGTTCTTCGCACATAATAAAATTAAAATTGAGTTCTATGAAAGAATCTTTAGTATCTTGTTTTCTCATGACCACCCGACATAAAGGGCATTCCCTCCAAAATTGATATGGTGTGTGCTGTCTTTTACAGAACAAACTCTGTATAAAGAATCATACGAGGGATAGTAACCATTAAAGAATCATTACTCTTATGATTGATTATATATTATTAATTAAAAGTATTTTAGTGTTACTTGCATCCATATAAGACATAATTATAAATGCTGCTTCAACTTCTTTTGATGGTACCTCAGGTCTAAATGCTCAATCTTAATGTGGCTTTGAATGAGAGATGCCTTATAAATTGAAATTATGAGACTGTTCATCATTTCTATTTTAATAATGATCATCTTCAAAATTCCAAAAAAAAAAAAGAAAAGCATTTTCGTGTCAGTTACCACTATTGATTGAGAATTCTTACCTACTTTTCAGGTGAATGGGTTGCATGCTCAGTTGGTGCTAATTTTACACCCCATATCATCACTGTTAATTCAGGGGAGGTGAGTTACAACTATATCCATTTACCATGCTGAGCTTCCATTAGGCAATTTTATTTTATTTTATTTTATTTTTGTTCACGTTCATGGTCGTATAACTGCCACCAAAGTTATTGGCAGTGCAACATAAATCTGATATTTTTCGTGGGTCCAAGGATAACTTCAACTAAAATATTTTGGAATAATTATATTCATTTTGTATCTTGCTGTTATAACTGGGAAAAGAAGGCTTGCATGGTTGACAGTTGCTGGTCTTTTGGTTCTCTTAGGATGTTACTATGAAGGTAATATCGTTTTCTCAGCAAGGGCCACGAACTATATGCATTCTTTCTGCAAATGGAGTCATATCAAGCGTCACACTTCGTCAGCCTGATTCTTCTGGAGGCACATTGACATACGAGGTGAATATTGAATTTATTTGTAGTTTGTTTGTCAATCTGTATGTTATTTGCATTAAAACCTTGGCAAAACCTTAGCTCATCCTAATGTTTTCCTTTCATCATGTCTTCATGCATTAACATTTCTTTAGCCTTCCAAAGCCGCTACTTCTACTACCCATTAAAAGTGGAAATCCCATTTTTCTTGCCGTTGTTTCTACAGGGACGGTTTGAAATTCTGTCTTTAACTGGCTCATTCATGCCAAATGAAAGTGGTGGAACACGGAGCCGATCTGGTGGCATGAGTGTTGCTTTAGCAAGTCCAGATGGACGCGTTGTAGGTGGTGGAGTAGCTGGTCTATTGGTGGCTGCAAGTCCTGTGCAGGTATGTATCCACTTTCCATGTTTATTCTCTTTCAATTTTTTAGCAAGACAGGGAATAATAGGTCTAGGAGCATATCCTTAAAGGGCTAATGTGCTTCACGTGCTAAACACCAATTAGCAGCGTGTTTTTGTAGTAATCTTTTATGAATGAATGATTACTAGTTGGTGACAAGTTTATGCAATTCTGATCACTTCTTCAAAATAAATTGTTATGTATCAGGTAGTGGTAGGCAGTTTTCTAGCAGGCAACCAACATGAACCAAAGCTAAAAACACAAACTCGAGGTAATATCAACAGCCACACCAACTGCAGCTGTTCCTGTGTCTACTGCTGATCCAATAACTAATCTATCATCTTCTTCTTCCTTTCGAGGCGATAATTGGTCCGCCATTCCAGCAGTAGCGGACACCAGGAACAACCCAACTGACATTAATGTTTCACTTCCTGGAGGTTAATTTATAGCTTCATCACATTTGCATGGTAGACCACATTGTAATGGGTTTCCTAATTGTTATTGGGTGGCTTCCCCTTGTTTGATGTCTGTTGCAAGCTAATTGACAGTGCACTGGAACCATCATATTCATAGAGTTCTTCTTCTTACCGGGTTCATGTCCATGTAGAATTGAGTTGTAGCTTATTAGAAATGCTTCTGATGCCCATGTTGTGTTATGTAGGAGTAGGACCTTTTGATGTAATGGTTATTCCCGAAAATCCACCAATCCTCCGAGCAATAGATTGTGAAATTCTACTCATTCCTTCTATAATGACAATCAATACTGTGTGACTGATTTCCATTTTTTGCCCTATTTATTTCCAAATTGAATAATTGATTGATCTTAATAGCAATATGCTGATAGCAAATTAAAATTGTGATATTCCATCGAGTCTTATTGGATTGTTTGTGTTTGGTAGTAGTCAAAAGTGTGTTTGACTAATAGAGTTGCCCCACTCGTAAATTTGTAACAAATTTACTGCGAACAATTAATAAAAAGAAATTTCAGTATGATAATAATTAATAATCCCATCAAAAATTTGAGTATTTGTGTAAGTTCTTTTTCTTTAATTCCTACGTTGGAGGGAATTTTTTTTTTTTCCTTTGTTGAAAATAATGCCTTTATCGTTATTTGACTATATTGTAAGGTCTGCTCCAAGTATATAGGCCTGTTTTGTTGTTAACGACCAAGTTCTTTCTGCATGTAACATCATTCTGTCGTCTTAATATATGCCGTGAAGCTAGGTTTGACATTTTTTTTAACGTACAGGGGTTTCACATTTTTAGATTAGTTGAACTTAGTGAATTTAAAAAAAGTGTTGCATGCCCCATGTCCCATGGTCCCGCCTAGAAGGCTAGAACTAACAGCAACTAATTAATAATTTCGACTGACGATACAAGTGATGCTAGATCCTCACGAATATATCATTGGTAAGTAAACAAATAAATACCCTTTAACGAAACCAGATGTCCGCTGGTGAATAATGATGTATATCCATTTCAAACAAACATCTTTCAGTAACCAAAAAACACAAACATCTTTCAGATGTGTAAACTGTAAAATTAATGATACAGATTAAGGTTTACAATTCAATCCCATGCCCATATTAATTTGCGACATTACCAATTTGTTCTGCTTGCAACAGTCCGAATATTTCAACGGTACGTGACAAACACAACTTTCCATTGACCCAAACAAGCCGGAAAACAATGAAGTTTCAATCCTATTAATATTATTACTTAAATGCAATCTCTAAGGTTAGTACGGGCATTGGGCTAATAATAGAAAGACGCTAACAGACAGATTAAACTTAAGGTTACCAGGACACGCTCATGCATAGAAAAGGATTGAGCGCTTTTTTATATAGTTTTTTTTTTCTTAATATCATGAAACACAAACGACCAAAAAAAAAAAAAAACTTACCAATATTGCCTTTTTGTTGAATAGGGAGGACTTCTCTTCCCTAAATTCTAGCTGGCTGATGAATGGTGTTAATACCTTTGTGATAATTCTACGAATTTGTTTTCGAGACATAAGAGCACTCCTCCATGAAATATTCTTCTTCGTTAAACTCATTAATGAGACTAATTCCTATTTGATAGCAGAAGCATGAATGCTATACAATCTTTCATGAGAATTATTTTCTTTAAATGTAATTTCGTGTACTCATCTCAAGTGATCTAAATTATTTACCACCTGAATCCATCTTCAGGGGCAACATTTCTATTCCGAGCTTCAAAGTGAGTGAATTGAAGAGAATAGTGGACATGAATTGCAACAACTATGCCAATTCAAGCACCACACGTAGTCAAATCGCCGGGAGGTTACCTACTTCAGTTGCAATTTCATGTTTTTCTAAGGAAAAAAAATCCCTCACAAAGAGTGCATAACAACTCTACTTTCATGTGATGGGAGATGAACATCCGATAAGGTGAAAGCAGCAAACAATTCATGTTGTTTGGAAATAGATCATTCCATGTTGAAATTTCATATGACCTTATCATGTGTGATTTCTTATCATTGATTTAAATGGTGGAACCTAACTATGACATGTGACACAAGAAAAAGAACTGTTAAAGATTACATATGACAAGGTTATATAAAATTTTAACATGAGAAAATCTATTTCCCGTTTTATATTAGGTTAGAAACCAATAGAGACTTGAGAGTCCACAGTCCAAATGCAATGGCATTGTTTCATTTTTTTTCCGTTGCATTGGTAAACCCTATTTGAGGGTGCACCATAGACTTGCCAAAAAGATACAACCACATCACTCTGTAAACAAATTCAATATGAATACATTACTCAGACATCATTTTCTTTTTTGTACATTGGCATGCATAGGCATTTGAACTATGCAAACAAACTACCCAGACCCCTGCCCAGCCACCACTACCTCTTTTTAATGCCTTTTACACATGCATGAAGGAAGGCATGGATTAACCAAGCATAAATCGTACAGGCAATGAAACTGCTACTCATCCCAAAAGTACAAGTTGGTCCATGATAGTGTTGCATATGGGAAGTAATTAACTGCTCTCTATCACAAGTATCTGGGAGTTTGCAGCACTGGTTACTTCAAGAAAAGCCCTCCACAACACAAGCAGTCAACTCCAATTATGCATCATGGTCAGTCCATCGATGTGTAGATCATCCTGCAGCAAAATGGAAGTTTAAGAATAACATCTGTTTGAATGAAAACCATTAGAAAAAAAAGGGCAGAAAGGAGAGTCACTGTACCAGAATACAGAGAGGAAAAGGCTAAAAACAAGATAGAAGAGTTTGACAAGCCGTTGCTTCTTTTCCCAGGAGAGCAGGTTGAATATCTCAGTAACATCAATCAAATGCTTTCCTTGCCTATACCTGATCAAATGAATAAAACATGCAATTAGCAGGACTGTATTACACACATTCCAATACATTAAGATATCAAGCATGCTATTGCAAAAAGGGCACAAAAAATAATCTCCTTCGATCCTCTAACTTGTAAGCAATCATCTACCAAGCAACAAACAAGTAGTGACAGAGTGGAATGGCTCTCAAAGGCAGCTGAGAGAGATAAACAGAAGTTATTAGTCAATGTTGATGAGAAACTAATCCTCCACTTTCCAGCAGGTTTCATCTTTTTTGCAAATAACAATAGTGTGTGTATGAACAGGCGAATATATATATTTTTGGTTTTTTTTTTTGTTGAGGGGTGTTTTGTGGGGTTTTTTTTTTTTTTGAGGAAGGGAGGGTAGGGGGACCAAACCATACGGCAAAAACTTAACAGAAGTTCGATGCAGTAAAAAACAAAATGGTCTAATTGGTTTGGTTCAGTTCTCTGAGCATTCCTACACTCACACTAAAAAGCAGAAGAATGCAGAAACACAAAATTCAAATACAAAGCATCTTCCCTCACCCAAATACATTACACACATGTATGTTTTCCCCTGAAGAGGTTTTCTAGAAACATAATATTCAGTAATCAGTCCATAAGAAATGTAGCCTGATTAGCAACCGCATGACTCCATGAATGCATAAACCAAAACATAGGTTACTTCTATCAAATTGACCTGATTCATTCAGCATCAAGAAGTTACTCTTTAGCTAGGCAGTCACACTATTACCATGCTGAAAAATGTAGAGAACTCAAAATTCAATGTCAAGCGATCTTCCCACTCTCAAACTAGTGTGCAAACATGGATTATTTCCACTAAAACATACCCTACAAACAAAATATTCAGTAATCTATAATTCTGTATGATTAAGAAATGTGACACTTCACAAGCTTATTTGTATATTTGATAGAAAACTTACACCCCACTTAGTGGGACAAGGCTTAGTTGTTGTTGCTGTTGATAGAAAACTTACAATCGCACATTGAAGTAGAGGTAAGGAGCACAACACAGTGCCATAATCCAATGCCCCGTAACAAGGTAGAAGCAGGTTAGGACACCTTGAATAATAAACTCGGGCAAAACCACCATGTTTATTCGAGATGAGGAGTCATAGGGATTTATGTAATCAAATTCTAGGTCTGCCAGGCACATTAGCTGCAACAAAATGTTGAACAAAGTCAGTATATGTCTGATGACACCAAAAGTAGGTTGCCAGCGTACCAGATGCAGAGGGATAAATGTAACTGAATGGAACTCCTAAGTCCTACATCCAACTATATGGAAACTATAGGCCTAAGAAATTAGGTATTGCCAACCATTTTTGCCCGTTCTTTTTTACATCTCAACACATCAATATTTCCTTACATATCTAAACTTCAGCAGACATACCTCTTCCAAAAATGAGAATAAAGGCATCATATATCTGTATACAACTTAATTCTGTGTGTACTTATCAAATATTAGAAATTTCAAGTTTTAGATACAAAAACGTTGATGCGTTAGTTGAGTGAGGATATATATATCCTATAAAAGTTGATTCCCATAAAAGTGTAATGCTTGCATTCCGTCCAATAAAGCACTGCAGATGAAAACGAACAAACAACCTCCAAGCGTTTCCCTACAATCAATCTTGGAAACGGAGAATTTCCAAACCCTTTAATTACCCTATTCATAACACCTAGAAAGAGAATGAATAAGGCAAATGATACGAGAAGTGGCGGTGCTTTTTTCCTTTCTTATTCGCAGCCCCATTATTGTAAAGTATTAGAAGGCAACAGAGAGAAAAATGGGGGAATGACCTGGTAAGTGACGAGGATGATTAAGGCAATAAGGAGGAAGAAGGAGATGAGCCACAAAAACAGATCACCCATTTTTATGTGTTCGTTCTTCTCCCTCTTCTCTCCTTTGTCCTCTCAATTCAACCTCGCCTCTTGTCTCTTGTCTCCTCCTCCCTGTTGTGTCCTGGTCTTCTCTCCTTTCGAGTTTCAACTTCAATTCCTTGCCATCCCATCCCGACGCATCGACAAACTGCGCACGTTAGCGAGCGTGCTCCCTTGCACACGCAGCACGTGCGGAAGGCGTTAACTAACAGGAACAGGTGTTAACTTTGTTGATTGAACAACATTGTTATTGCTGTTGCGATTGTTATTATTTTGATTGTTGTTCAACATTTAAAATCAATACAGCGTGTTCCCTCTTATTTTGACTGTTGTTCAAAATGAATACAGGAAAATTACATTATTATTTCAAAAAGAAGTTACAAAATTATTGAATTTGATAATTTGCCTAAAAACTCATAATACTACCATGGAAATATTTAATTCTTATAATAAATACTCTAAAACTAAAAGTCATAATACAATATTGTATAATTAGTTTACAGTGTAAAAAAAATTATATTATCAGCTTATCAAATTAACCTGAAAAAATCCAGTGCAAGAAGTTTCATTTTAATTTTAATCTTCTTGTTTAGTAATTGAAAAATCATCCATAATAAGACATATATGAGTTCAATATATGAATTTAAAGAATTTATTTACCAAGTTACTTGAAATTTCTAAACCCTAAACTCATATATATATATAATATATCATATGATTTTAGTTTTCTAGGCTTTATCTATATAATGTGATTTTTTAATTCAATGGTGGGTTTCATAAAAATTTATACCAATAAAAATTTATTTAACATATAAATTTACTTAAAATTATATTAATATAACTTGATCCTAACCCTATACATATATAGCATAAATACATATTTGTTCTTGGGAGAAAAAAAGTTGCTTTTAAAATGAACATTCTATTCAAGTCGTTTTGTGATATAAATTAAAAAATATATAAGAAATAAAAATTTAGAATGGGGCTGGAAATTGGAATTGGTGGCCAATCGTGCGCCCGGTATTATTAAACCCACCATTTTGACCAAAAAACAATAGAGTGATAAACACCATTGGATTGGGAACAAAAACATCCTGTTGGAACAGGATTGTCAATCCAAACATTTTATCATTTTTGTATTAACAAATTCAGGTCGAGAGGAAGATTAGCTCAATTTTCTTAATTATACTCAAACATTGATAATACATGAGTAAAAATCCAATTAGTTAAACAAACTTTTATTGGCGAACTACTTATCATTTTCGATCTCATTTCTTTTTTCTGGATCTGTCTTTTTTTTTTTTTTGAGTTAGGAATTACTTATGTTATTTTAAGTAAGATGTAAATATTGGATAAAACTATTTTTAAAGTAACAATTTTAATTTAAAATTCCGACCTCTAATGTTACAAGTAAAATTCACTTAGATTCATGGTTCATTTTCACAAAGACCAACCACTTAGAGCATGCAAAAGTTTACCCTCTATGCAAACTTTATAATTTCTTTAAACTGAGTTTAATGTTAACTTTAATGTCTAATAACATAGTCTTAGCTAAGGGATTCCATGACTTTGTCATATTTTTTTTAAGAGTGGTGTCATGTAAACGTACAAGTGTCAAATTATGAGGGAGGGATTATTAGAATTTGAAATGGAAGAAGTGAAATCACATATTAGTTAAAAATAAATTAAATGAAGAGTATATATGATGAGAAGATTTATATTTATATAACCTTAAATTTTTTTATCAAGATGTGACATCTAACCCCTCTAAAGGATGAACAAGAAAATAAGATACAAAGATTCAATTCTAAAGAAATGTATTTTTTTGTGTATGTTTGGTTAGAAAATAAAAATGATATATATAAAATTTATCCATAAAAATTTACACTATATTTTTACCCATGTCCAAACATAGCCTGGAATTAAAGACTCAATCTAAGATTGCAAACAAATTTTACTATGTGTGTTGGAATAGAGATCAATTATTTCATTATTATTATTATTTTTGTTCCGTAGTGCTCCTTGCCCTTCACTCAAAAATTGACAATTGTAACATTATACACAACAATGTTTGGTTTCAGAACCAACTTTTCAAATTACTTATAACATTTGTTAACAAAAAATACTTATAATATTACACATGATAAATTTATGAGTGGTGTTATTCAAACACATAAAAAGTTAGTGTTATCGATCCCATTTAATAATAATTGATGTGTATGTATTATCACATCCAACGATTATTGAGTATCCAATAAACACCTCTTTGGGTGTGTGCATAGCATTTTTTTCAAATTTATATTGTGCGATAGCTAAGGGATGGAACAGAGTAATTGTATTCCTCAAGTGTGGGTTGTTATTGTCTCAAGTAGATTATACTACATGTTATGAGTTAATATTTATTTTAGTTCCTTTCATTCATTAGTCATTTTAATTATTGACTTTTAAAATGAGTCAAATTAGTCCTCAACATTATAAAATATGAGTCAAGTTAGTCCTTCATTCCACTTTTGCAGTGTTTGAAAATTTGACCAGCCTGCCATTGCTGGACTAGAACCTATCCTTGACCCAAAATCGCCCAAAAAATCGCCCAAGAACCGCTGAGAATCCGGAACGGGCAACAGGCCCGTCAAAAAAGGTTTAACGGTTTTTTTTTTTTGGAAAATTGCATTTTTTTGGTTTTTTTTTTAAAAAAAGCTTAATATCTCATATTTCCTATTTTTTTTCTTTTCTAATATGGGAAGTAGTAACTTGAGAGATTTGATCCATATGGATAATGTTTATTTTGATTAAGAGATGAATTATGTTATGTTCTATGGGTTTTATTAATATATAGTTTAATTTTTAGTTATTTTATGACATTTTATTTTGTATTTTTATATATTTATATAAATACATATTTATTATATACGGTTATCCATTTGACCCTGATTGAATCCTTTAACCTTGAACCCTTATCCAAATTTAATGTCCGGTCAATTTTAGAACCTTGCACTTTTGTTTAACATTTATCAATTAAACAATGATATGTCCTGTTAAGTGATATCTTATCATACCATGTGTCATTTGAGGAGAATTGAGTTTAAAATAATTTATTTTAGTATCTAAAATTGTACAAAATGAATCATTTTATGATTTAGAATAAATATTTAAATGATTCATTTTATATAATTTTAAACATAAAATGAGTTATTTTAAACTTATTCTATTTCAGATGACATATGGTATGTTGAGGTATCACTTAAGATACCTATCATTATTTAATTGATTAAATATTAAGTATGAGTGGGTTGAGAGACATATGATTCATATTTGTAATGTTGAACTAATTTGATTCATTTTAAAAGTTACTACTAAATAACTTATAATGAAAAGTGAAAGATTAAATGAACGTTAACTCACATGTTATATATAATTCAAGTTATCGATTAGCCACTCCATCATGTATCCAAAACTTGACCAAACTCACTGCACGTTTTAGTAAATAATAATAATAATATAATATTGAAAGGCTAGAAAAGAAAATAAAAATAAAGTCTCCAAGAAAAGTCTAGACTTTTAAGTTCATCCACAATTTCATTTCATGATATGCATACATTGGTATATGATTACCTTAGTACACACAAAAATATGATCTTCCATAAAAATGTACACACAACAAAGGCAATCAAACTCTCTGGCAAATGTGCGGTGAAATTAGGGACGAAAATCGTTAAAGGGAATACAGAATCAATTACCATCCGCTACCTAGCACGAATTAAGTGGTGGGTGGGCTCGAGCAGAGAAAGAAATTCCTTGACCCCAGGTTCTTCAACTTCTCATTTGGCTTCAAACCTGCACCACCCCAATCACTATCCCTCATAAATAAAGAAAAGGTAAAATGAAACAAGAAAGACACACACAGATGAATGATTGTCGAATAGATCAATCATTACATGCATCATATGTGACACAGAAATCAGAGTCCTATGCTGCGAGGCTAATTGTAATTGTATATCAAAATTTAAATTGCAGAGGGAGGTCACTGTAAAGTATGCAAAATGAAATCTAATAATTATGCATACAACACATTGATAACAAAGAAAGGGATGAAGAGGAGGATTAAGGCAATTAATTTACTTACTTTGGAGGGTGAAGGGGGAGTAGTGAAGGCCGTAGCAGTTAGGATCAGTGTCCTTCAAGAGCGGTCTCCTCTTCTCTTTATGATAAATCAATAGCGCTGCCTTTATCAAATCGAAGACGGTGTCTTCAGGGCGCATCAGGACCTGTATTGCTCCCAAGCTGTTCTCGATGGTCACATTGAGTAGCAGTTTCGGTGGCCCTGCAAGAGACTCACTCGTTTCCATGGTTGGCACTGGCAGAGGAGCAGGAGGAGAAGGAGTGGACACCAATCCACCCATTCGAGGACGTTCACGGCGGCCACAACCTCAACTAAACCTGGGAAGATTCTGTGTGTTTTTGTCCTTTTTAGTCCTTGTTTGGCTTGGACAGAGATATATTTGTTTGCACCTAATGCCAGTTGAAATGTCGTGTTGCGTTGGAGCTTGGGATGCCGAGGCAGAGAGGGAAGCACGAAGCTTCTTGGAAAGTCCTGGTTTCAGTTTTCTGTTTATAATTTTTATTTATAATTTTTTTAATTTTTAATATTTTGTGAAGAAAATATTAAAAATTAAAAATGAATGTTGATAACACAATTTATAATTTTTAGAATTTTTAATATTTTCTTCATAAAATTTGAAAAATTAAAAATAAAAATTGAAAACTCATCAAACAGATTATTATTTCAATTTTCATTTTTAACTTTTTAATTTTCAGGATATTATAAAGAAATTATTAAAAATTAATAATTAAAAACTAAAATATATAATTTTTAACATTTTTTTTATAAAAATTAAAAAATAAAAACTAAAACCTCAAAACCAAGCCCTTAACTTTTGTTTGGACTTGGGAGGTTCAGATTTCATAGCACCAGAATGACACTGAAATTATTTGATATCGAGTTTTCTCGGTTTCGGATTTCTAGTTATTGGCCCCATCCGGATAAAATATTTCAGTCTATGAGGTTCAGAATCTTAATTTGATTGGCTTGTCAAAAAGAATCTTAATTTTGCTTGGATATCCGTACTAATAATTCTCTTCAATTTTTTTTTCAAGAATGTATTAAATATGGGTACTTACCTCTTTTTTTTTTTTTATAAAGAATATGGGTAATTACTTTGAAGGCATTACATATAACTTTATTTCTTCAAATAATTAAGGAGTTATATTATTTAGATTGCTTAATACTTAAAACATAAAATATTTGAGGTTTTTGCTAACCAGACACTGGTTAAGGCTTTTGAAATGGTAAATTTTCACTAAAAATGTGTTTTTTCAAGTTTTAAGATGTAGGGGTCACCACTAAAATTTTATATTTACCTTTATTAGAAATCTTAACTAGTACTCTTAGGACATTGGTTAAATAAACTCAAATATTTAATAAGTTAAATATTTATAAAATCAATTGTTATTTTATATAACAAAGAATTTATTGAAAATGGTGTTATAAGGATATTAAATTATTTATAATTATTACTACTTTATTAAATAATCCCCCTTCTTTAAATAAAAAATATTAAACATATTTAAAATTTTTAAGATGTTAAATATCTTTCCTTTAATTCTTAGTCAGCATTTTATGTTAATAATATTCTTACTAACTTTATAAAATTTTCATGATTAATTATGAATATATTTATTTCAGCTTCAAAAAATGTAATTATGATAATATGATTTTGTAATACCCAGTATATACGTGTTAGTAGACAAGTTTCGTATCCTCTTACCATCCCCAGACCATCCGTGTAGCCAAAAAGGCCCAGATGTATAAAGGGCCAAGGGATGGAGTTTGGGTGTTGTTGTTGTAGAATTCTGGAGACAAACTCCTACGAGTAGACCCATGTCACACAATGCAAAACGACATAGTTTTGATAAGTGAGACCCTCTTCCCCTTTAAAACCCCAAATTGAGCTCCTCTTCTTAACAAAACCGAAACTCCACTCCCAAACCCTCCTTCCACCCTCTTCCTCTCAATCTCACTCAAATCCATCTTCTTCCAAGATCAAAGGTAAGGATTATTGTTGGTTTATGTTAGATATTTCTTTCCTCTTCCTTCCATATATGTTGGATGTCTTTATGTCTCTATTTATGTCAAGGGGTGCTCCCTCAATATTGTTATAATAGATCTATAGTTATCTAGAGATACCCATAGAATATTCATGAATTTGTTTATTTCCATGGTAGACTTTGGTGTCATTCTCACTCCATAGAGCTCATTGGTGTCGACGTTGTTCATTCCTCCCCTCTAGGCGAGTGGGTTCAAACTCATGGCCTTATTTTCTTGCTATTATGAATATGTTACGCATTATGCTTTCTAACTACGCGACTAGAGATGATAATATGTATAGAGTATGATTTTTACAAGTTATGACAAGCTAGCAAATATTATGATTTTTACTATGGCATGAAAAATGTGATTTAGAGAACCACATGACCATAATTGATATGTTGTGTTCTATGGAAAATGTTTTACATGTTTGAGAAAGGATTTATTAGGAATTTATTTATGGTAGTAGGATGACTATTTTATCCAATATGTTTCTTTAGATTTCTTTGATATCTCTATGTTTTCAAAATTAAGATTTCAAGCTATATTTTAGAATATTCAATTAAGATATTTATATATGTTAGAGAAATGTGAAAAAGAGTATGACCCATCTTTATAAATAAATATGTTATATGATTTCCAAGTTTTATGATTATAAAACCCATATTTTGAACTATGATATTAGAGTTATCAAGTATATAAAAATATGTTAGCTTAAGATATGAATTTATAACTTCAGTTTTATAGTACCAGGAGGTACGAAATTCAATATGATTTATAACAACTGCGATATATACTCTCTGGGTTTGAAATCGAAATACCTACAAGCGGGTGATCACTTGAACGTGATTTTCACAGTCATAATTATGCTAAAGTCATGTTGTTAGAGTTATATGAATCTAGAACTCTCAGGTACTAAGAATTTAAGGGCTCGCGCGGGATGGAGCACCCACCCTTTAGTCATGTAGTTTCAGTATTGTTATTTTTATTTATTTCTGTTGAATTATGTATGATGAGTAATATAGATAAATAGTCATGGAGGCAATATCAGGAAACAGCCATGGAAGCAAACCCGTAAACAACCATGGAGGCAATCCCTTGAAAAGTCAAGGTTCGTGAGGAACGTAAGATTACCACAGAAGCTTATGTTCGCGGGGATTGAGCATTACTTTTTAGATGATAGAAACAGTTATTATATTTATGTATATATGTACATATGGAGAATGCTTTGGAGTTTGTTTATTATTTACATTAGTATTATTATTATCATGTTTTAATTATTTTTGTTGTCCTATGAAGGGGTAACAGGTGAAAATTTACTACGTTTTAGATGAAACTCACCCTTCTCCTTTCTCCCTTTAAGATATAGTAGCTATTGGGTCTTCCGATTGCCCTCTAGGAGTAGAGATGCCAGTTGGTAAGCCTCATTTCTGAGTGAAGTGCCCTTTTGTGTTCTTAGAGTGTTCTAGTGTGAATGCGGTAGGATCCAGACCGTAGATTTAATTACATGCTTTGCATTATGATTTAGACTTATACTATATTTGTATGAATATAGTTATTTTGTACAGAGGATATATATATTTTGTATTATAGAGACAGATTTAGAGAATGATTATGAACTCGTTATCCATGATGCTTTTGATTTCCAAGAGAAAGATTTATATTAGAAATGAAATGATGTTTTATTTAAATGGATTTGATTATTAAAATATGCATATAGAGAGACTTAGAGGTCACGAGGTTACGTGGATGAAACTCTTCACATGTCCCAAGTTCCCATGTTGAATCGTGAAGGTTTCTTATTAGTTTCTATTTGGCATGTGAAATTTAATATGGAATTAGAGCTTGAGATTGAAATTGGATGTCCCAATTCTAAATCTTATGTTTGGTAGCCCGTTTAAAATTAGAATCATGATTCCATATAATAATTCCATAAAATTAAAAGATAAATGGCCCAAGTCTTTTTCAATTCTTAACTCTTATCTTAAAAATTGTCAATTTAATATCTCATAATTTTTATCGTTCTCCAATTATGACCACCTTATAATTCATATAACATTGTCAGGGCGCTATCTATATATATATATATATATTGTCTCGTTTCTCTTGTCTTTTTTTATGAAGTGTTTTTGAGGGGGGTTGCCAGTTTTCTTTAGTGGTTAGAGCTTTACCATTTTTTTTCTCTTTTATTTTCATTCCTTAGGTTTTTTTGTATTTTTTCTTTTTTGTGGATGTCTTCATTATCTCCTTTATGGGTGTTTTTTTTGTACTCCATGTGGTGTTTTTTTCTCCTTTCATTAGTGAGTCATAATATATTCTTCAAATTGCAGCACTTTTCATATTGGTCTCAATTGTAAAATATGTTTTGACATCGATAGTCTTTGAATAAGGAGTAAAGTAACAAATGTTGGTTGAATCAGAATGCCGAATGTATTATGTGAAATGTATTTATTTCTTATTTAATTTAGATTTATGACTAAAACCTAATTTAATCCCTCAATTTCATATTGGACAAATATTAGATTTGAAAATTCTCATACTAGTTCCTCATATTTCATACATAAGGAAAAATTAGTCCTTATATCAAATTATTGTCTAAAAAGTTAACAAAATATTCACGTATTTTGTTAAGTTGCTTACGTGTATTGTTAATTTTCATAGTAGGTTATAACTTGCCTTACTCTTTCATTCTACGCAGAACAAATGATAACTTAAAATCAAAATATTTTTTGAGTAGAGGACTATGTGAGAGAAAAGATTAAGAAGAAGGTCTAAATGACTTCGTTTAGAGGAGTGAGGTAAGTTATGACTTACCATGAAAATTAACAGTATATGTAAACAAGTTAATGGTAAATGTAACTAAGTTAACAAAACACAACTCATATGACAATTTAAAGGACTAACTTGTCCCTATTTATAAAATTTAAGGGACTAATATGAGATTTTTTAAATATGAGAGACTAATTTATCCCCCATTATAAATCTAAAGGACTAAATTGAAATTTTATCCTAGATTTATAATATTTTTTTCACTTTGTAAGTGCGTTTGACATTTTATATTAATAAAAATTTCTTCCACATTGAAAAAAAAATTCATATAACATTATCACGTGAAAAACAAACATTTTTATATATTTGCCATGTGTTGGTTCAAAGTAATAAGATCAAAATATCAAAACAGAGTGCACATATCTTGAATGACTAAATCCATTGAGCTGATGTGATCATCGTCTTGCAAGCATAATGCAACGTTCACTGACATTCACGAATCGATGAGCATACTGTTCCATTTACAATTTGAATACCTACATTTAGTTATACTGAGATAAACTTTTCCTCAACCTAAACCTTTATCTACCAAGAAAAAAATATGGGGACAATGGAAATGAAGTTTTTGTTTTTTTTTTTCAGTCTGAGAAATGAAAGGCTTGAAAAGCAACATATTAAAAATGGTTGCTTTTGGTGTCGCGGTTTGAAGTTATTTATATACGAAAAAGTTCTGATTCATATACCAACTCAAATGCAGGCTTTTTGGTTGTCCCTCATGGCGAGCAAACCACCATGTTCCAAAGCCTTTTAGCTCTTCTTACGATTTTGCTTATCTTCCGGGCAATGAATGACGGGAGTAACAACGGGGGAGTTGCAATGGACGGAGCAGAGCTGCGTGTGCCTATTTCGTGAGCACTTTCCGAGTGAAACGAATTCGAAGCAGATGCTCCATTACTCTTTCGTAGATAAAAGCTTCTACTGCCGACATCCCCAATGATTTCTGATTTGTCCAAACCTATCAAGCAAAGGACATAAGCCGAATGTATTAAACTGAAGAAGAAGCCCTCTAAAAGACTTTAAAATATCTTCTTCTTTTTTTGGTCAATAAATGGCTGCACTGGCCAAATTTGTAATGCCGTTGACATTCTATGAATATTAAGAAGTTTATGACATCCAAAGCAAAATATAAAAAGTTTAATTTTTATACATTAATGGTGTAAAATAATTTTACACATTCAATAGAATTTTATCAAGATGACAAAATAAAGTGGATTAGTGTGATAGTAGGCAAATTTTTTTCCAGTGCGTTTAGCGAACTAGTGTTGCAACTGTGCGTTTTATGACATAATCCTACTACTCCAGGTGAAAAGAAATCTGTAATGCAAGATTTAGGCAAATGTGATTGAGAAATTTTGACTAATAATTTGATACTTACTTTGGAGGCTGAAGTAGGACTGGTGCAGTTGGAATGGAGATGGTACATTAAGATCAATCTTAGGGCTCCTGCCTTCTTCTTTATATATATCAACCACACGCTTTATTGTCTCCTCCACAGTGGATCCCAATTTCACCATGGTTCGGACTGGTCCTGGACTGCCTTCCACGGTCACATTAACCACCACCTTGGCTTCCTTGTCGTACCCCTGTGTCTAATAGACACGATCAGTAAACACATACGGCTCAAGAAAAATACATGAGTTGTGATTATTATTAAACAAGAATTATCAGAGGGACATTTGCAGAGTAATCAATTGTAAATTTGTGGTTGTTATAAGGGTTGGTCGAGTTTATTAATAAATCATGCATATACCCACGTCAATGGACCTAATAATTTTTTTAATTATAAATTTCACTTGTCTCTGTTAGGTAATCTTGTTCGTAAAAACACCTTACATGCTTTGTACAAAAAAAGAAAAAACTTCCATACGCGGCATACTAATATAAACAAACATCATATTTTTTTTTCAGAAAAAAATTGTTTAAGATAACAACTCTTAGGATGAAAATTATTTTATTTTATCTTGGTCTAACGACATAATTGTGACAAAACTGAATACAAAATATAATAAATTTGCGTAGAACCTCTCAAACTCAGACACGGCTTTATTCTTATTTTGAAAAAAAAAAAAAACTATCTCACTCTACCTCCACACTGTTCCAATTGTGACCTTGTCAAGAGGAAATAAAAGTTTTGGGATATTTCAAGTTTTGGAAGGGATCATGAAATAAATCAGTTCAGTTGGACATAATTTTCTTTCTTACTATACGCTATCTCTAATTGTCTTTCCTCAAATGAAAGAAACGTATACCATTGGCTAGATTTATCATCTTATTTCAATGTCACGTATAAGCAAGCAAAGAAACTGTTGGAAGCAAGGCACAAAAGGATTTATAAAAATTAAAAACTTGAATGGAAAAATTAAACACCATCCATCCACTCTGCAAAGCACCTAGGTATGGATCTCAAATTGACGGCCGGCATCATAATTTAAAATCAATCAAATTAACCGCTGAGCTAGAAATTCAGCCTTCTAGAACCTAGGTGCAATATATAGACAGTAGTTTGATTTGTTTTAACTTTTTCATGCCTCCTATGTATCCACTATTATAAATTGTAATGATAAACATTGTAAGAAATAAGAATTTGCTCAGAAATAATCTAAAAAAGAAGCGATAAAAATTTAAAAACTGTAACATAATCTATAGGGTGATTAATTAAATTAGCAATTAAGCTGAGTGAGGTAGGTCTAACCTTGCTAGTGTGATTGAGTGGGGAAGAAGGAAAGAGAGGAGGGGAAGAAAGAAAGGCATCGGAGAATGTTTTAGGGCGGAAAAGCGTGCCTTCTGTCCTCATGTAACGGCCATCTTCCCCGTCAACGTCAACATCAACATCACCGCCGCCTCTGGACAAAAGCACAGGCGCCGATGAGCAACGCTTCAGGACCTTGAGAGGCCTCGACTTGTTGTTGGTCGTCCTCCGACGAGGCGACGGTGACGGATGCGGCGGCTTATTACTCCTCCAGGATCCGAAAGCCGGCGATCTCCGCCGTGGACTCTTGAGCACCATGCAAGGTTTGTGCTGGCCTTAATTAATTTTGAGTATTGGAAAATGGAATTAACGATCGGTTATTAGGTGGTGAGAGGCAGTGAACTGAAGATAATATATATATAGGTAGGCAGAAGATGAATGAGAAGAGTAGTTGATGGCGTGGCTTACGTGTTGGGGGAAGGCAGAGAGAGGTAGAGGGCAGTTCCTCTCACCTTAAAAGGCAGGCACTGCTATTGTCGTTGCCATTGTCCTGTTTTGCCACCCTCCCTTTTTGTGGGTCTCACAGTCAATCCTTTTACGCATCCATTTTCCCTTTGCATTCAATTCGCCTAGGCCTAAGCCTTCCGAGGACTTGAGCTCGTTATCTCTTTACTTTAGTCATTTTCCTCCTGTCCTTTTTGTTTTTTTAAAGTTTCGCACATACGTCACGCACCGTCCATCAATTAATATTCTTTTCTTACTGTTTAGGTCAATATCCTAGCTAGGATTTTATTTCATATATATTTTGGCGAATATATTCGAAGACTTGTTTTTATTTTTGGTCGAAGGTCACTAGCATTAGCGAATACTGCAAAGGTCCTAAATCACGGTTTTTAATATATATTTTTTTGAAAGGCAATGATTAATGAGCTTTAAGTTGATGGTTCCGGACAGGGCCATTTGTCTCGTCGCGTATGGATCCAAGTGTTGTTTCTTTCTTGCACCATTTGTTTTCCGTGGCTTAAATGAAAATAGCCCGAAACACACCAATAGGCCAAAAGCCAAGTGTTCTTACGTTACGTAAAGGCCTGATAGCCCAGCTCACTCCTCTTGTATTTCTGCTTTTTGTACACTATTGTTGTTATAGCAAGATTATACTTATTTTAATAATTATTTTTTATAATCAATTATTTGATAAGCAACTTATGTTTGAATTATTTAGGAATAATCAATTTTTTTAGACAAATTACTAAAATGAGTATGAGTGAGAGGTGGGCAAAATTTTGATTGAAGTTGAGTGAAAAAATTGTAGAGTAATTTAGAAAATTTAGCTCCTGAAGATTTACTATGCATTCTGATTAGAATAATAAAAAATATATTTTTACTTTTCTTCTTAAAAAAGGATAAATTATGTGAAGTGGATTTTAATCTGAGTAGTTTTTATTTCTCAAACAAAATTATATTTTGCAAAAAAATAAAAAATAAAAATTCCCAAAAATTTTTTTTTGGACATTTCCCAAAATATGCACATAGTAAAATATTGTACGGGCTGTAGCGCTTTTTTTAAGTTGTTTTTTAAAATTCTTAAATATTTTTAAAATAAGCTTTGCATTAATATTCAGCATTTAATCTATCAATTATTACACTAAAAATATGGAAAAAGTCTGAAGCAATGATAATTCATAAAATAATGTGCCAAATGCTAGATCATAGAAAACACAACTTTTTTTCCTTATTTTAAGAATATTTAAAAATTAATTTTTGTACATGATCTTTCGACATAGTTTACAACCAAATACAAAGATAAAAATGCAATTGTTCCTTTTTAATTTTTTTATTATATCATCTCTTATCAACCAATGATATATATACTTTTATAACATACAGATAAAGTTTGGCGTTAGTGTGTTGGACTAGGCTAGATTTCAGCACGCGTCCGGTTTTTTTGTTGTCTCGTCGCATATGGATCCAAGTCTAGTTTCTCTCATACACCATTTGTTTTCTTGTAGCTTAAATGAAAATAGCCCGGAATACGCCAATAGGCCTAAAGCCGAGTGCTCGTTAGTAAAGGGAGGGCTGATAGCCCAGCTCACCCCTCTTGTATTTCTGCTTTTTGTACACTACTGTTGTTATAGCAAGATTATACTTATTTTAATAGTTGTTTATTTTTATAATTATTTTTTATGATCAATTATTTGATAATAAATTTATGTTTGAATACTACAGCTTAACAGTTCTTTTAAATTACTCCATTCCTTTCATAATATCTATTCACCTTTACACAAAATTATCATTTAAAATATCTGTTAATTTTGCATTCCAATGTAAGTATAATTTTTTCATTTTAATAATACCCCTAATATTGATGACCACAATTAATGAGCATTAGTGTATTAAAAAATTTTGTCACATAAGATAATTTATAGGGGTATATTAATCCATATACCATAATTTACATAGAAATACTCTATTAGTGGAGTAATATGTTTTGCTCGGATTATTTAGGAATAATTGCTTTTTTGAGGCAAATTAGTAAAATGGGTATGAGTTACAGGTGGGCAAAAATTTAATTGAAGTTGAGTGAAAAAATTGTAGAGTAATTTAGAAAATTTAGCTCCTTAAGATTTATTATGCATTTTGATTATAATCATAAAAAAATATAATTTTACTTTTCTTCTAAAAAAAAGTTTAAAATTACATGAAGTAGATTTTGATCTGAGTAGTTTTTATTTCTGAGACAAAATTATATTTTGTAAAAAAAAAACTTTTTAAAAATTTCCCAAAACGCACATAGTAGAATATTCATTATTGTACTGGCTGTCGCGCGTTTTTTTTCTAATTCTTAAATATTTTTAAAACAAGCTTTGCATTATTCAGCATTTAATCTATCAATTATTACACTAAAAATATGGAAAAAGTCTGAACCAATGATAATTCATAAGACTAATGTGTCAAAACACAACTTTTTTTTCTTCTTATTTTAAGAATATTCAAAAATAACTTTTTGTACATTTTCATACGAACATATATAGTTTAGAAACATCAACCAAATACAAAGATAAAAATTCAATTGTTTCTTTTCAAATTTTTTATTATATCATCTCTCATCAACCAATGAATGTCCTATTTATATATACTTTTATGACATACAAATAAAATGTTCTCTTTTTTATGATCCCTGAATTGAAAAAGGCAATAATCATTGCCAATTTGTCATCACAACCTTAGAATTTTATGATATTAGTAATCTTAATGATATACTAATTAGAAATAATGTTAGAAAGAAAAAAAAATCACATTTGTTGGATAAAATCGAAAAATAAAGTATTATAGTCCATTTATTTATAAAAAATTTAATAAATAAGGAACATTATTTTAATAATTAAATTTGAATAAAATGTTTTATTATCTAGCATTTTTTTAATACTTTCTGGTATAATTTACTCTTATAAAAAATGTGTTACTTTCAGTATAAAGAATAATTACATTCATCATAACATCGCCCCTTATTAAGCTATACTATATCATATAGTATATGGCTGGTTGTGTGTTTTGAACTTTGACAATTACTGTATGGACGAATTTACACGGTTATATTTATTTCATAATTCTACACAAGTTACTTCCTTCCAAATGGTAGGGTTTGGTGCTGCCACAACTGCTACTGCTGATGGCTTAAGTGGAGGAGGCCTTTGCGATATATTTTGATGGAATTCGTTAGAGATTGAACATGGTTTAAGTCAATTTGATTAGACTGCATAAGGCCTTTGATCAAGATTATAATCTGCTGTCTAGACTGCATGCTGGCAAATTGTTGTTTAAAATGCGAAAGTTGAAACGTTTCAATTCCAACAGTGCACTTACGTTATTTACTTATTTGTCCACTGCTGTCTCGGATATTTGGTCTTGGTTTCTGTATCCTTCCATGTTATCTAGACACCATTAGCATTTATCATTACATTTATAATATACTAGTTTTAAAATAGGCAAGCCAAATGCCGACAACCTGTCTGTAGCAAATTAAAATATTTTTTCAATTCTAGTAAACTAATCAACAAGCCCGTCTAGCTCAGTCGGTAGAGCGCAAGGCTCTTAACCTTGTGGTCGTGGGTTCGAGCCCCACGGTGGGCGATTTTGTCGTATGTTTTACTCTTTTTACGTTAGTTAACAACAAAGTTGCGGGCTAAAATGATCTCAACCTACAAAACAACGATGGCCCAGTATATATGGGCTATTATGGGCTGAGGAAGTTACGAGAAAGGTCAAGCTACCAAAAACAAAAAAGAGTCAGATCAAGAAAACATTTGGGCTATGTGAAGTGAGTGAATCCAAGATACCCAAAAACTGCATGTGGAGTGGAGCATAGTGGTTGGACTTACGCATTCAACCTCCTCAAATTCTGTTGAGTCCTTTTGACGGGAAGCTACTCTCTTGTATATCCACAGTATTCATTGCTGTTACTATTGATAAGCATTTTCTCTCATCTCGAGAAAAAGAAAAAAAAAAAATTCTCTGGTTAATATGCAAGGAAAAAGGGCTTTAAGATTATGATGTATTTGGCATTAGAAATGATAGACTAATCATCCCAGCTGTTTTGTTTCTAATCTCACAGCAAGTTTCATCTTCCCAAAGTTTTCAGGATTAATTATTGGCCCATTCTTGCTTCTTTAACTTCAACCAATTTTGCAAAGTGGGGAAATTGGAAATGAGCTTTCTCATTGTTTCTCAGACTTTATGGCTCTCTTTTTGAAGGCATCATTAGTTAGTAATATCAGCTTGTCAATCTTTGCCATGCACCAGGTCGGGATTCCTTTGTAAATCGTAGGGCTCTGGCTTTTCAGTCCATAACCCAAACCTCTCGCTCGGTAGAAGAATCTCTAAACGAGATATGGTGGGTATAAGTATTGCCAATTTATAGGCTGGCTGGCTGGCTTGCTGAAAAAGTTAGAGGAAAAAAAAAAAAGTTGGATTAGTAAACAAATTTGGCGTGATATCATGGCTAAGCACTTATTTAATTTTGCCGTATTGATCCAACTACAAGTCACCTCGGCCAGCGGCAGTATGGATGGATGGGAAGCATGACCAAAACGAGCAATTCGGCAAATTGCAATCTTGCTTTTTCAATTTTCATGAGGATTGAGGAATGACCCACCCGTATTTTCTGATGGGCTAGTAGGATCCAACTTTACGTTGGGCCTATCACGAGAACGAATTCAAAACGAACAGGAAAATATCAGTGTACACGTGTCAAAGAGAGAGTGAACCACGTATGTCAGTTTGAAACCACAAATGGAACAGTTGCAGTTCCCTCCAATTCTGCATTGATGAGCGAACAGCATTGCAACAACCACCAAGTTCCGTTCCCGTAGACGCCAAAGACGCATGTTAGCAAAGTCCTAGGTAGTTTCGTCACGATTCACGGTCATGGCTTCCGCACCATCACCAATGTCGGTGCAGCCGGGTCGATTTCGGACTCTGAAAGAAGGGTCGGAAGCGGGTGGGGGACCCGTGGTGTACTGGATGTTCAGAGATCAACGGCTCAGAGACAATTGGGCTCTGATCCACGCCGTTCATCAGGCCAACAAAGCCAACGTCCCCGTCGCCGTCGTTTTCAACCTCTTCGATCAGTTCAAGGGCGCCAAGTCCCGCCATTTAGGGTTTATGCTGAGGGGCCTGCGCCAATTGTCCCACCAAATTCATCACACACTTCGAATCCCCTTCTTCTTGTTTAGGGTAGCTAACTAACCCCCAAATTTCTTCAATCATCGTTCTAATTTATCAAACTAATGAAGTCTGTGTTTGTATCAGTTTAGCTTAACTCTTAAGCTAAAAAAAAAAAAAAAAGAGTATTTTTCATAATTAATGAGTTAGCAAAGATGCCTTAGTTATATGGTTAGGTTTTGAGTTTCTTCACTGTTCAAACTTCAAAGGTGCTGGCTTTTACTATTTGTAGGGAGAGGCAGAAGAGACTGTACCCAAGTTCCTGAGTGAATGTGGAGCTTCGCTGTTGGTGACAGACTTCTCGCCATTGCGGGAAGTGCGGAGGTGCAAAGACGAAATTTGCAAGAGGGTGAGCGATCTGGTTACAGTGCATGAAGTGGATGCTCACAATGTAGTGCCTCTTTGGGTGGCCTCTGATAAGTTGGAGTACGGTGCTAGGACCATTAGGGCAAAGATAAACAAGAGGCTTTCTGAGTATCTAGTTGATTTTCCTACCATTGAGCCTCAGACTAGGAAATGGGTCATCACTGAGAACAAGTCCATTGACTGGGATGACCTCATTGCCGAGGTGTTGAGGTTAGAGATTGATACTGCTTTCTTTCTTTGCTTAGAATTTCCAGTGAATCCATGTGGATTTGTTGACATGGTTGTTTTATGAAACTAGGAAGGGAGCGGAGGTTCCTGAAGTTAGTTGGTGTGAGCCAGGGGAAAATGCTGCAATGGAAGTATTGATGGGAAGTAAAAATGGGTTCTTAACTAAAAGGTTGAAAAACTATTCTGTTGATCGCAACAACCCGTCCAAACCGGATGCGCTTTCTGGTTTATCTCCCTATTTGCATTTTGGACAGATATCTGCTCAACGGTGTGCTTTAGAAGCACGTAAGCTGCGATCTTCATGTCCTCAGGTTTGTTTTACTTGTTTGTCGTGCAGTTGACAGTTAGTTCCATCCTATTTGTTGCTTGGTTTTCTTCATAAAATGGCTATAATATCTTATATCATTTGTTTAGCATAACCTTCCTGTTCATGACTGCTGGTCTAAAGGCAATTGATGCTTTCTTGGAGGAGTTGATCGTGCGGAGAGAACTTGCTGATAACTTTTGCTTCTATCAACCGCATTACGATTCATTACAAGGAGCATGGGAGTGGGCACGTAAGACCTTGCTGGATCATGCCACTGATAAGCGAGAACAAATTTACTCGTGAGTCAATTGTTTTCTGTTTCCAACTTTATATTGTTTCTGTTTACTTGCGATGCAAGCTCATGTAACTTCTGTATTTCAAGGAGGGAGCAATTGGAGAAGGCCCAGACTGCTGATCCTGTAAGCCAATCTTCCTTGGACAATAATATCAGCTCCTTTTAAGTCATGTGGTTTTTACTTTTTACTACATCATTTGGCATTTGCCTCAATAAGCATTATTTCCTATTGTTGCAACTATCAGCTTTGGAATGCTTCGCAGCTGGAGATGGTTCACTATGGGAAAATGCATGGTTTTATGCGGTAAATAACTTCTTGATAAATTCTTCTCTCCTTTTCCTTTATGGTTCTCACCAAAGAATCTTATGTTGTAAATTCAGAATTTACTACATATTTCATTATGCAATGAAGGGGTATCCATCAACATGTTTTTTAGCTTCTTTCTTACAATTCTGCTTGACCTTTGCAGTATCTCCCTCCCTTTAGTTTGATTGACAAACTTGCATATCAGGGAGGAAACTGACCATCGGCCTCTCCCTTTTTTTTTAATTTGGTAAATGGTGTTGAGGGAAGTTGAGAGGTAGTATGGACAATTTCTTAAATTAGAAGAATCTACAATGAATATCTTCCTAGACATTGAAATCTTTCATAGCTCTGAAAAAAAAGGAGGCACCCCTGCCCCTCTTCCCATCTTCTTGGATTTCTCCTTCATTTGCTGAATTGTAATATTTTCTGGTGAAATATTATTTCAACATCCCAAAAGTGGTGTCCCATTACCATTGGATATAATGATTGTCCCACTTTTGGAGTGTTGGAATAACACAACTCTATTTTCTGACTATGTATGCATGATTTTGTGTAATATTTTAGGCCTAAGCATGACAGGCTGCATCTTTCTAATATACAAAAAGGTTCGAATGATTTCACCTTAAAAGTATGTGTGTCCTCAATTATAAAATTTCGTATACAGAATGTATTGGGCAAAGAAGATACTTGAGTGGACAAGAGGACCTGAAGAAGCCCTTGAGATATCCATCTATTTAAATGACAAGGTAATTTACTACCCTTGTCAACATAGACAAACAAGTAATCTAATTACAGATTCTCTTCCCATGAGACAGACGTTATTGCCATTTATGTAAATGACAGCAATTTCACTTGACTGCAGTACGAACTAGATGGGAGGGATCCGAATGGTTATGTTGGCTGCATGTGGTCAATATGTGGGGTTCATGATCAGGTTTGCCTACATTGTTCCTATTCGCTACTAATCGAGAGTGAAAACAAGAAGAAACTATAAAATTGGGTGTTGCAAGAGATCATATAAAAAAACAAGTGAACTAATTAATTTTCGACTAAATTTTCTAGTTTTGGCATTTATGTTTTTCTGCATTACAGGGTTGGCGAGGGCGGCCCATTTTTGGAAAAATTCGATACATGAACTATGCAGGCTGCAAAAGAAAATTTGATGTTGACAGATACATTGCATATGTCAATAAAATAGTTGGTGAGCTGAGAAAGAGAAAGGCTGAGAACTTGCCGTGTCAAAAGGAGAAAGTACCTCGTTGTTAGTGATGTGCCATTGTCTGGCTGATGATATATGAAAGCAGGAATAGCTTTTGTTTTGCCTAGTGTTTCGAATGCCACATTTTTCATAGATGCGCATCCTTATGGCCGATTAATCATTTATGTAACCCAGATTGCATGTGCTCCCATTCGAACTAGGTCACATTGACATTAGAGGTAATAGGGAACCACTGAATGCTTGTTCAATAGAGAAAAGGAACTAATCTACAATGCGTTTTGGGGAATGCTCATCAGATCCCCTCAATGAGGTAATGGTATTGGTATATGACAATATTATCCTTCTTTTAATGAAAACTTTGGTCCTTTATTTATAAATCTTCCAAGTGTGATTGCTGAACTTTGGAGGATAGATCATTGAGACTGAAACTATTAAATTAGAACCAGATAGAGCGTGTTCTTTGTAACAATGCTATAAATAGTTTTTGAGTTTCCAAATGTATCCATGATTGAACACCATGACTAATCTATTCATATATTATAAGCTCATTTAAAAATGATATGGGTTTCAAGCTACTTCATTCTCAACACGAAAAACCAACTCTCATGCATTATTATAAAGTTTAGTATATGTAAATTAACCTTTCACCAATAAATAAAATGACAAATACTTTTCTAAAATATTAATAAAGTAATATTGAATTTGACAGTTGCCTCTTTTTTTTCCAAAAAGAAAAAATAGAAGAAGTGATCTTCTCTCTTTTGGTGGCAGTAGTGTATTCTCGCTGCACTAGATCCGTAGAACCCAAATGAGTCGGTTCAATAATATAGAGTTTTTCCTTTAAATTATTCCGGTTAGCAATCAATGAAGATTTCCTAGCAGTCTGTCATTCAATGACTCGGCTGAACTACACGGAGCCGAATGCCAAAGAATATGCACTATTGAGAAGGTTAAACTATACTACAACACAGATATATCTTACAAGCAGAAGCTCTCATTTCCGAGCCCATGATATCATATCTGGATATCATCCAATGAGAGTTCATGTGTCGTCATCATTTTCAGTTTCTGCAAAAGAAAACACATAGCATACAAGGTCACGGGTATGGCAAATTTCAATTCCCGGTTAAGGAGCACATTTGGCACTCTATAAGGTATAAACAACCATACCGCAATAAACTGTGCAGGATCATCGAGACTTGATGAGCCCAGGATAATTTCCCTCTTCAGCTTACCAGTAAGCTTGTGGCAAACCCTTAGCTGAGGATTAAAACATCATGTCAGACAAGAAATTTTTTTAAAAGTAAATATTACAACCTCATTTTATCCCAAAAAAATAAAAAATAAAAAATAAAAAATTCAAACCTCCGATCTGGTTGCTCCGCCAACAATGAACACAAAAATTCGTTGCCCCATCTTCTTGAAATCACTGGATGTATGTCTAAGCACCGAATCACTATATGGCAGCAGGAAAAGATAAAAAATACATGTGAGGAAGTTGCAGCTTAGAGGGAAGATCACTACTAAGTAGTACTTTGGAAGAAAGAAGACAAAAACCTTGCATATCCATCATCAGAGCCACGCGGTCGCGCCCAAGTTGGTGTGCGTCTAGATCTCATTGACTGAGCTGGAGGATTTGGGTTTCCAGGCCCAGCAAAAGGTGAACCGTGGTAACTAGGACTTGGATCATTCAAACATGGGTAGTCTTCCTTTGGCAATTCATTTTTCGTCAGTTTTTCAATGAGTTCCTGAATGATCATCCACTCATCATATATGAGGCTACAAAACTTAGTTTGAAGCTATTGTATATAGGAAATTTTGAAATGTTATGAGTACAAAGAATTTTATACTATCATCCAATTATATTGAACACCACTATATGTAAAACTTGTTGAGGTAAGAAGGTGAGACTACACTTTTGCTAATATAATAATATATAATTAAATAATTATATAAAATATCATATATCTATATATAAAAGTAATACTACAAAAAATTCTTATATGCCCTTATAAAATCACTTAACTTCCAAAATTAATTCACTTTCTCTTTTTTTTTCCCTCTATATCTGTAATCAAATTTAAATTTTAAAAATTTCTAGCTATATCAATTTGTAAGAGAAAAATCTAATTTTTTTCCCAATCAAACCCATTATAATCAGTGTACACATATACTGATGGGTTTGTTATTTTATTTTAATGGGTTCTGTTATTTTATTTTAATTATTTATCTTAATCAGTTTTTAACATATGTATTGGTCGAATAAATATGATAACATAAATAATTAAATATTATTTTTTTCATTGTGCTGCACTGGAAGCTTGAATACTAACTATTATATTATTATTATTATTTCAAAAATCAAATTTAATGAAGTATTCATGTGGCTGTTATTTAATATTGAGGATCACATTGGTCTTTTACTGATTTACTCCTTTATGTCATTACGTTTGAAATCTTTATGTTCTTTCACCATCATTGGTTTCAAAATATCTCTAAAGATCAAGATGAACTTCTTTAGTCAAATTGCACGACAAGAAACCTATTTGTTAAGAAAGTTTAAATAGAGGTTGAAATTACTTAGTTGATAATGTTTCTATATGCACATAGATCTAATTTATTTGTATGTTTATTATCAATTTCATTATAATTTTGTTCATGTTTAGATGTCATTGGCAAGATAGATGCTTATCATCCTATGAAAGACTTCAAAAATTTGGCCAAGATGGAAAATTGACAAAAAATTGGTTTGACATACCTGTTAAGCAAAGTTTCGAGGATAGAATATCTAAATATGATCAATATTTTTCTAAGTCCAAAATATCTACCACCAAGCATAATAAGCATATCAAAGTTAAAAAGGATTAATGTCCTTATTTACCTTTTCTTAATTCCCAAAATTGAGTTTAGCTTTCCAGTTTAATTTAAAGTTTATGTTTGAATGATAATATTTCTCTTTTTTTTCTATCTATAATTAAATTTAAATTACGTTCCATTATTTAAGCCTTAATCACTCCACTCTTTTTTCTCAACCTGCAATCAAATTTAAATTTTAAATTTTTTTAACTAACCACTTATATATGAAAGTATGGATTTTTTTTTTCTAAAATCATTTCACTTCCTATTTTTTCCAACCCACTTTTTCCTAAGTTTGGTGAGGTTGGAGAGGATATGAGTGGACATCATTAGTAACTATACAATATCAAATATAATCTTTTATTGTATATAAAACTATATATATATATATATATCATTATCAAATTTAATTGAATATATTATAAATAGAAATATTGAACAATTTAAATAAATCTAAATTAAGAAGAATTTTGAAAATTAATTATTTTCCGTGAAGTGCACAAGTACCATCTAGTTTTATATTAATAGTATATCAAAGTTAAATTGTATTAATTAAGTTTAGTCTTAATGATGGGATAAAGTTATGATGATACACCATAAAACTACCATTTCTTTCTTCTGATCTTATCTTAAACTCCCAAACAAAGGTAAGTTTAACCCTCTATTCTCCCTATTATCCTTTCAGGCTTCCAGCCTTTAGATATCTTCCCTTTCCTTTCCTCCCTAACTCCAAACACACCCTTAGTGAAATTTTCATGAGTAAATGCATATTTTATGTTGGAAAATCTAAAAATCATACCATATTAAAATAATTTGTACCTCTATTATGGGATAAAAGCGTGATAACTGCCACATCTCTTCACCACCACGGTCTTTCCTTGCAGCACGCTTCTTCTGACAACTTAAAATAACAGTTTTCAGATGGAATGTAACATTGTTAAATCATGTATTAAAACTAGAAATTACCTTATGGATATCAAACTTAAGACCGAATGCGGCAGTCAAACTTTTTTTGGTATCTGGTTGTCCCCCAAGCACTCTAATATTATTCAGAGCAGCTATATCCTCATGTGTCAACTGTGCTACCTGTAGGGCATTTCAAAGGTTAAAATTGGATAACACCATTACAGGAGCTAGGAAATGCATCATCAACAACAGACTTATTCTTTGTAGTATAAACTGAACAGCAAGTGGAAATTACATTGGCACCAATGAAGAAAGAATCATTACCTTCATCAAATTTCGACCCTTTCTCCCTCTAATTTCTCAGGGTAAATGGCTGCAAGAATCATTAACAAGCGCAACTTATTTTCATGAGTTGTATCCTGCATAAAAGCAGAATTTATATAAATTTTATTAGGCAAATGACAAAAAAGTGGCATGTCTGATTTCACAGCACGTATACTGCACTACAAAGTTCTCTCATTTTCACACATGTATTGATTAGATAAAAGGAAAGTCTACTTCCTTTCTAAGAATTACTTACTTCTTTCACAGTCAAAAACTTGATCACATCTTTTGCTCCTGCATCTCCAAAAACAAGATCTTGCTCCAACTTCCCAAGTTCCCGCAGTCCTGTCTCCATAATGATTCTATTAATTCTTCCTGCAATCTGGAAGAAGCAGCACATGATTTAAAAAGCTATGACTATGACACCCATGATCATAATTAAATTAATCTTCAACTCCATGAAATTTTTGGGATTTTTTAAGCAGGCCCTAGAGTTTATAAATTATAAATGAGCTCGTATAGTTGCAATAAAAGGGAGGAAAAATAAAAAAATCAACTGGGATCCCTGTAAGACACAAGGACTGAATCATAGACTGTATTTTGGGACCCCATTGCAAAAGTTTCAGAAAATAAAGGAAAAGTTCATCTATTTCTGAGAGTACAATAAGGATTTTCCCTAAGCACATCAGCACATTGTAGAAGGCCTCTTCTAGGCAGCTTTGAAGTGAAAATAAAACACACACATCTGTGTTAACCATATATGACCGTAACAGCCACTACAAGAAAAATAGAAGAGTTGTATCAAGATTGCATTACAAAAGAACCAACCTCTACATGGAGAGAGAGCTTATCAATTTGTTCACTGTATTGTGGAAGTGCTTGAACCATCTTTGTAAGTCCCTTGTCGACATTTCATTGGTATCTCTATGAATAAAATACAATTTGATTATTTCAGTGAAATTTATCATGACAGTAACTAGATGAATGAATTAACATTTCCAACAAACTCCAAAACTAGGATTAATCAAATTAAGAAGCCAAATTTTCACAACAACAAAATATACAAACATACATGCCTCTGATTTATTTTCCAAGTAAGGACTTGACCATTTTACCCAACAGCACAGGTTTGAAATTATTCAATACAAAACAGGGGAGTTTAAAACAATACATGACAGCCTTGCATAATTAAAATTGCTTTTGAATATGAAATTACACCAAAAGTTTCAACTGTTTAATATCACAGAGCAAATCACAGTGTGGCAAAGTGTAAAGGAGCATCTGTTCCAGCATAATTTTTGGCAAAGACGCTCTGTTCTATATGATAGCAGAGCAAATAACAGGGTGGCAACATGTCGATTTTCATATCACAGGGGAATGAATTCAAGTCACACCATATAGTTTTACTGAAAAATTACAAAATTAATCAAATGTTTGATTTTTATGATAACTAAACCATTTACTTACAATTAGTTTAGCATTGATATCATCTCATACAACACTGCCATTGAGAAGAAATCCCCAGAAAATTAACACTCACCTTGAACCGTGATGGATTTTTGCAGCTTTGTTCTTTGAAATGAAGCTGGTCATCTTCTCATGTAACCGTTCACTAGCCTGGCAAGGCCATCAATATCAAAAGCTATCTATGTTGCTTAAGTATAAAGAGCAAAAAGGAGGATGGACATACATCTGCAATATGTGCATGGCGAAGCTCAAGCCATATAGGATCATGATCCTCCAAAAGAACCTCTTTCCTCTCAGGTGGACCACCGGCTTTGCCAGGAACCTTAAAAATACAGTAAAATCATGCCTATATATACAAGAGAGTGAACACCAAATTGAGAGAGAGAGAGAGTCTGTAGAAGTTACTTCATGAAAATATTTATTTCCCTCCATATTCAGCAAATCATGACACATCGCATCATACGTCCATTCATGTATCACAGGAGCAATCTAATAAATTCAGAATAATAACCTCTTTGTAAAAAACATGGCAGTCTGCCAAAAGAATACTATTAAGTCAGTGACAAACAAATGGTATTAAGAAACCTGATCAATAGATCTGTCAAGAATGAGCAACTCGCAGGTCTCTGTCTGAGGAAAATTAGGTATGCTTTTTTTATATTTCATAAGACAGTCCCAGATTCCAGCAGCAAGTTTTGTAGGAATAAGATCACGGAAAGTAGTTATTGTGGTTGCATCTAGGGACTTGGCAGCACGAAAGCGAACAGAAGGAAATTCCTAAAAAAATATTTACATGCTTCAGGAGACTTCTCAATCAAGTGTTGGAGTTATTATATAGCATTGACTACAGTTTTCTGTCTTCTTCTTGTCACAAGTAGCATTGACTACATACTCTTAATGAAGTAAACACTGTAGCAATCCGCTTAGCCATCACATTCAAACATGCAACACCTTTATAATTATTCTCTTCATCCCCAAATAGCTCCTCTAAAGCTCTCTCATTATTTGTGATGAATCCCTAGATTAACATGAAAGAGGAAAAAAACCTCAAAATTGAAGACAACAGATAATGGGATGATGATGTGATTAAAAATAAATAAATGATTGTAAATGATCAGAATAAAGGAAGAGCTCGAGGTAAGGCCCTCAATAAGCAGGTTTCACAAATTCTGGATTCCTAATGATCAGATATTCTAAACGACAGATTTGAATTATCAAAATCGCCAGTTTGCACAGATGGACTTTCAAATCCACATATTTCATGATCGATCACTTTTCACTTCTTGGTAAGTGCTTCAATTTATTCCTCGTCAAGCTTCTAACAGTACAGATTCAGTCATCAGCAGGAACAGCTAATAGATTCTAATTAATTTTACTGGAAGAGCTTCCTGGTTCATCACTTGCCACTCATTCAGGGCTGTGTGGAACTAGCACAATGCACTTCTAAATGTCATAAGCTTTGAAATTCACTAACTAGTAAGTTGATATATATATATATATATATATAGGGTTAAGATCAAGTTACACCAATATAACTTTAAATAAAGTTACACCCTTAATAACTTTTTATAAAATAATTATTTTGCTGATCCAACCGTTGAATTACAATTACCTATCATAAAGATTATTTGTGCTAAATTTCATAAAAACTGAACATCAATTGTAATGTAATCACAAACTCTTATTATTGTTCATTTCAAGCACATATATTACATTGATTTTGATGTGTATAAAAACCATGTCAAACGATTTTAGATTAATCTGAAATTTTATAGACATGATCTACATGATGTCGATTTTTAATCTAACAGTGGGTTTTGTTAAAAATTAATCTAATAAAAAGTTATTCGACGGTGTAACTCTTGCTTAAAGTGTAACTTGATCCTATATATATATATATATATATATATATATATATATATATAAAGGTGATACAAATGGAAACTGCAATAAATTCAAGTACAAGGGTACAACCACATACCTGGCTGTCGATGGCAAAATACTCCAAATTCATCTGCATAGTGTTCACTCAAATGAAGGGAAAAACACAGTAAGCAATGAAATCATTCGGGCAAAAATATGAATTTAAGCACAATCTAGTTTCTGAATAGAATATCTTCACCTCTCTCAATGCACCTAAGCGAGGCAACACCCTTGTATCTTGCTTAATCTCCATAACCAATTCTCTGGAAATAGTTGAACTGAAGAAAACAAATGCCCTAAAAAAACACAAAATAAAACAGGGTTAACAAATCATTGAAGGGGGCATGAAATTTCACGCACAGAAGAACAAAGATAATCACATACTTCCTGTATAAGGGTGCTTTTCCAGACATGTCTGACAAAAACATAATTACACTGCCAACAGAAATGGAGAGAAAATCATTAAATACAGACCAAAACTGAAAAAATTGACAATTTAGGTTAATCTCCATCAAAGCTAAATGAAAATGTCTTGCAACCAAAAGAATTTGGCATATTTATTATTCAACAATTTTCATTATAAATGAATAGTAGTATAAAGAAGAAAGATGGAGAGACAAAGTAATTCACCATCATGTATGTTGTAGACAACAGAAAACAGAAGCGAAAAATCAAAACAAAAATAACAAAATTAAAAAGTACAGAAATAATTCATGACATACAAGGAAGTAAACACACTCAGAGAAATTAAATAAAGAATCAGTTTCATAAAATTAAGAGGGATTGAAAAGGTGAGTAGATATAATACTTCTCTTTAGTTGGCTGGATGAAATATATAGCATCCATGGTGGGCAGTGGCTGCCTTCGCTTGTATATGTCTTCAACCACTACCAAAAAACAGAGTAGAGCATGATTCTTACATGAAAGGAAAAAGAAAAAAGACCTTACATGAAAGACAATGTAATATTGTGAGTCTTACATGAAACACCTTCATCAGTGATATCAGCCATCTTGCATGAGTGAGACATTATCTTTACAGTAAGCTTGTCCATTATTAGTACCTACAGGCAAGCAACCCATGAACCAAAATAAGATGGAAATCAAGAAATTAAACTTTTATGTTAAATGTCTTCGTTTCTTTAGTTCACCTTCAACACTTCACCTCGATGTAATCATGTAAAGTATGTTTATACTCAGAAGCATGTATGCCAACATGCATGCATCTCTACCAGCACTTATTGCACACCTACTTGTACATAATGCAGAGTGCATACTAGTATAGCTCTAGAGACAACTGATTCAAAACCCTTGATGATGCCATTTGGAACTAAAAACATGCAGACAACCATAGATACAAAGAATAAAGCAAGCATTTTCAGAGATTAGACAGATGAATTATCTAATTGACAGTTCTCACAAGGTGAAGGTGACCAACTGAAGAAGACTCATCAAACCTGTCCTTTTCCCAATTATCAACATTTTGAAATGAAATTTATGTTAAACTATTCAAAGAAATGGAACTATGAAGTTTAGATAAATCCAACAAAAGGGTGAGTTCTTTTGTATACAATATGAAGTTAAATGAACCGATGCACAATTCATCAAACTAATGGCACCTTATACCTTCCAAGTTGATTTAGAATCCCCTGTTTTTGCTGACCTCAGCATCTCATGTAATAATCCTGGAAGCAGTATCAGTTCACAGAAATTAAATGAGTTTATCTGATCAGAAAGTAATGAGCAATTTTTTATTAAAAGGAACAGAGAGAGAGAGAGAGAGAGAAGGGAAGAAGAGAGGGGGGGGGGATGCATTACTTGCAAAAGACTGGCAAAATAGCATCTTCCCAAAAATAATCACTCTAATTATTCAAGAGTCAAGACTAGTTTGAATCAGTCTATCCACTAATGAACAGGGTCAAAACAGTGCTGCATTGAATTGGTAGTGACAATACTAAATACTAGTTGTAAAGAGGTAATAAATTGATTTCTCAAGTATCAACACTTTAACAACTATTAAATGATCTGGAGCAATTTCATCCATCATGTAATTTGCTTCTTCTTTTTTCTTGCATTTTAGAATAAAAAAGAAGAAATACTAATATAGAAGAAAGAACCTAAGTACAAGAGCAGTGAGTATAGTAAGATAACACAACCCTGCTCAAGAGAGGATAATTAAAAAGAAAAAAAAAAAAGAAGACACATAAACTAAGTGAAATTTATCAGTCTCTCTAAAACATGTCTGCTAGAACGATCCCCGCTAAAAATATCCATGAGCTGAGCACTACATAAGGGGCCTCGGAATAGTTGATCCAACAAACAATGAATTAAAAAAAAAAAAATTTCATCATAACTCCGCAACCGTAAGCACAAAGCAATGACATCCACTATACAACACGAAAAAAAAAACTCAATGAACAGAGTGGAAGTGCCAGCTTGGAGTGCATGTTTTGAATGCATTAGCTGTATCACCTTAACGTGCTTGTCTATCAGCTCATGCGCCAAATACAAACCCTGAAACTCTGAGACTCAAAAATCGAAGAAAGCCAATAAACGTATATATAAATTGGAGACACCGCAATCAGAATAATAATATTAAGTTGGACTGCAACTGTGACTCCATAAGCAGAAAAGAACAATCGGTAACGTAAGTAATGAAACAGAACAAGTAACTACTAACAGAGAAGTTTTGTAGCAGATGATAGTTGATGGGTTTAAGCGAAAAAGGATATCAAATTGAATTGACATGAAACTAATAAATAAACAAAAACAAGGGAAGGGGAGGGATAGGAACTTTACGCTCGCGGCTAATTTGCTTGAAATTTTTGTATTCGGCGCCATAAGAAGAAGAGGAATCAGAATCCGACATCGACATGTTGCTCTGCAGATTACTGAACAGTGAATACACTGATTGATCGCTTTGGAAATAGAGAGGAAAACCACAAGCAGAGATCGTCGATTTTAATCTATTGAGGAAGCGAAAAGCGCATGGAACATGGAGCAAGGAACTCCAACGCCAAGCCAAGTAGAGAGAAAAAAAGAAAGAGATGTAACTTTAAGAGAGGGTTTAAATATTTGATTTGATTTAAGAAGTGAGAATTATTGGAAAATGATAAGGAAAGGAAAGATTAAATTGAAAGGGAAAGAAAGGGGGCGAAGATGACGTGTAGTGTTGTCGATAGTCCAACGATTGAAGGAGCCCCAAATGGGTAAGCGGTCGGGTCGGGATGGCCGAGTGGACCGATGGATGACGACGATGCTGAACCGCTACTGGGCCCCACCGTTTGCCAACGCATGCTGCATTGTGTTCCTGCTTCTTGTTTTGGGGGTATGCCATAGTGAATTTAGGATCTCATTTAACTTTTCAATTTTACTTTCAGGATTTTATAAAAATAAATATAAAAATTAAAAATTAAATTCTATAACTTTCAGAATTTTTAATATTTTTTAAATAAAATCTAAAAATTGAAAATTGAAACCAATCAAAAAACTTGATTGATTTCAATTTTCAGTTTTTATTTTTAATTTTTCAGTTTTTAAAATTTTAAAGGAAATATTAAAAATTGAAAATGAAAATTGAAATTTATAGTTTTAAAATTTTCAATGTTTCCTTTGCAAAATCTAAAAAATTAAAAAACTGAAAATTAAAAATTTAAACCAAATAGGCCTTTAATTTTTCCTAAGGTGAAAAAGTTGGTAAAATAAAAAAAGTAATATATTAATCATCAAGTTGATCGTGTAGCTATAAGCAACGTCCTTCCTACGACTTGGCAAGACCATACTTTAAAGTTCAAACATTCGTATTTATGGGATTGAATCATCTCATGAGAGGATCAAGTATAATACATCATCTTTACTCTTTTTTTCACATGGACTTTTTAGTTTTTTAAAATAAAATATTAGTAATAAAGATTTACACTTAACACTCATATGTATTTTTCACAAAAGAGGAACCATACCCCATATTCATATACATCTCTAAAGCAAATAAATTGTCCTAATTCCGAGGCTAAGGCCTAAGGAGGTTAGTCAATCAACTAGTTGACTCTTTTAAGCATGTTGGAAGTTGAAAAGCCTAAACTTGTTACATTTTTAACTCACTAAATCAATTGTATTTAGAGCATGTTTGGATTTATTTTTAGGGATGTCGAATTGATTCCCCACAACCACACCCCCCTTTCTCCTCGTTTTCTCCCAATTAAAAAAATTGATTCTAAATTTTTTTTATCTTGTTTGACTAAAAAGTTTAGAATTTGTTTTAGAATTGATTTTAGGATAAGTCAAATTTTTTTATTTTACATTAAAATCACTTTTAGAGCAATTATCAAACATAAATTACTTAAATTTAAAATCAATTCTAATATAATCAATTCTACTTAGAATTAATTCTATAACACCAAATCAAATGTACACTTACATGTAAGTGGAACAGTATCAATACTTTGTCATTGAGCATTGAACTTATAGAGCTCAATTGGGCTAAACCCCACCAAGGGCTTACACGCCTAAAGGCAATTAGCAAATCATGATATTGGATTATTATTATTATTATTATTATTTAACATCGGAAGATATAAAAAATAATAATAACAACATTGGAAATTAAATTTGAATCTATAATCTCATAATAAATTTGTGGCCAATATCTTCCCTTTAAATAAGCCTAGTGATTAATAACTACGTCTACAGGGAATATTTTGAAAAATCAAAATAATCTCATAATAAACTATTAAAACCCTTATTATTAGCTGAACCCCAGTTGCTTATTGAAATATTTTATTAAACAACTATAATGAGCCCCTTTCATTAAACCACCTATTATTTTTTTTTTTTGTGCGTGTTTGGGGAGGCTCGAACCCGGATGCACTTCACCTAAAGGCAGGAGACATCTAGAAAAACCCCTTTTCAAAGCTCGGCAAGACATGCCCCTTCTCTACGTCACACTCCCTTCACTATTGTATTGACTCTTTATATATATATATATATATATATATATATATATATCTCAGATTCTGTTAGGGATTATTTTGGGAATTCAATTCGTTACTCACTCTACTTCACTCTACTTGCTTGATATAAGGAGTTTGTTGCTGATTTGGTTGCTAAATGGTCATTGTTGTCTGCATTAATACAGCTATGTCCTGGTCACACTGGACCCATGGTACACTTGCTTGGATCTTGCTGGGGATTAATGAGATGAGAGGTGGAGATGCAGACGGTGACCATTGTCCAAGATTTTTTGTGGTCTGCCTGAAATAGATTATGTGAGTGAGAGAGCTTGTGAGCACGAAGATAATTTTTTTCAAATTCATGTTGTCGTCCATCATCCCTCCAGGTTAGGGTCATCTAGAGTAGCATGTGTACTTCGACTGTTAAAGCTTAAGTTATGATTCTGCCCCTTGTCCCCTGTTTGATAACTTAGATTTCAGCTTATTCGTTGTTCTTATTGTTTTACGCTTTTGCCTGAAATTGACTTTTGACTTATCAGTGGTGCTTTTTCTCTGTTTATCCATTGCAAGGTTGTGAGGGCACTTCAATTTTTTATATTTTAATAATTCGTCTGGTTGAATACTGTTTCTTAATTATTTTGTGTGCTATGTTGCTTGAAGTTTCTATTGGCGAAGGACATTTAAATGTCACTTGTCATCAAATGTGCATTTTTCAATGGCTGCTATGGTAGTGCAAAAAGGCCAAGGTGCTTACAGAAAAAGCATTTAGAAGTTAAAAATAGTTGGAAACTAACAAATTGTTTTCGTTAGTCTTCAAACTTTGTAGTGAACTCACCAATGACTAATGTCGGCTACTTGAGAGTTGAGATTCATTATTAAATACATGCTATTGCCGACTTAGTTATGTCCATTCTAAATTGTAGTGTTTTCTCAGTGCTGCAGAAGAACTAATCCTCTGATGCACATCAGATCAATGGTTGAATATAACCTGAAATTCGAGAAGCATGGCCCAACAGCCTGTGTTGAGTTGTCAACGGCACTGTGGAACTTGCTTCAACCTCAGAATATGTTACTGAATGAAGTTTACCCTCCGGATTGCAGGGGCATGCTTCGATTACGGTGTTTTGGATCAAATCATTAAAGGCTGGATCCTCTAAAGAAAAACAAGGCATCAAAGGCTATAGCACATACAGAGAAAAGACCACAATAAGAGCAATGAAGGTTTAACTCTTTCAAATAAATAAATAATCCAAATGGCTTGATTTTGGGATTGATGGATCCGGATCCTCTCTTGTTATTTACTAACATAAGAGGTAATGTTACCAAGAGCCAGCAAAATTAATCGACCTAATTACCACCCAAATAATGGTAGCTAGGTCCAGCTGTTACTCATCATAACATGAAAAGATCTTGACCCCTGATTCACTACATTCATTTCATACTGTATTTACAAAATTGAGAAATGATTCTGGCACCGAACTTCACACATGAATTCATTATTCATGTTCGGATATAGTGCACATCCCCTGATTGTTGATCGACATGCTTAATCCATCTCTTACGAATCCCAATCCCATGATGATGACCTCCAGCACCCTTGGTTGCTGAAACCGAATTAGTGGTGGCGGAGACATGTACCATGTCAACCCCCTTCCCCACCGGAAGAAAAACCGCACGAACAACACGCCTCGAATCACCTTGCCCCAACACGCTCCTCCACTTGAACGAGGAACCAACAACCTTGGAACCCGAACTCGCGTTCTTGCACAAGAGCACAGCACCCTTGTTACTCAACTTCGCCAGCCTCAGCACTCTTGGGAAGTCCTTCCTTCTAGAATCCACAACCAAGAAGTCTATCCCTACCAAACTCTCCATCACCTCCTCCGGTTCCCCTACCATGATCTCCAGCGACAATATCCCAGCTTTCCCCATGCTCGCAGCGTACTCTGATCTTGACCGTTCATCAGGGACTATGCACACGTGGCGTCCTCCTGTGTGCCGGCTCGCTATTGATAAACCCACGCTCGTGGGAATAACACCTCCCTGTGACCATGTCTCCACTATGAGTTGCGCGTTCCACCCTGCAGCCATGGCTGAAACCATCTCCGCTACACCCGATTCACGGTAAAGCTGGCACTGCACGCACAAATTAAAACGGAATTAATAAGCAAAGAAAAAGTTAGCAATCAATGGATAAATAAAAAGTGGAACAAAACACTAATACGGTTGATTATACAATTAGTACTTACTGATTGAACTGTTTCGATGTATGCATTAGATGCTCGCTCTGGGGACCAAGCTAGTTTCATATTCATATTATTATTATTTTGGTTGCGTGCGTGTGTATGTTTGTTTTTGTCTGTGTAGTATTATTATCTGTGGTTGTGTGAGTGTTGGTTTGGATGGAGCAGAGGGTTTGAGGGTTGTGGGTGGAATTTATGAGGAAGAGGGACAAGGGAAGCGGGGGAAGGTGGGTCTAGACTCTACAGACAACGACCGTTGACATACTCACTTCTGCACCAACCTTACGTATTGTATTACGACAGCATTGAGGAGATGAGTAACTGCGTTGGGTCACTCTCTCCTCGTTTTCTCGGTGCTTTCTTTTCTTAGTCAAAGAAGGAAATTAATGCTTCCTCGAGGCTGGGTATATACTTTCTGACAATTAGGGGTGAAAGCAGGTCAGACTGTTTATTATGATCTTTAGTTTAGTCAATATTTAATTTAATTAGCTCTGATTTATTTAATGAATAAGTTAGATTAAGATTTTTTAAAAATTTTTTTTAGCTAATTAGGTCAAACTTTAGGCTATAAAAATATCTATTAAGCTTAACAACTGACCTACTTATATTATTATTATTATCATCATCATCATTTAAATATTTAATGATAATAGAAATATTTTAATCTATTTAAAAATATATTTTTTAACTAAAGTGTTTTAATCTATTTTAAAATATATTTTTTGATATATTTAGTAGTATTTTGACTTATTTAAAAATAAGTGTTTTAATTTTTAAAAATATTTTATAACCAAATACCTCTAAATAACCAAATAGGCCTTCAAATAAGCTTTCAAGATAATTTTTAAGAAGTTAGCTAAACCTATAAAAGATATATTAGGTAATAACCAGCTTTATTTTAGAAATACAAACTTAACTTATTTAAGCTTAAAGGTAACTTTAACCTATTTTCACTTGTTCTGACAATTGGAAAAGAGTCTTCCAACTTGGCTTCATATTCTGATACTCCTATAATTCGATATGTAAAATTAAGGGACATTATTTCGTATATGGGCGTAGGGGTGATATAAGCCTAATATTGTAATTTATAAAATTTATGTATAAAATGTTGATTTTTAACACAAATTGTTATGTAATGATTTGTATATAATCTCAATTAAAAACTATGTATTTTTTAAACATAAATTATTATATAGTGATTTATATGATAAAATAATATTTTAATTTATTTTTTCACATTTTAGATATACACAAATCATTAGTGAGCAATTTTATTAAACTAATATCCTAAATCACTACGAAATGATTTGTGATCAGAGTTGGTCTGTCTCTCACAAATTGTTAAATGAATTTGAGTATGAGAATTCCTATAGTGCAGTCATTTGCATTGTATCACAAAACTCTAATAAACGATTTATATATAAAAATTATCATAGCAATCCAAATTTTCCCATAATCCCATTTCATACCAATACCTATACCCAAACATTATTATAAAAAAAATTTCCCTAGAATTACAATTAACAGAGATAGTTTTAAATCTATACCCTGAGTAATATTTTATATTTTTATTTGGTGTTTACAACTTGTCATAAAAAGTTTCCCCGTGGCAATAATGGCAGAGCAACCAACTTTTTTTCATTCAGTCTATGTTGCTGGTTTTGGATATTTGTAGTGGTAGACAGCCCTTGCTGTAGTTGCAAATGCTAGCCGGCCAAGGCCATTGCAGTGGTTGGCTAGAGACAAAAAACAAATATAAAAAATATCCGAGTGCCTCAAGATATGGAGGCCTCCCGTGCTTATTATATTATATTTATGTCTAGCGACTATGACCACTCTTTATTATTTTATTTTATCAATAACTAACACAAAATTCTGCCTAGATTTTGGATATCTAATACGAAGTCATAATAAAAGAATAAAATAAAATTTACACTACAAAATTGACTGTAGTAGTTTTATAATTTCATAAGTATCCTCAGTGAAAAACCATTGTCTTATACAGTATTGAATTCAAAATTTTAATATTATTTTTTTTTTATATTTTATCATGTAATGTTGATAATATATATGGCCCAGTGAGGACAAACTATTGCTGGTGTGTTTAGTTTTAACTGTAATGTTAATAAACATTTCAGTGATTTAATTATCGTATATGGTTTCATTCACGTTAATGGAAGGAGTTCACTTTAAGGAATGTCTTGGGCGTGTGATTAAACTGTGCAAACCAGTGGATCTTCGCAAACTTAAACTTCTGTTTCGTTAAAATTAAAGAAAAAAGATAACGTGTAAAGGACGAGGCCTAAAACCAATAAAAGTAGTAAGATCTGAACGCTGGGGTGGAAAGATTTCCAGAAGGTAAATAGTCAAATAAAGGCAGTTTAAGATTAGTTATTCCAAAAAGAAATACTAGTCTTGGATAGGGTGATGAGGTTACTCGTCGTAATTTAATGCATGACTACATAGTACATGATGTATTACCTTTGTTTACATAGCTCCAAAGTTGATGCCACCTCATCACCAC
This sequence comes from Dalbergia oliveri, assembly GCA_030441495.1. Taxonomy (NCBI): domain Eukaryota; kingdom Viridiplantae; phylum Streptophyta; class Magnoliopsida; order Fabales; family Fabaceae; genus Dalbergia; species Dalbergia oliveri. Next base: position 13,735,793 of record JAMLFY010000004.1, on the reverse strand, counting down.
TGAAGCCAGAGTCGTGCAACCCTCCCATCTTCGGTCATTCTAAATTGAACTGTTATTTAAGACGTAGAATACATATCGATTTATATCTCATTTATTATTAGATAAGATATAAATTTTATTTGAATAAGAATCACATCTTATTCAATAATAAATGAGTTAATAATATAGTATATTATATATTATATATAAATAATATAACTCTTCCAAATTTGGCCAAATGAAAGAAACAATAAGGTCAGTCTTTGCTTGGATACCGCGATCAGCCAGAGTCACTCCCTCCATCAGCCTTCATAAATCATAGTCCAGAAGCTAATATTACGTCAGCACTTAGCTTCTCATCCTCTTCAATTCCTCCGCCCGTAATTGGTTGACTAGCCCGCCAACGCCATATTCCTCGTATGTGGATGGATCATTTGTCACCTCATATTATCATTTTAAGAAGATAAGTGGTGCTTATACACTTTCTGCCTAGTCAAACGCAGCTGATGCGATCGACTTTTCACTCATACCACAATTTTAAGTTGAAATTAAAATTCTTTTATTAAGAGATGATTGATTTATAACTTTATTGTAAATGTTATTAAGATTAATAACTTTTACTATATTTATGTTTTCTCAAAAAATATATAATTAATTTATATAAAACAATATTATATTGAATTTAAATTGACTTTTGCTCCATATTAATTAATTTGATATGCATAACTTTACAACACACACATATAAAATAACTATCTAGCAACAATATTGATTCTTTTTAATCTATTTGGTTTTTCATACCTCGTAAAGATGTGAATTTTCGAATTTGTTGATCAATGTAAGGATCTTATTGATTGACCAATATGTAACTTCTCCCAAAGGTCCTCGAAGAGATTGGGGTATATCATGTGGAATACTAACGTGTACCTTCACTTAAAATTTTCTTAAAAAAATAGAAAAGAATAGTTATCGTTCATGTATGGAGTTATCTTTATTCTATTATGAAACCATAGCGTTTTATTCATGGAGTTATCTTATTGAATAACTTCAAATCCTCTTAACTAATTAAATTTTCTATTTAATTACTAAGTGAAGAAAATAATAAATAATTTTTGTGTTCTCAAAATGTTAATTTTTTTAAATTTTTATACTTTTTTTTATCAGGAATATTAAGAATTTAATATACTTTTAATCGGATGTTTTAAGAAATTGAAAACTACATTTTTTCTTTCCTTTAACAAGAGAACATGCGACAAATTAAAGATGTGGAGTTATTCTTTCTTCAATTTCTCTTATCATTGTTGCATTTTTTTTTTTTACTTTTTCTACTTATTTTATGAACAAGAATTGGGGCATTGATAAAAGTTTTAATTATTGAACATTTTTTTCAGTAAAATAATAAATAGTTCGTGGGATCTCTGGTAAGAAACACACTACGCGGAAAGGGATTGATATTGAGAAAGATAATGCAACCTATATAAATCACAAGCAACAAAAATAATCATTCAACCAATGAACATAACAGCAATAATTTCGGCATTGAGGATATATTTGATAGAAACAAAACAGACTTTTTTGACCTAATAAGCAAAACAAAACATAACATGGTGGCCTACTTTCCGACTCCGAGCTACCCAATTATCAGCACAAACTAGTCACAAGCTTCATGAGCACGTATACCATATTCGTACACATGATCGCGAGCTAAAAATCACGGATTTCCTTTCTGTTTTAGAAGCTGGCCTTTTTGTTTTGTCTCCCTCAAAACGAGCAAAAACGACGCCTAAATTGAAATCGAAATTAAATTAACCAACGAATTGAGAAGCCTTGTCGGTTCGGCGTAGAATATATATTCAAACAACTCATAATAAGTGGGGCACGCGATATATATAATCAAAGCTGCAATCATGTTGGGAACAAATTGTCTATCTATAATCTGTGGATACTCTATGATGAATACCAATACCAATTAACCAAAACAAAAATTAATAATCAAAATAAAGCATGATGATAACCGAATATAAATGTCTCAAAGGGCCTCCCCTTGCTGACTAGCTAATCTGAGGTTGGGCAATAGATATAGTTAAACAACTTGTGACATTTGCAAACTAGCTACAGATGTGTAATGTTTTGTGGGTGGGAAATGGTTCGAGTTTATGGCTGCTGCGTAGCCGTAAAATTCTTAATGTATGTGTAGGTCAAGGTGCAAGCCAGTGTGTACGTGCCTTTTCATTCTTTATCGAACAACACAGTTGTGTTCTGTGTGACCGTACGTGGCTGCGTTCTGGTCAAAATTAAGAAGATGGTGTTCAATTGAAACAGAAACAATAATGGGAAACGTCACTGCGTTGGTAATTAAGACAATGAATTCAACAGCTTACTTTTCTGCGCTTCGTACGTGTACGAAAAACCTGTGTACCAAATTGATCGGTCAAGATTTAACACAGAAAACGTACGTCAATTGGGAAAGAAGAAAACAAAGGGATGAACTAGTCCTGACAAGTTTTGATGCGAACGAATGACTATACTTGAAAGAATTCGGCTAATGTACTCACTTATGTACTTCACGCAGCTCTCTTCCCAAATGGACCATCGATATTTTCATCTTTTTGGTTTTATTTTAATAACCAAATTTAATGAATCGTTCCATGTTGTGCGGTGTATTCTTCATTTTGAGTTAAACTTCATTTTAATTTCTTCCTTTACATTAAGTCATTTTAGTTCTTTAGTTCTGATTTTTAAAATTAATCAAATTTATAAAATGTTAGTTATATTAGTCTGTTAATTCATTTTTATTTAATATTTTATCAATTAAATGATGATAGACATCCTTAAGTGATACTATCTTGACATATCATTTGTCTTTTGAAATAAAATGAAGTTTAATATAACTTATTGTTGTATCTAACATTGCACAAAATGAGTTATTTTATGATTTGAAATAGAAATTTAAATTACTCATTTTATATAATTTTAGATATTAAAATAAATTATTTTCAATTCTATTATGTTTCAAATAACATAAGGTATGTCAAGATACATTTATGATTACTTATCATCATTTAATTGATAAAATATTAAATAAAAGTGAGTTAAAAGATTAAAATGACTCATAAATATAAAGTCAAGGACTAAAATGAGCATTAATTCTATTATTTCTTGGATACATAATGTAATTCATTGTATCATAAGTTAGCATCCATTGTGACCGAAAGCATACGGGAACAGTAATGTTTCTGATCGAGTGAGCCATTACTTGATCAGTAATTTAATTATTTTGAGCTATTTTATTTTTATTGTTTTTGTAAAAGGACTCAAATGCACAAAACAATTGTTGTGAGATTATATTTATATATGACCAAAATTTCATATATCTTATCAAACAATTATTTTGAGCATATAACTTAAAAGCATACGGTACTAGAAAAATTAAAACATGGAATGATGACTCCAGTACTCCGTAGAACCAATAATCAATAATTCCATCAGAGATAGGTACGTGATTTTGTATTTCACAAAGAGATTTATTTGGTTGTTCTTGACACGTCCTCATTTATTTTTATAAAATATCAATTGTTATCTTTTATTAAACCTTACCTAATTATATATTTTTTTCTCCTACATGTATACTCTCATTAAAGACAATCACTTTTGACACCATATCGGGGACTTGAACCCGAAACAACTAGTCTAGGAGAATGAGCATTTGTGATTCCAATTGACTGTGTTAGTATTACCTAACTAAATTTTAAACCCAACTTTTATTATTTTTAAATTATTTAATTTCTATGATTGTACTTACATTGTTATCCAATTATATATTGTTAAATTATAAAAAAGATTAAGTTTTATACCTACTACTTAAAAAGTCTTGTAAATAAGATGATTTAATTGAATAATAATGTAAAAAATTTTACACTGTTAATGTATAAAAGTTAAACTCATTTTTAAAATTTTGATATACAAAAAAAATAATGAAATACTAAATTGATTTTCAACCTGTGCTAGCCTAGATTTCATATCTTGAAATAAATTCATTTCAATTACTTAATAAATTTTGAAATTTTATATGAAAATGTGCGAACACTTTAACAAATAATAATAATACTTAATCGAAAAATATATTGTAAAATGTCATGTGATAGTTGTAAAAAATATAATTAAATAAGTAGTTTTTGCTGTTTGAAAACAGTTTGGATATTAATGAAGTTATGAAAAACTAACTTCAAATTGCGTTATATAGGAGATAAGTTAACATTTTTATTCTCCTCTAGTGAGTATTTGTGTCATTTGAAATTTGAATTTTATTCCAAATTAATTCTAATTTTATGTACGAAACGAAGAAATGACTTGCAAAAGGTGTTTTATTCTCTCTTTTTTTTTTTTATAACTAAAAAAGGTGTTTTATTCTTATCAAACGAAGGAACATCGTCTTTATTTTTTTCGTGACCAAAAAATGTCTTTTTCCCTATTTTTTCGGAAGATGTCTTGTTCCAAAAAAGAGCCCTTACTTCAGGCCCATTAAATTCCAAACGCGATTTCGATCTCAACAGAGTTTCCATTTCATTTCAGCCCATCACCAGTAAAATTTTCAAATAATATAGATGCAGGTTTATATGTGTGCTAACTAACAACATATTAAGTATTAATTTTTATATTATCTATATGTCATCATGTTAAATTATATTTTAAATAATTAATATATGAGTGATGATATATTCTCTTATATATTTCTACAAATCTTCTTATTTAGTAAGTGAATTAAAAAAATAAATTAAATCCATATCTTCAAATCTTAAAAAGTAATTAAAACTTCCTTAATTTGATATATAGAATTATTTGCACAAGAAGGAGGATGTGACATATTGTCACGTGTTCCATTTCATTTCAGTTCAACCGTGTTTCCAAGGCTTGCATGTACGATCCTAAGATGCCTTGCCACCTTGTAGTTGAACTCAAGCAACATGGCAACACCTATGCAGTAATTTTTTTATTTTTTTAACTATCTTTTTCCTCCTTGTCCGACTGACACAGTATTTGCTGGAAGATAAATTGAAGGATATCATAAATGTAAAAGGATTCATGCAACAGAAGATATTATCTGTGTTTATATGATATAAGATCCGTATTAATTTATACTTTATTTATTATTGAATGAGATGTAAACTTATTTGAAATCTACATCTATATAATAATAAATAAAATATAAATCATTATGTCATATCCTATAAATAAAAATAATATAACTCTTATTTAACCAAAATTTTAGAACACTAGTTAAGAAATTAAAATAAAAAGTTTTCATCCTGCATCAAATTTTTTTATGCTTTCAAAGTTGAAATTTACTTAAAATCTTAGAAATTACCTTTTTTGTTGGGTATCCTAAAAGCAAAACCCCAAGAAAAATAAAAGGTGCGGCGTGGCTGGATGCCAATAGCTTGTAGCTACCTACAAGCATCAGATCAGCGTATTCCCTCATACGACTTTCATCGAACACCTATCGATCTCTAACCCAACGTGTCAACCCACCATCTAACCACGCGCCCATTCCAAATCCAAACCCACTCTCTGTTGCCTTCTGCTGTCACCTTCTTCTCCTTCTCCTTCTTCACACCCACAAACACATCGAAAACACTAGTAGCCATGAATCGTTTAGCATTTCCCAAATTCTTTTTGCACCGTTTCAGAACCATCCACACCACAACCTGCAAACACTTCTCCGAACACGGCGAAACCCAGCTCCTTCGTGATGCTGGTCCCGTGGCGTCACTCCTAAAATCCCGGGGCGTTATCAGATTCCGAGGGCCCGACACCATCAAGTTCCTTCAGGGGCTGTTGACCAACGATGTACGCAGCTTCGGTGAACCCTTTGGTGATAAAACCGCACATATTCCCACCCCCAATGTCCCTGCTGCTACGGTCCCTCCTTTATACGCTGCGTTTTTGACCCCTCAGGGAAGGTTCCTCTACGACCTGTTCCTCTATAAGCCCCCCAGGCCTGACACAAAGCTTAATGACACTGGCACTGCGCCTGGGTCTGACCGTAATGAACCCTTTGATTTGTTTGCCGATGTGGATGCTTCTGTTTTGGATGAATTGTTGCAAACTTTCAAGAAGTGAGTTACCCCTCTCATCCAGCTTTTGCTGTGATTCTGTTATTGGAGTTTGATTTATTTGTTCAGTATATGTGATCCTTGCTGTCAGTACTTTAGTAGCATGATTGGTTTTAGTTCAAATTTAGGAAAATGATCGATTTTTCTATGTTCTCTCATAAAGGTTTTGATCAGCTATGATGCACGGATACTTTACCGACACTTCTAGATACTCCCAGCTATATATTTTACATATTTTCAATTTAGTTTATACATGTAACACTTGTGTCATACCGGAAAATCGTACCACCGCCAGTATCCCTGCAACATAGATCAAGGGTTTTTTTTTTCTTTTTATTGAACCAAATCGTGCTAGTTAGTCGCACTGTGAGCTACGGTGTGTGTGAGTATTGAGGTATAACCTCCTATACGGAGGTGGAAGGGGTGTTGTGTACGTTTATGATACTGCATTTAGTGTCGAAATATAATGTTCAGATTTTGATTATAACTTCGCTCATTAAAGAGACGTCTATTTGGTGATTAATTTACATTACTTTGGTTTGGGGGTTGCAATCAGTTAGATAGAGATCATTGACATATAATGTTGCTTGTATGAGAATAGTTGCATGACTTCCAGTTTGCCTGCACAAACTAGATCACTTTGCTTGCCTGTGTTTTTTATTTTCATTGTGGCCACAGAGCAAGCAAGTTTATACTTTGGTACTTCTTAATTGCAGTTACTCTTCTTTCCGTTTCTTTGGGGTTTTTTTGGTTCTTATGCAGAGGCCTTAACATTTTAGTGCTGCAGATACCGGTTGAGGTCAAAGGTTGAGATTGATAATGTCACAGAAGATTTCTCATGCTGGCAGCGATATGGTGCTGGTCTTCCTGAGAAGTCCTCCCATGTAGAAGAACCAGAAGCTGCCTCTGTTGGCTGGGGTGCTGCCGCAGATAGGACTGCAATGTCAGCTTCACATGGTAGTAATATTGGGTGGCAATGGTTTAAGGATCCCAGATTGGTCTGTCTTGGTTTCAGAGGGATCTTCGCATCAAATTCAATTCGTTAGTTTTCCCTTCCTTTGCTGCGAATAAGATTACTAGCTTTTTATGAATGCAATCTTTTATGTTATTGTTATTATGATTTGTGACATATCTCTAGCTACTTGGCTTAAAAGATTCCTCCTTGTATCTACATCTTTCAGCGCCTCTAGTTGAGGTTGACAAAGAAACCGATGAACGGAATTACCTTTTGTGGAGAATGGAGCAGGGAGTAGCAGAAGGATCAACCGAGATTCCAAAAGGTGTATATTTGTTTCCTTGTATAAATCTTTTCAGAAGAATTCTTTTGATGTGTTCTGTGTCTCAAATGCCTTGATTAATTGATTATGTCCAGGTGATGCAGTACCGCTAGAGTATAATCTTGCAGGCCTTAATGCAATTAGCTTTGACAAAGGTTGCTATGTGGGGCAGGAACTCATAGCTCGTACACAACACAGAGGGGTGATTAGGAAGCGTGTAGTTCCTCTAAGGTTTCTTGATAGTGATGGGAAAGGTAATGTTCCAAGTATTATTTGGCTTCTTTAGTATCATCTCTGAAAATATATTAATGTATATTCTGACCCGTTCTTTTTGGGCGATTCCAGAACTACAAAACAAAGTGATTCCTGGGTCAGAAGTAATGAACATGACATCTGGCAAAAAGGCCGGTACAGTGACTACTGCCATAGGAAGTCGGGGCCTGGCACTCTTGCGGCTCGAGGAAGCCTTTAAGGGGTCCAATGCTTTATCCATACAAGGACAAGAGGATGTGAAGGTTGTAGCTAGTAAACCAGATTGGTGGCCTTCTGAATGGCTTCAAGATCATCAACAACATACTGCTTTTGCCTAAAGTGCTAATGCCGTTCAACGGGGGGCTAATATTTCTATTGTGAACAATTTTGTGGGTGAAGAGCTTGTAAATTAATGTAATCCTAATGCTCCAGTGGATGGGGAAACAACGAAGACGACAGTTGTGGGTTTTCTTGCAGAATGAGTTTCCTTATGGTAACGGCTGCTTGCCATTGTCTCCTAATAACCATAACGCAGAACAATTTTGTGTTGGCAAATTAGAAAGAAATCATATCTTACTACATCTTTGTACGTGAAAAGCTATCCTTTTTCTAGTTTGTTCTCAGCCATACATAGATGTTAATGGTACATTTGTAGCTCTAGGTGGATTAGGTATAACAAATAACGCAGCAGAAAAACATTATAATATTAAAAATGTCCATAAACTTAATACTCAACTCTTGACTGGTTCAAGAAAAGAACTGCTGACCATAACATTTTTTATGTCTGAATTCAACCCTGAACAAAATATCTTTCAATGTATCCAACTATAAATCACAATGTTTAGAAAATTGGACCTTGTTGGATTCGAAGGTGCTATCCTTCTTTTAATTCCAAATCGCTCTGAAAGAACCGTAAACCGGAAACTGGGCAAATTGGTTAAAAACCAGTTTAACGTTTTTTTTTAAATGAAAAATTATATTATTTTGGGTCTTATTTTAAAAAAAATATTGAAAATCTCATATTTTTTTTTTTTTTTGCTAACATGGGAAGTAGTAACTTGAGAGATTTGATCATATGGATAATGTTTATTTTAATTAAAAGATGAATTATGTTATGTTCTATAGGTTTTGTTGATACCTAATTTAATTTTTAGTTATTTTATGACATATATTTTATTTTATATTTTTATATAAATACATGTTTTATTATATGTGATAACTCATAACCCTGTAACCTCTAATCCTTGCTTCTACTTTATTAAATTTGGTCTTTTCCGAACCTTGATAAATCATTATTACCTTTGGAGGCCATTCGATTCACAGTTGAAGAACATCCTTCAACAATCCCACTTGTTCGTAATAAACAAGAGAGGAATCCACTTAAATTTACAATTATTTGGCAATGTATAATTTAGTTACCAATACTATATATATGCTCTTGGAAATAATAGCCATGGAAGAAACTAATAAATTATGAGATGTCTCAAAGTCTCCTGATACCCGTAGAAGAAAGTAGATCATCATGAATGAGCAGGAAACACGCTCAGCTCCTGAATCACATCCACCATGGTTGGCCTTTGGTCAGGAAGCTCATTGGTGCACTGCATTGCAAGCTTTGAAAGCACTGCTGCCTCAGCTTTAGAGTATCTTCCTCTCAGATTTGTGTCAACAAAATCATCAAACCTGGAAGACTCAACTGCCATCCGTATTGAACCACCAATTGTTTTCTTCCCAGACAGAACTTGAAGAACAATAACCCCAAATGCATATATGTCACTCTTCTCAGTGAAACGTCCAGTAGTAATGTATTCTGGAGCCAGGTATCCCATGGCAGCACTTACTTTCAGAGCTGAGAAAACAACATCATCTGCAAGAAGCTTAGGGAGTCCAGCATCCATGATCAATGGGTTAAACTGATTGTCAAGGAGAACATTTTCAACTGATATATTCTGGTGTACTATTGAAGGTTTGCTTGCTTCATTGCTGTGCAAATATCCAATACCTGGTCATAAAAGTGCAGATATTATCAAACAGAAAGAAATAGATAATCATATAGAGTAGCATGATTGCATCTCATGCAGCATTGCATTGACACTCAATTCAGTTTTTCCTGAACTAAAAACTTATAAAGGTGGTCTTAATTGTTTGAATGACTGCATGATAATTCTTAGTCTCCTCCAATATCCTTTCTGCAAAATGATTATTGCTGGAATTCTTTGGCCTGTTGAGATTCATTTGCAGAAAGGAAATTGCTGGAGAATTTTCTGTTGTATGTTTGCTTAGAGAAGAACATTGAAAATTAGGAAGGACTAACCCTTTGCAATGCCCTTGATGATGGAAACCCTCTTGGACCACTCAAGCACATGCCCATTTCCATCTTCCATATCAAGATATTGAGACAGGTTACCCTTGGTGGCAAAGTCATAGATCAGGAAGCATTCACCTCTACTTCTTGAGCAACAGAAACCCCTCAGCCTAACAAGGTTTTCGTGTCTCAGTGAGGTTACTAAGCTTAGCCCTTTTACAAACTCAGCTTCCTCGGTTTTGCAGCATGACACGTTAATGCTTCTGATAGCCACAAGAGAACCATCTCTGAGAACACCTTTATAAACAGCTGAGAATTTGCTCTTGCTCAGTAAATTGGCTTCCGAAAGGTACTGTGTTGCAGATTCGACCTCATCCACATTAAACCTGAATTGGTTTAGATATTCATTGGATAATCCACCAGCATTTTGAGTACCATCAGACAATGGATCCCATCCATTACAATACTCGAGGTTAACAAGTGGAGATGGAGTTTTTCTGGAGAAGTCTTTAGACTGGTAAGGACTGAGTTTCCCTTCTGAAGAGTCTGATGTATTCCTAATCCTCTGCTTTTGACGGCGGTATTTGACAAAGATGAAAAATCCGGCACTGAAGAATGTGAGGGTGATAGTTATAACACTTGCTGTGATGACAGCTTGGGGAAACCTCCTTGATTTTGAGCAATTAGTCTGGTTACAATTCAACTGCACATTTGCAGGCTCCGGAAGAGCATTATTGTTATTTTTGGATCCATCTTGGTCTGGGTCATCAATATGGTTAACGTTTAAGCCTTGATCTCTGTTGCATGCTCTGAGAGTAGAAAACCCAACTCCACATAAACCTGGGTTGTTTGCACCTTGGAATCCTTCCCCCAGTCTCTTCAATGCTTCATTTTTCATTTTCAAAAGGTTAATCAGTGTACATACACTAAATATGCACAAAGAGAAATATCTAGCTAGAAGGTAAGGTGCAATCTCAGGTGAACTTAACTACAAGGAAAGGAAGATAGAGGCATACCCAAAGGAACAATCCCTGATAGAGAATTGTTTTGAATGTCTAGAACTTCCAAATGTGCAATATGGGCTAGTGTTGCCGGGATCATACCACTGAAGTTGTTAAAGCTCAAATTCAGCCTGCTTAGCTTCTCCAAGTTCCCCAAGCTTAGAGGAATTTGGCCAGTTAACTTGTTATATTGTAATGCAAGAGTACTAAGCTGCTTCAAGGAACCCATCTGTGTAGGTATATCCCCCTCCAACTGGTTATCGCCCAACTGCAGCACTACAAAGCATAAAGAGATTTTGGAAACGATTAAATCAATTTTCAAAACCAATTACAGGGGCGTGAGATTTTGAAGGAGCATTCGTGTCCAACACTATCCAGCTTATATAGTAACACAGACTCTCACGTATATCAAACCCCTAATAATTCCTTGAATGCAAGAGTTTATTAACTGTTCCGATCAGTTATGTGTACCATTCAACGATCAAGTGGAGAAAATTAACATTATCCATGTTGCAGGCTGGATCAACTCAATACCATAATACGTCTCCAGTTATGATATTTGGACACCCTGACTTATACACTAAAATTGACATATGTAAGCTATGTGTAAATAAGTATGTGACATAATTCTTTAAATAACATCTCTAATCCATTATTACTTAACTTTATATATAATAATTACATAATCGAAATTTACACTCAAAACACATATCGGTTGCACACTTACCTTGGAGACTAGCCATGTTGCCGATCTCAGGAGGTATGGCTCCAGAAAGACTATTCACATCGAGATAGAGATCGACCAGATCAGTGAGATTTGAAATCTGTTTTGGTATCTCGCCAGAAAGATTGTTGTAATGCAGGTATAAACCAGACAAGCATTGAAGTTCAGCCACAGAAGGAGATAACCACCCTGAAAGGCCCTTCCCCTGCAATGAGATGTTGGCCACTTTCCGGTGCTCATTGCACCCAACACCTTCGAAAAAGCCACTGCATGGATCACCATCACTGGTCCAAGAGCCAAGGATCTTTCCCTCTGGGTCCAGAGAGGATTTCAAGTCCATGAGAGCTCTCAGTTCTGCGTTTCCATGAACCGGTTGCACAATGGAAAATGCCACAAAAAGAAACATAGAAAGGAAGAAAAAACAAACGGGATTCATGTCTGAATTTTGCAGTAAAAAATTGTCAAACAGAAACAACTGTAAAATCTGAATCGAACTTTGGTTTTTTGGGTTCTACTGTAGCATGATGTTGGCACTTGGCACCTTGTTTGATCTTTCTTTATGGACTAAATTATTACACGTCTAAGATTTTGTAGTTAGTGGATAGTTAGTACTATAGTGGAGAAGAGGGGAGGGAAGACTAAGGAAGAAGCATTTTCAAAGAGAGTGCGTGCTTAACTGTATAACTTTATGAGTTGCTGACAGGCCAAAAAACGCTGGTTCACATTTGCATCTCTCTCTTCATTCTAAGTTGATCATATTTTGGGGAGGAAAAATGCATTTTATCAGTTTTTTTGTTATGAAGAGAAAAAAATGAGTGAGTTCAACGTCGTAATAGTTAACGATTCTTATATGATTAATCATAAATAAAAATCTCATAATAATTAATGGAAGTCGTACTCACGTCCTTATAAAACATGGACTAATTTCATGACTACCCTAGGCACACTGCACCTGCTTTTATCATTTTATTATAACACTATGATATTCGGCGGGGATGGCTGCCACTAGTTGGGAAAACATTTTCCATTGCGGAATTAAAGCCTGAATAATTATGTGGGTACCGCGGACCCACCACCTTTGACTATTTCATTTTCGATGCATATTTCTATGCTATAGTCTTTGCTGTTTTTGTCCTCAAAAAATTAAATCGAAAAATTGTTTACAGGATGCATTACAATAAAACTATTAAGGAATTTGCTAAAACAATTTGAAGTGGAGCCATTTGAAAATTATCAACGGTGAAAGATAATTGTCTTTTATGAGATGAGATCTGCTTTAATTTAGGTACTTATTCTGAAAAATATACTTTACTTTGCTAATTTATTAAGTCATAGTTTCCTGAAGAAAATTTGCAGTTTCTTCCTTCAAAATATATTTTTAAAAAATTGAAAGTAAATAATGATATAATTTTTCTTTTATTTCAACTCTCTTGCCATACTTTTTTTTTGTACTATCCTATGACAAATATATTTATCAACCTAACTACAGCACAGTTATAGAGTTTGCAAAATCATCTCGCAACTAGTTTTATTTCAAGTTTAATTTATATGTATTAATATATTATTATTTAATTAAATTATTTTATTTATATAATTTTTTTAAATAGTGATATGAGACTTAACCATCATAATTAATGTATTAATATATAATCAAATTATAATATAAAATAATTTTCATATTAATATATCAAAATTAAACTATTTATTTTTAAGAAAAAAAAAGGAAGGGCTAGAAAAAATATTGGCAGCACTGCTACAGCACCCGCCAAAACAAAAGTATTGGCTATAGCACATGTGGCAAATATTTCGTTTCGCTAAAAATAAAATACAGGGAAGGAAAAGACAAATGTGGCCTTCTAGTTCCGGGATTCTTATTGCGACTTCAAATTTTAATTGAAGCGAATGTCAAGGTAAACGGAAACCTAACCCTTAACCTAACTTTGGCAGCTATAACATAACTAATGACTTTACAGCTAAAGATGAATGGATTATGAACAGGGAAACTCTGAACTAATTTTAAAAACAAAGATGAAATTGTATATGTGATAATGCTACTCTTGAGTAAGTTATAAATTTAAGTAGTGATAAATTAGACTACTGATTTGGTTTTCAGCTTTTGAATTTCAACTTTCAACTACGTTCCAACCTTTTTCAAAATGCTCTTTGACAAAAAAAAAAAAACTGCGAAGAGGCAAAAAAAAATATAGTTGTGGTCTGTACATTATAACTACGTTAATACCGGTGGATTATAAATATAAAATAAAAATATTTAACCTAATCTATTTGGTGTACTATTCTTTTTTTTTTCGTGCACAACAAAAAAATCCATTTAATTGATTTATTATTTTCGGTACCTAATCCAGATATGACTCTGGTTTTTTTATTATTAGGATAATGTTGGTGATTACCATCATCTCGGATATTTTAGTGTTCATAATTTATTAGTTTTTGCTTTTTAAATGAATGTATTTATTTTTCATATTACTAGGTACTTTAACAAAGTTATTATATTATGAACAAACAATGATTGTGCGTAAATTATTTAATGTGTACGGTAATCTGATGATTACATTTTTGCAACTTTATCAATATCTTTTTATAAAGTAGTTTATTCATACAAAATAAATTTATTATGACAAACTCCGTCTTTTGTAGAATGAAATTGCCTTTTTCGTTGGCGTGAAAACCACAATGTCATCTTATTGTATGAAAAGAGTTTTATCTACAAGCGTTTAAAAATTCTTAACTAAAAATATAAATTGAATGTTGTATTTTTTAATTTTTAATATATTAAATGTTTTTAAATTTTAAAATTTGAACAGAAATATATTTTATATTATTTTTCTTTGCTGCTTGAAATATATTTTATATTCTATTAATTTTTTCAATAAACATTCTTAGAACATTTAATTTCTTTTTTTAATGGAAATACCGTGTTAATATTACGCAAGAGAAACGTAGAGATGATGTGGTGAATAAGGACCTGTGTTGGATCATTTTATTTTATTTTTTATTTTATACTCTCTGTGTTGGATCACCGAACCTCTGAACAAAATCATAAGTTCAAGAAACAGGTTCTCTGCATCATTGATCAATTGTTTAGCATTACCATTAAAAAAATTAACTTTGCTAATGGATTGAAAATAAATGTAATACTTTTTATTTTTATTTAATTTCGATACATTAGCTTTTATATTATCATTTGAAGAAAATTAATTTTTAAAATTTTTTTTGGCTTGTTTATGCTAAAAAAGACAGCTGTCATCAAAAATATGAAAATGATGTCTCTTATTGAAGCATGGTACTGTGGCAGCGCCCCTCATAGGCTCATAGTCCCCCTACCATTCTCGATATGATTGAAGAGGGAAAAAAAAGAAAAACAAGAGCATTTGTAAAGATGTCAATATCATGACATATATAAGACACAAGTAAAGAGCTAGTGCCGTGGAATTTGAATAATTTTGATGGTGTTATAAGTTCAAATTTTATTATTATTAATATATTAAAAAAAGTATCTTGACATATATTGATAGGTTCAAACTTCAGTGATGAACTCTATGTTTCCGCTTGATGTTAGAATGTCTAATTTAGCCCTCTTAAATATATTAATTTAGCCCTCTTTAGCATTTTGATTTTATTTAGTTTATGTATTTAGATTTTCTAAATTTATATTTATTTAATTTAGTTTAGATTTATATTTTTTTTAGTTTATGTGGCCCATAATTGTTATTGGGCTTAGGATTAGTTTAGGTTTAGTTATATGTTTTCCCTAATCTAAGAGATTATAAATACATCTAGGAACACATTGTTAAAAAGGTTTTTTCAAGATATGAAATTGAAATTCCTCATGGGTGCTCAGTGTGATGTGAAATTTTATTTGTGTACGAGTGAAGTTGAGTGATTCTCTTTATCCATCGCGTCAAGAAATTGAATAGAAGTTGAGTGATTCTCTTTTATTTTATTTCAATATTTTATCTTATTCCAATTATCTACATTTCTAAAGACAATATATCTTAGGGGTTTGGTAGATATATCAATTTTATCTCGATCATATCTTTCTAAGAACATATACATTTTCAATTTTATCTTTTTATGTATCTAGGATTTCTGGATCTTTATATACATGATGCTTCGCATCATTTGGTATTAAAGCAGAAAAGATTTTTATTTTATTACTTGTTTTTATCAATTTGTGTATTAGAGTTTCTGAATCTTTATATTCACGGAGTTTAGCATTTAAAAAATAGGAAATGATTTTTGTATACTTCAATAAATGTAGACACTCATCATGTTATGAAAGAAGTAATCAGAAAATGATGAAAAGAGAATAAGTTGAGAGAAAAGGTAACTAGCTAGTGGGCCCCATATAATATGTGAGTGCGATATTTGATATATGAGTAGTATTATTTATACTCATAATATATAAGATATATTACTTACTCTCATTTACCTTAAATCAGTATGAATCCAAACTAAATTTATATCTCATCTAATAATAAATAAGAGTGTATTAACATAATATCTAACATATTATTGAGTACAAATAATATTTTTCTTAATATATTGAGTGTTGTAAAAAAAAGAAGAGATATTATTTGGGCAACCAAACAAATAATACAAAATAGTATACGTACTATTTTCACTCCAAATTCAAATCCTTTCATTATTTTGATTAGGACAATTTCTAACCAACCGTTTTAGTCAACGATTATGAACGAAATCAAAAAATGGTTGCCTCCTGAAAATGCAATAAAAACGTTGGATCTTCTTTTTATTGAAAAAAAAAAAAAAGACAGAGAGAGACAACAACAGCATACCACCACCAAAAAAAAAAAAATCAACTTTTGGATCGTGTTATTAATTATTTGATCTATTTTCTTTTTCATAAAAAAATATTTTTAAAATGATTTTTCATGGAGTAAATCACAAAATTGATTTCCAACAATATTATCTGTTTCCTTTTTAACGTAAGTTCCCGACAATATTATGAATGGATGAATTGATCTCTAAGAGAAAAATAATTGTCTTAAAGTCCCAAACAATTATTCAGATTAGCTTAATCCCTCGCCACCTAAAACATTCCCAAACATAACAAAATAATCCATCACGCACATAAAGCCATGCGTATATAAAGGGGATAAGAAATAATAACTTTTTTTTTTTTCCGCACAACTTTTATTTTGAATTTTAATCCTCTAATATACTTCTCTCTTCCTTCCACCCATTCACTCTCTAAATATTTTTAGTAACTTCCTAAATTGCAATGCACCAAAAAAAAAAAATTGCAATAGTCACTTAGCAAGAGACAAGCAACTGCTGTGTGCCTCTAGAAATATGCCACGTGTATCATGGATATCAAAATATAAATATAGGTTTCTATCATTGAACTAATACTTGAAAAATAAAAAATGCTTGACATTGCTGGACAAGCCACTAATAATAGTAATAATAATAATACAGATTTTACTAATTAGTACTCTAAGGATAATGGTTAAGGATACCCAAAAAATAAATTTTGAAACTTTGTACTGAATCTTATGCATTGAAGATAAAAAAACTTATGTTTTCAAGATAAAATCTTTTTCTTTCGCTTCCTTAATTATTGTCCTTAGGATTTGTTAGTAAATCCTAATAATAATAATAAACTCACCACTTCCATATCTGTCATCAAATAGTGTTATTTTAATATTCAAAAAGTGATGTTCATTTGAACACAAATTTTTTTATCATTCAATATATAAATGAAATTGGTAAATAAGAATTGACAAAAAAGTGGGCGTCCACTTTTAGGGCGTGAAAATGATATTTTTCTTCTATGTCAAATCAAAAGTTTATTCCCAATTTCTCATTCATCTTCTCAATTCATTCCATTTTCCCTGCTAGGGTTCCAACCAAACATACAATTGAGTGAAGAAACATTTACATTCAAATATGCAAGGCTTATATGCATGTTCTATAGCACTGTTCCACTGTTCTGAAGATTCAGACACCCCATGTAAAGACCAGTGAAAATAATTATGGAATTCTCATCTCCTCGTACTGATGGGAAATTTTGAGACAGGATTGCTTTGAAACGGGCCGGCTCTCCGTCCAAAGCTCCAGGTTGACGGTGCCAGGACCCCAGTGAACAATACACTTGAATGCTTAAGTAACATTCAATCGATTCGCCAGCGCCAGGTCAAGACATTTATTGACCCTCCACTCACCTGAGATGAATTAATTACAATGAAAATTTTATCATCACTATTTTGCGCAGACAAAATGATTGATTCCAGGTCCAAAGATTGATATGAAGATTATAACAAAAAGTTAAATTCTTCGATAATAACGTTAACATTGTATTTGTGTTTGTATATTTCTTTATCAACTGAATAGATTGAATAGAAGTTCCAACATTTCATATGGGTATATTAATGAATAGTGCAAGAATAACATAAAATGACCATTACCATTAGGAATAAGGTCGCCTTCGAAAAATTGCTCTCCACTTTCAGGAAATACTTCATATATTGATCCATCAATTGAGATAAAATGAAACAAAAGATTCAGACGGGTTCAGAAGATTGAATGTCGGGTGAACTCTTAAACAGACCAACCTGCAGACATGTGTCAACATTTTCAATCGAGGACGAAAGAAATAACACACTGCATAATACTGTTGTGTTGTCATAAAGAATTTCTACTAGAATCCCTGTGCACAGTAATATTCATTAACAAAAATTTGTGACACTAATAGTCTAATGCAATACAATTTCTAATCGACTATACCCAATCTTAGTGCATGTTCATGTTTGGGGGATTGATGCATAGTAATTATTTGAACTACAGCTCTTATCAGAGTCTTAGCCTCCCAGTCCAAGCAAAGCTCTTATCACAGTGAACTACAGCTTAACACTTCATGAAAATGCCATTGGCATTGCTATAGCATGAGCAGTGCCAATCAACTACATTAAACATGCCTTCCAAGGATCAATAAGAGATGGAGAAGCCACAAAAATTATATTAACTTCATATATTTAATTTTATTCTAAAGTAGAGATGTAATGCTATTAATGTTAGTGGAGCTGCAGATAAAACCTTGAGAACGCTCCAGAAGAAGCTCCGACGCTGTGAGCTAATATGCTTGATAAACAGATATGCCGTTGAAGAACCAATCCTCACCCAATATCACCCTCTAAAACGATGAATTCTTTTTCTCCTGCACGCTCAAGTAGTTCTCGAGTAGAAGAAAGAAATTGCCAAAAAAGAGGGGTATGGGTGAGTGGACAAGCGAAGACAAAAATTTGAACACAAATTAAAGAAAAGGGAAGTGCACTTTCCGCAATGAAGTAAAACTGTACAAGTAAAACTTACTCAATGACAGAGTATTCCTCATAACATCAAGCAGAACGATACTCTGTATTGCTATACTCCTCATACCCATTGGTCTCTAACCTGCTATGCAGCCATTGAATTCCTGAAAACATATTATTTATGATTACAAAAACCATATAATACAAATTAAATTATTCAATCCATTTGGCGGGCATTAAGAAACATGATCCCCTTTTCAGATAACTATAAGCAATGATCTAAAGAAAACCACAAATAACAAACAGGTCACATGGAAGATAAATGGAATTCTAGAGCGAGCAACTGGTTAATGAAATAAATCGCTAAATGCTAATGGACAGTCAATTTTACCTGAAGGAATGTGCATCATGGAGATGATTCTATCCCCGATCCAGGGAACAACTTTAAGGACCCACTCACCACTTTTCAGTTCAATGGGAGTTCTTGAAAGCTCTGTCCCCTTAGGTCCAGAAGCATCTTCCAGCTTAGGAATTTGAATAGCGTTTTCTGCGTTACATTCAGGATAGAGCAAGTAGCACACCATGATATAGAGTTGGCATTATAAGGATACTTTCATGCATGTTGGATACAATTCAGAACAAAATGCAACATAATCTGTCAAATACTGTCAATGCTTAGCAAAGTACTAAATATCCACAAATATCCAAATGAAGAATTATCCTCAATAGATGTCATGAGATATTATATCTTTTAAAAGCAGGCTTGTTTGCAACAGATAAATGGGATAAAGTATAGCTTCATGGGAGAAAAGTATGGTCAAGAATATACGAATTTTGGCACAATAAAAGCATAAACACCATATAATAAAAATATTCATAAAACCAACCAAGTAAAAGACTTGAACTAGCACATACCCAAACGTTCTTTGTATTGCTTCTTATTAGTAGATACTAACTTCGATAACTCCTCTTCAGTAGGCAGAATTACTTGGAGGACTTCTCCGTCCATTCCCCATGTATCAAGCTGTTTACAAAACCGAACTTATCAATATTAAGATCAAGCGAAAAGGATAAAGAAGTGAATAAATCAAGCACAATTCTTTATAGTTTCTTTCCGTATATAAGTTCCTTATTCTTCATAATTTCATCTTATCACAAAGAATAACGTACCATTGCACCCCCACCTAGCAATAATTGAATATGAAGGCGGCGTTTAGGTCTTTCCCATGATCCTGCAGTTGTTTGTACTCTCACAGTAACAACTGATGATTGAAATTCAGCCACATAATCTGTTAATAAATAATTGTCTTTAGTGAATTCATATCCATTGCCATCATCCTCAAATAGGACACCTTCAGCTTTCCCTATAAATATGATTAAATCTTATTCATACACCCTTTAAAAGCACTTATGCTGATCTGAAAAGTAGAGATAATGTTAGTACACGCACGCAGGCATGCCAAGGGAAAACTAAATGCATGGACTTACCCTGTTCATCTGAAGCCACAAGAAGTGTTAAGTCATCTTTTAGATGAGCTTCTCCAACATGCTGAAGAGGGAGACCCACCGCAATAATTGAGCCACCTTTTAAGTATAAAGCTAGCAAATCCTGGCGTGCCCCAAACAACATAAATAAGTAGTAAGAAATAAACAAATTCCTAAACCTAATCCTAATCCTATTCTAACACCAAACACTAACTCCATTCCTAATCCAATTCTAACACAAACTTTAAACAAATTCCTAACCCAAATGCTGCACCTACTCCTACTCCTAACCCTAACCCTAACACTATTTTTGTTTCTATTATTATTACTAACCTTGTTCCTATCCGATTCTTAGTCAAACCGTATTACTAGTCTAAATGTCTTATTCCTAACCCTAAACCTTAAACCCCACAACTGTACATCCACCACACTACAACCATCAACCACCATGCACCCTCCAAGACCATGCACCCAACACCCACCACCATGCACCCACCATACTCCACCCTCCAACAAACCACCCTAAACACTAAACCCCTAACCCTAACCCAAATCTTAACACTAACACTATCTCTATTCTGGCCCTAATGTTATTCCAATTCCTATTCCTAGACTAAATCCCATTCCTAACTCAATCCCTAATTCTAGTCGAAGTCCTATTTGTATTCCTAGCTCAAACTATAAACATTAAACCAATTACAATTACTTACCCTAAACTCAACTCTATTACTAACACTAACCATATTCCTAATCCAATTCTAACCCTAACCCTAATCCTTTCCTAACCCTCTCACCATTTCTATTTCTAATCCTAATCATAACCCAATTCCTAATCCTAGCACTAACTCGTACCTTATACCTATTTCTTAACCTTATACTATTCTTAACACCATTCCTAACCCCAAATCCAATTTTAATAACACTAATTTTATTCCTAACCCTAACCATATTCATAGTTTTTTCCCCAATGCCAACCATATTCCAATCCTTATTCATAACCCAAACCCCGTATCCCAACCATGGCATTAAACCCTAACACTAATAGAAATGCTAACTCTAATCCAATTTCTAATCCTAAACCTGAAATCCCAAATTTTGTTCACATTTATTACATTTAACCTTATACCAAGAAGAAATCTTTCAATCTTGCCTATACTCATTCATAACATGAAAGAGGAAGATGGAAGAAGTTTAGATTGCGTTAAAGGATTAGAAACTGCTTACAATTCCCCATGCAACACCATTAAAAGCATTGTGAAACTCAAAGCTTGGAGTTGAATGTCCTAGAGTTGGATAAGCGAAAGGCAAAAGGACGCTCAAGGCAGCCCAAATTTATGTAACTGCAAAAAAAAAAAAAAATTGTGATAGAATACAAAGAAAGCTTGTTAAGATTGCTCAATTAAAAAATGACAAGAAGAGATTGGTTAAAAAAAATGAAAGAGTAAGAGATAACTTTCTGTAAGGTTTCAACATTTTGAAAACAAAAGATGCTACAGAAGGATTATCAAGCTTCACAAGCAATGAGAGGAGGAAAGGGAATTACCAAATCGATGACATCAATGTGAGCTCGAATCGATTTTCATCCAAGGAGTGAAGTTTCCCTACACCCGCCACCCAACCCACCACTATCCGCCAACGTGAACCTACCACCACCAACCATCAATGCGCCATCGTCAACAATCCACCACAAACCACCTTCTGCCATCAACCCACCACACACCATGCTAAACATTTAACTGCAACCTAAACCCAATTACTATTCCAAACTCTTAACACTACTCTTATTCTTAACCCTAAACTCTAACCTCTTCGATTCTTATTCCTAACCATAACACTATCCTATTCCTATTCCTAACCCTAACCCTATTCTTACTCCTAAACCCTAAATACTACATCTTAACCGTAATCTTAACCCAAACACTAACCATAACCATATCTATATTCCTAATCCTAAACTATAATCCTAATGCAAACTCTAACACTATTCCTAATCCTAACCCAAACCCTAATTCTATTCCTATATCTAACCACCAATAGCTTCTACCATACATATGTTTGTTCTGCAATTTTCCCTTTCTCCTAAATTTTGTGACAAATTTTGTTTTTATGGAGTTAAAAAAAAAGCAAAAATTCATTCTTCAATACATATAAGAATTTTATGGTGCATAAATAGATGCAACAATAAGAAATGAATGTGGTAAAAAAAAAAAAGAATTTTGACAAGCGATAAAGTAAAGGACACACATGTTGTCACCCATAATGAAGTAGAAACCTAAAGCAAGTTGTTGCTGGACACCACCTACCTGTCACAAGAAACATGAATTAGACCGACCTCAACACAATTGAAAACCAGTCAGCAAGGGTAGAAAAGACATGAATTTCACAAAAGACTCCTGGCTACTATGAAAGCTTAAATTGAGAAAGACTCAATCACAAGATGATAGGGGAGAAGGAGATCAGGAAGTAATAAAAAACATAAACCAAGAAACAGTTACTTTCTAACTCGAGAGAGTAACTCTAAGACAAACTAATCCAGTCACTAGCCAATAACATAAATCAAACTCTCTAATTAAAATGAACTCTCAGCATGTCAAACCATAGGTATAAATTTAAATGAGTAGAGAAATAATAGAAAATGGAACACTAACAAGTATAACCAATAAGTTACATCAAAATATGGCAATTACACAAATCATCAATTTAACATTTAAATAATTTGAATCTCTAAACAATTTAACTTGGAACTTACATGCTTAAGCCAAAGCTCACTTTCTGCTTGGAAACACCGCCAAAGACATTGTCCTCACTATGCACCCACCACTCTCTACCCATCAACCCTCCACCACCATGCACCCTCCAAGACCATGCGCCCAACATCAGCACCTATCAACCCTTAACCACCAAGCACCCTCCAAGACTAAGCACCCAACAACAACCACCCGTCAACCCTGAACCACCATGCACCCTACAAAACAATGCACCCAACACCCATCACCCCCACCCCCCACAATAAATCACCCTAAGCACTAAATCCTAACCTTAACTCTAATCCTATTCTAACACCAAACCCCAACCCTATTCTAATCCAATACTAACAATAACTCTAATCATAGTCCAAACCCAAATGCTATTCCTACTCTTACTCCTAACCCTAACCCTATTTCCTTTCATCATTATTCCTAACCTTGTTCGTGTCTCGATGTCTTATTCCTATTCCTAACCCTAAACTTTAAACCCACAACCATACATCCACCACCCTACAACCCTCAACTACCATGCACTCTCCAAGACCATGAAACCAACTCCCACCCTACTCACGGACCCTCAACCACCTATGCACCCTCCAAGACCATGCACCCAACATCCATTGCCTATAAACTCTTAACCACCATGCACGACCATCCTCAACCCTATAACAAATCGCCCTAAACACTAAACCTTAACCCTAAGCCAAACCCTAACCCAAATCTTAACACTAGCACTCTGTATACTAGCCCTAATGTTATTCCAATTCTATTCCTAGACCAAATCCCATTCCTAACTAAATCCCTAATCCTAGCCAAAGCCCTATTGGTATTCCTAAATCTAAACATTAAACCTATTACAATTACCCAACTTTATCACTAACACTAACCAAATTCCAAATCTAATGCTAACCCTAACCCTAATTTTATCATAACCCTAACACTATTTTTGTTTCTAATCCTACTCATAACCCTATTCCTAATCTTAGCACATATCCATACCATATACCTATTTCTTAAACTTACACTATTCTTAACACCATTCCTAACCCCAAATCCAATTTTAACTCTAACCCTAATTTTATTCCTAACCCAAACCATATTCATAGTTCTTTTCCCAAGAAAAAAGTAAATTTGTGATAGAATACAAGTAAAGCTTGTCAAGATTGCTTAGATTCAAAAATAATGAAAACAATTTAATTTAAAAAAATGCATGAAAAAGAAAAAGATAACTTTCTATAAGCAGTTTCAACATTTTGTAAACAAAAGATGCTACATAACAGAATTATCAAGCTTCACAACAATGAAAGGAGGAAAGGGAATTACCAAATTAATGACATAAATGAGAGTACGAACCCAATTACCATTTAAAGAGTGAAGATTCCCATCCATCCACCACCCTTCACCATCCATCACCATGCACCCAACATCCACCCACGACAAACCACTGTCCCACCACCCACCACAAACCACTTTTAGCCATCAACCCACCATTAGTCATCCACCACAAACCACACTCAACGCTAAATTGTAACCTCAACTATATTTCTATTCCAAACTCTAAACACTACTCTTATTTCTAACCCTAAACACTAACCCTTCTATCCTATTCCAAACCCTAACACTATCTTATTCCTAACCTAAACCCTATTCCTAAAACCTAAATAAAAAATCATAACTCTAATCTCTATTCCAGATTCAACATTTCCCCCACTCTAACCTATTCTTATTACTATTTCTATACCTAATTCAAACCTTAATTGTGTTTTGTTAATCATTAGTAGTGTTGATCATTGAATCCTAACTATGATATGAAAGTGAAAGTCATGCAATAGCAAATATTAACTGAAACAAGTACAACACATGTGAACTTAAGTCAAAGAGAATACATATACAAGCTTCACATCCATCAATCACCAATATCTTCTGCCATACATATGTTGTTTGTCTTTGCAATTTTCCCATTATCCTAAATTTTGTGACAAATTTTGATTTTATAGAGTTTTTAAAAAAGCAAAAATTCATTCTTCAATACATATAAGAATTTTAAGGTGCACAAATACAAACAACAAAAAGAAATTATGTGGTGAAA
Source organism: Dalbergia oliveri (assembly GCA_030441495.1). Classification (NCBI taxonomy): domain Eukaryota; kingdom Viridiplantae; phylum Streptophyta; class Magnoliopsida; order Fabales; family Fabaceae; genus Dalbergia; species Dalbergia oliveri. Next base: position 13,710,529 of record JAMLFY010000004.1, on the reverse strand, counting down.
AAGAAAAAATTAAAAAGCGATAAAGTAAAGGACATACATGTCATCACCCATAACTTTAGAAACCTAGAACAAGTTGTTGCTGGACACCACATTCCTATTACATGAAACATGAATTAGACCGACTTTAACATAAGTGAAAACCAATCAACAAGGGCAGAAACATGACCTTCACCACCTCAAGTTGGCAAAGCTGACTTTTTGCTTGTCAACATTGAAAGCATTGTATTGCCACCCGCATCCTAATGTTATTCCAATTCCTAGACCAAATCCCATTCCAAACTCAATCCATAATCCAAGTGCAAGCCGTATTTTATTCCTCACTCACACTCCAAACATCAAACCTATTACAATTACTTATCCTAAACCCAGCTCTATTATTATCACTAACCTTATTTCGACTCCAATTTTAACCCTAACCCTAATCACTAACCTTTTGGGTTTGGATAGGATTAGGGTTAAGGTTAGAATAGGAGTAGGAGTAAGGTTAGTGTTAGTAATAGAGTTGGGTTTAGGGTAAGTAATTATCATAGGTTTGATATTTGGAGTGTGAATGAGGAATAGAAATAGGGCTTTGGCTTGTATTATGGATTGAGTTAGGAATGAGATTTGGTCTACGAATAGGAATTGGATTAACATTAGGGTGCCAATTGGCAATACAATTCCTTCGATGGTGTTGACAAGCAAAAAGTCAGCTTTGCCGACTTGAGGTGGTGAAGGTCATGCCTTTTTGCCCTTGCTAATTGGTTTTCACTTGTGTTGAAGTTGGTAATTTGTTTCATGTGATAGGAAGGTCGTGTCCAGCAACAATTTCTTCTAGGTTTCTAAATTGTTATGGGTGATGACATGTGTGTCCTTTACTTTATCGCATTTTATTTTCTTTTTCACCACATAGATTTCTTATTGTTGTATCTATTTGTGCACCATAAAATTCTTATATGTATTGAAGAATGAATTTTTGTATTTTTTTTAAACTCTATCAAATCAAAATTTGTCACAAAATTTAGGATAATTGGAAAATTGCAAGGACAAACAACATATGTATGCCAGAAGCTATTGGTGGTTGAGGGATGTGAAGCCTGTATATGTATTTCTTGACTTAAGTTCACATGTGTTGTACTTGTTTCAGTTAAAATTTGCTAATGCATGACTTTCGCTTTTCATATCATAGTTTCAACTCAATGATCAACACTACTAATGATTAACAAAATACAATTAAGGATTGAATTTGGTATAGAAATTGTAATAAGGATAGGTTAGGATTGAGGGAAATGTTAGGTCCAAATAGGGAGGATAGAAGGGGTTAGTGTTTAGGGTTAGGAATAATAGTAGTGTTTAGAATTTGGAATAAAAAGAGTTGAGGTTACAATTTAGTGTTGAGCATTGTTTGTGGATGGTGAAGGGTGGTAGGTTGATGGCTGAGGGTGAATTGTGGTGGTGGTGGACGTGGTTTGTGGTGGGTCCATGTTATTGGATGTTGGGTGCATGGTTTTAGATGGCGAGGTGGTCGTTGATGAGAGTCTTCACTTCTTGGATGGAAATTAGGTACGTGCTTGATTTATGTTATCAGTTTGGTAATTCTCTTTCCTTTTTCATGTTATTAATAAATATATGCAAGATTTAAAGATTTCTTCTTGGTATAAGGTTAGGTGTAATGAATGTGAACATTGTAATGAATGTAAACAAAATTTAGGATGTTAGGTTTAGGATTTGAAGTTGGATTAGAGTTAGGGTTAGCATTAAGATTATGAATTGTATTAGGGTTTCTATTGGTGTTAGAGTTAATGCCATGGTTGGGATACGGGGTTTAGGTTATGAATAAGGATAGGAATATGGTTGGCATTGGGAAAAGAACTATGAATATGGTTAGGCTTAGGAATGAAATTAGGGTTAGAGTTAAAATAGGATTTGGGGTTAGGAATGGTGTTAAGAATAGTGTAAGGTTTAGAAATAGGTATAGTATACGAGTTTGTGCTAGGATTAGGAATAGGGTTATTATTAGGATTAGAAATAGAAATAGTGTTAGGGTTAGAATTGGAGCAAGTAGAAGTGTTGGGGTTTGCATTGGGGTTGTAGTTTAGGATTAGGAATAGAGCAAGAGTTTTGATTTTGTATTTAGGATTTTTGAATAGGAATAGGGTTTAGGTTAGGAAGAGGAATATGATAGTATTAGGGTTTGGAATAAGGATAGAAGGGGTTAGTGTTTAAGGTTAGGAATAAGAGAATTGTTTAGACTTTGGAATAGAAATAGAGTTGAGGTTACAATTTAGTGTTGAGCATGGTTTGTGGTGGGTGAAGGGTGGTGGGTTGATGGTTGAGGGTGCATGGTGGTGGATGGTGGAGGGTGGTGGGTGGAGGGAATCTTCACTCCTTGGATGGAAATTGGGTTCATGCTCTGATTTATGTCATCAATTTGGTAATTCCCTTTCTTCCTTTCATTGTTGTGAAGCTTGATAATTCTATTTTGTAGCATCTTTTGTTTACAAAATGTTGAAACTTAGAAAGTTATGTTTTTCTTTTTCATGCATTTTTTTTAAATTAATCTGTTTTTGTCATTTTTAAATCTGAGCAATCTTAACAAGCTTTTCTTGTATTCTATCACAAATTTATTTTCTACTTTTTTTTTGTAGTTACATAATTTGGGCATCCTTGGACTTCTTTTTGCTTATCCAACTCCAAGTCTTTCAACTCCAAGCTTCAAGTTTCACAATGCTTTCAATGGTGTTGCATTGGGAATTGAAGCAATTTCTAATCCTTTAACGGTTAAACTTTTTCCATCTTTCTTTTTTTATGTTATGAATGAATATATGCAAGATTTAAAGATTTCTTCTTGGTATGAGATTAGATGTAATGCATGTGAACAAAATTTAGGATGTTAGGTTTAGGATTTGAAGTTAGATTAGAGTTAGGGTTAGCATTAGGATTATGAATTGGATTAGGGTTTCTATTGGTGTTAGGGTTAATGCCATGGTTGGATATGGGGTTTAGGTTATGAATAAGGATAGGAATGCGGTTGGCATTGGGAAAAGGACTATGAATATGGTTAGGCTTAGGACTAAAATTAGGGTTAGAGTTAAAATAGGATTTGGGGTTAGGAATGGTGTTAAGAATAGTGTTAGAAACAGGTATAGGGTACGAGTTTGTGCAAGGATTAGGAATAGGGTTATTATTAGGATTAGAAAGAGAAGTAGAGTTTGGGTTAGGATAGGATTAGGGTTAGGGTTAGAATAGGAGTAGGAATAAGGTTAGTGTTAGTAATAGAGTTGGGTTTAGGGTAAGTAATTGTAATAGGTTTGATGTTTGGAGTGCGAGTGAGGAATAGAAATAGGGCTTTGTCTTGGATTATGGATTAAGTTAGGAATGTGAATTGGTCTACAATAGGAATTGGATTAAAATTAGGGTGCCGAGTGGCAATACAATGCCTTCAGTGTTGACAAGCAAAAAGTCAGCTTTGCCGACTTGAGGTCGTGAAGGTCATGCCTTTCTCCTTGCTGATTGGTTTTCACTTGTGTTGAAGTCCTGTAATTTTGGTTTTATGTGAAGGAAGGTGGTGTCCAGCAACAAGTTCTTCGAGGTTTCTAAATCGTTATGGGTGACGACATATGTGTCCTTTACTTTATCACTTTTTAATTTTTTTTCTTTTCACCACTTAGATTTCTTATTTTTGTATCTATTTGTGCACCATAAAATTCTTATATATATTGAAGAATGAATTTTTGCTTTGTTTTTTTTTTTAACTTTATAAAATCCAAATTTGTCACAAAATTTAGGATAATGGGAAAATTGCAAGGACAAATAACATATGTATGGCAGAAGCTATTGGTGGTTGAGGGATGTGAAACTTGTATATGTATTTTCTATGACTTAAGTTCACATTTGTTGTACTTGTTTCAGTTAAAATTTGCTATTGCATGACTTTCACTTTTCATATATAGTTGGGATTTAGTGATCAACACTACTAATGATTAACAAAATATAATTAAGGTTTGAATTAGGTATAGAAATAGTAATAAGGATAGGTTTGGAATGGGGAAGTGTTTGAGCTTGGAATAGAGTTAGGGTCAAAAGTGTAAGGGTAAGGAATAGGAATAAGAGTAGTTTTAGGGTTAGATATAGGAATAGAAGTGTTTGGGTTTTCATTGGGGTCGTAGTTTAGGATTAGGAAGGGTTATGATTTTGTATTTAGGTTTTAGGAATAGGAATAGGGTTTGGGTTAAGAATAGGAATATGATAGTATTAGAGTTTGGAATAACGATAGAAGGGGTTAGTGTTTAGGGTTGGGAATAAGAGTAGTGTTTAGAATTTGGAATAGAAATAGAGTTGAGGTTACAATATAGTGTTGAGCGTGGATTGTGGTGGGTTGATGGTTGAGGGTGGTTTGTGGTGGGTGCATGGTAGTGGATGGTGGTGGTGGAGGGAATCTTCGCTCCTTGGATGGAAACTCGGTTTCGTGCTTCATTGATGACATCAATTTGGTAATTCTTTCATTGTTGTGAAGCCTGATAATTCTATTCTTTAGCATCTTTTGTTTACAAATATTAAAACCTTAAAGAAAGTTATCTTTTTCTTTTTCATGCATTTTTTTTAATTAATCTTTTTTCGTCATTTTTAAATTTGAGCAATCTTAAGAAGCTTTACTTGTATTCTATTAGAAATTTATTTTCTATTTTTTTTTTTGCGGTTACATAATTTGGGCATCCTTGGACTTCCTTTTGCTTATCCAACTCTAGGGCTTTTAACTCCAAGCTTTGAGTTTCACAATGCTTTCAATGGTGTTGCATTGGGAATTGTAAGCACTTTCTAATCCTTTAATGCCTAAACTTTTTCCATCTTTCATTTTTCATGTTATGAAGCTTGGAGTTGAAAGTCCTGAGTTGGATAAGCAAAAGGAAGTCCAAGGATGCCCAAATTATGTAACTAAAAAAAAAAAGAAAATAAATTTCTAATAGAATACAAGTAAAGTTTCTTAAGATTGCCAATTTAAAATGACAAAAAAAGATTAATTTAAAAAAAATGCATGAAAAAGAAAAAGATAACTTTCTTTAAGCAGTTTCAACATTTTGTAAACAAAAGATGCTACAAAACATAATTATCAAGCTTCACAACAATGAAAGGAGAAAAGGAAATTACCAAATTGATGTCATCAATGAGCATGAACCCGATTTCCATCCAAGGAGTGAAGATCCCCTCCACCATCCACCACCATGCACCCAACATCCACCAACGTGCACCCACCACAAACCACCCCTACTACCCACCAAAAATCACCCTCACCATCATCCCACCACCCTTCACCCACCATAAACCACGCTCAAAACTAAATTTTAAACTCAACTCTATTTCTATTCCAAACTCTAAAAACTACTCTATTCCTAACCTTAAACACTAACCCCTTTTATCCTTATTCCAAACCCTAACACTATCCTATTCCTATCCTTAACCCAAACCCTATTCCTATTTCTAAAACCTAAATACAAAATCTTAACCATAATCCCTATTCCTAATCCTAAACCTTAACCCCAATGCAAACCCTAACATTTCTCATTCCTACATCTAACCCTAAACCTACTCCTATTCCTATTCCTTACCTTTACACTTCTACCCTACTCTATTCCAGATATAACACTTCCCCCACTCCTAACCTATCCTTATCACCTTCTATACCTAATTCAAACCTTAATTGTATCTTGTTAATCATTAGTATTGTTGATCATTGAATCCAAACTATTATATGAAAAGCGAAAGTCATGCAATAGCAAATTTTAACTGAACAAGTACAACAAATGTGAACTTAAATCGAGAGAATACCAAAGCTTCACATCCCTCAACTACATATGTTGTTTGTCCTTGCAATTTTCCCATTTTCCTAAATTTTGTGACAAATTTTGATTTATAGAGTTTAAAAAAAACAACACAAAAATTCATTCTTTAATACATATAAGAGTTTTATGGTGTAGAAATACATACAATAATAAGAAATTTATGCGATAAAAAGAAAAAAAATGAAAAGCAATAAAGTAAAGGACACACATGTCGTCACTCATAACGATGTAGAAACCTACAAGTTTTTGCTGGACACCACCTTCCTGTCACATGAAACATGAATGACCGACTTCAACACAAGTGAAAACAAATCAAGGGAGAAAGGCATGACCTTCACCGCCTCAAGTCGGCAAAGCTGACTTTTTGCTTGTCAACACGCCGAAGGCATTCAATTGCCACCTTGGCTTCCACCACTCACTACCCATTAACCCTCAACCACCATCCACCTTCCAAGACCATGCACCCAACACCTACCACCTATCAACCCTTAAGCACCAACCACCCACCACCCTCCACAATAAATCACCCTAAACACTAAATCCTAACCTTAATCCTAATGCTATTCTAACACCACACAATAACCCCATTTTAATCCAATTCTAACCCTAACTCTAATCATTGTCCTAACCCAAATGCTACTCCTACTCTGAACCATAACCCAATTTTTGTATCTATTACTATTCCTAACCTAGATCCTATTTCGATTCCTAGTCAAAACCTATTACTAGAACAAATGTCTTATTCCAATTCCTAACACTAAACCTCCACAACCATACATCCACCGCCCAACAACCCTCAACCACCACACACCCTCCAGACCATGTAATCATCTTCCACCCCACTTATAAACCTTCACCCACCATGCACCCTCCAAGACCATGCACTCAACATTCACCACCTATCAACCCTTAACCATCATGCACCCACTATCATCCGCCTTCCAACAAATAAACTTGAACACTAACCCTAACCCTAACCTAAATCTTACCACTAACACTATCTCTATTCTAACCATAATGTTATTCCCAATTCCAATTCCTAGACCAAATCTCATTCCTAACTTAATCCATAATCCAAGCAAAAACCCTATTTTTGTTCCTAACTCACACTCCAAACATCAAACCTATTACAATTACTTACCATAAACCCAACTCTATTACTAACACTAAACTTATTCCTACTCCAATTCTAACCCTAACCCTAATCATATCCTTACCCTAACACTATTTCTGGACACCTAATAATTAACCCAATACACCTAGGCATTTGATTAATTATGAGACTTTACTCTTTGCTTTAGTTCCTTAACCATGCTTTGAAAATACTTAGTGAAATTATGAGCCATTTTTTTTAAACATAATTGAAAACGTGAGCCGCGCATAACGTGAACGACGAAGATAAATAGAAAATAATAGACATATCATGAAGAAACACATCATTTTGGCTCCATCATATGACATCCATAATTACATATCACATAGATATTTTGCCTACCAACAAAATAAGACTAGGTGTAGGCAATCTAATAAAACATAAATAATATATGGATGGAAGGACATCCATTAATGGCACCTAGTAATAACACTCCAGGGATAGGGATAAATATCTAAATATACGAGTGAAATTAGGATCAAGTTCAGACCAGGTGAAAACCTCAATGTGAATCACGAACACTTCCTTCGTTGAAGACGAGATGGAAAGAAAAATAGAGGGAGTGAGAAACTTATAAAAAGAATCTTAGTAGGTACTCACCTCATGATGCATTGTGTCATCATCATTGTCCCCAGGAATCTTGGGTTTCATTATGAAATAGTGAGCATGCTAAGATTGATTTATTAAGTTCTAAATACTTTACGAGGTCCGTCCTTTTAATCATGCGTCTTATAATGCATCATAAACTTAGCATGTCATGTTTATAATGAACTTTTCCTTTTATCAACACATCATATTCTTCATCATCATATCATAAATACTATGCATAAAAGAACATCATATTTCTCATCATCATATCATAAATACTATGCATAGAAGAACATCATATTTCTCATCATTAATCATAAATACTATGCATAGAAGAACATCATATTTCTCATCATCATATCATAAATACTATGCATAGAAGAACATCATATTTCTCATCATCAAATCATAAATACTATGCATAGAATAACATCATATTTACATCATGCATTACTTAGTTCCTTAGGTGACTTAAAGTTACTTCCATCATCATTTTCCTAGGCCACCCTATACTCCACCTTTTTGGGAGTAATCTAGGTTATGAGCTCATACCTCACTAGTCGTCACTAGCATATACTTATCCCTTTTGATAAGTTAAAGTTCCAACTCTACCCTTTTTGAGATTTGTTAGGGGCTAGGATCACCTTTTCACCACCTATAGTCTATGGGTCCAAAGAATCATTTCCTCTTATATTTAAGTCACCATTAAATCTTTGCATGTTATATCATAATTCAATTCATAATCATCATGACATTTTCTCATTTATAGTCTTATGATGGAATAATATATACTAATGAAATCATGCATCTGGAAATTCCCAGGAAGAGATGGGTTACAATGGACACGCTTAAATACCAAGTTTTCCTAGCCAGAACCTTTCCAAATTACACTTTTACAGGAGTACACTTTCTTCCAGACAAAGGTAATTTTTTAAATAAGAGAGATTATTTCTTTATTTCATGCATAGGCATTTTCATTGTTTGCAACAGCAACTATAACATGCAAGCTAGAGAATCATTCAATGGCATCAAATACTTAATAAGCATCAAATCACTTTATAGACTTATCACTTAAAACATCAAAGAGGCATCATCATAAATCCTTATCAAAAAACTATCTTAAACAACCGAAACTCTAGAATCGGGTAACCTCAATTGCCAAACTAATTAATTATACATCTAAGGGATTCATTACCATTATTACAATTAATTATAAGGCTTAGGAACATTATTAAACTCTATGGGGTAGCATAGGCAGTAAGTTATTCTTAAGGTTTTACGATGTGTTAGAATTTGCGTTTTTAACCCTCTTGCTACCAGTTTCCCTACGATGCTAACATTAATTACTAAACCGATTATGAATTATTCTCCCTTATCTAAACATAATAAAATCTGGTTCTTATAGTTGCTATAATTTTGGACAGAATGCATAAATTTCATTCTTTAGAGTTCTAAAGAAAAATCTTGCTTTTACGGTTTTTAGTTACTAGTTTCATTTTTAGTGTTCGGGATTAATCTACACTAATTATACCAAGTTTTTGTGGCTAACTAATCTTACACAAAATTATAACATACTAAAATAGATTTGGCATTGGATAAACTTAAGGGTCAAAGACTAGGTAAATTCTAGATTTACGTTGTTCTAGGAAGCTAGTTTTGTCACTAACATGCATAGAATCATTCTCTTAACAATAAACCATAATTATCACAACTCCAAACATATTAAATCATCATCATTTATTGGTACTAATCTCATATCAGAAGCCGAATCATGAACCTCATATAATTGTATAAAATCACATTTTAAGTGAACATAAAATATTAGTTTCCCTAGAATCCTTGCAAAGCTTTAAAACTCTTTTAGAAACTAATTCTTTTTGCTAAACTTGAAAGAATCTTCATAATTAAAATTCTCACTTAAGATAAAAGGAGCAAGTCTTGAGCTTAAGAGATTTATGTGATATCTTAAATCATAAACATGCTATGCAACCTCATTTTAATCTTGTCATTATAAGGTGATAACTTGGAATTATAAACATGATATGCAAATCCATTTCTTTATCTTTAAGATTTAAGGTGATGACTTGAAAATTAAACATGATGCAAGAACTTGAAATATAAACATGATGCAAGAAACCAGTGGCCCGCACTGACCAGCCGAAGGGAGAAGAGAATTATTATTACATCTTTTTAAGCTCCAATCTCAAGACTTCTTAAAGAATCAATTCTTTAACTCCAATAATCTTATTTCTTTGCTTGTGATACTTGGGCAAGTCTTTGAGCTCTAGGATCTTTAGGTGATGACATAAATATAAACATGTCATGCGTTGATTCTTTTAGCCATTATAAAATAAAGTGAGAACATAAAATAAATATGAGATGCAACTTCTTTATTATCTTTAGAGATTAAGTGACAACATGAAATATAAACATGAAATGCAAACTTGGAAATTTAAACATGAGTATGCAAGTCTATTTATTCATTCTTGAAATTTTAGTGATGACATAGAAAGTAAACATGATTATGCAAGGCATAAACTTAAACATGGATGCAAGTTCATTTGATTTCTTTACTAGAGCTTCTTCAAGACTTTATAGAAATACAAATTCAATATATATATCTTAACAAGACAAAGTGAGAAATACATCTTTCAAATTCTAAACTCAAGATCATAAAATCATCATAAAAACATCATTCTTTAAAGTTTTGCATCAAGTGGAACTTTCAAGCTTTAGAGGCCTAACTTGTGATGGATTCACAACCCACCTTCAAGGTCCTCATCATCAAGCCATCATCTTAGTCCCACCTAGGCCATATGGCCGAATTGGTTAAAGAAAAAGGAAGAAGAAAACCAAATGGAAAAACTAGAGAAAATCCATGAAATCATCATTTTGAACCAAGAACAACACTTAGCAAAACATAGAAATAAACTTAAAAACAACTCCCTACCTAATCTGATTTGAAGGAAAGGAAGAGAACTTGGTTTCTTGGAGTGAAATGAAAGAAAATATTCTTGAAAGGTTGAAGAAAGAATTTCAGCCAAGGGAAGAAAGAAAGAAAGTTTTTGAGCTTGGAAACTTGAAGTTGTGAAATTTTTGAGCAAGTCTCTAATGACTTCTAAGCATGCCTATTTATAGAAGAATTCAAGCTCATAAATGGACAAGAGGAGAAGGAAAATCTGATTCAATTTGAGGAGGAGACAAGGAAGGAAAAATCATCTTGTTTGGTGGCTTAAAACATGCCATGTTTCAAAGTTCCTTGTTTTATGGTGATTTTTGGCATTATGTTTTAGTGCAATTTTTTGATGTATTGCATTATTTCGTGCATTACAACCTCATGGAAGAGGGTTTTGTGTGTTCCATGTATTATTTAGGTGTAGGCAAGGTATTCATGCAATTTAGAGAATTTACGTTAAGGGCTTAGGTGAATTAGTAAGCAATTTGAGTGTTTTAAAGCAATTTTAGGTTCTAATCAATTTAAATAAATAATTTTGACTCTAGATTAATAATTAGAATTTAATAAGCTTTAATTTGAGCCTAATATTGCTTAGGTTTTGTTAGACGATCAAAAATCTCAAAATTTGTAAAACTACACAAAGACAATGGAAAACCTCATTTTACTTAAAATTGCTCAGACCACCCGCTTAACCAATGGTTAATCATGGCTTAAAAACACCTTTTAACACATTTTAGTGAGGTTTGGGTCAGTTGGCACGTAATTTGGTTAAACCTGGAAGGGCGTTTTGGTCATTTCGCGTCCCAAGCTCAAAATTAGGATTCTTCTCCTCTATTAACACACATAACACAAACAATCCCTTATTAACATCAAAACATCCCCTTGAGGACGGGTGGGGCCCACGATCCTTATTTTTGAGTAAAATAACCTCAGGGCATTTTGGTCATTTTACACGTACAATAAATTGTTTGCAATACTTGCACGAATTACTCCTAACTTCTCTTCTAACGTTATATTCCTTTATCAAGGATTGTTTGGTCTCAAATTTTATATAATATTTACCTACGGAATTCTGGAATTTAATGACAGGAAAAATTACAGGAAAATTCGGGCATTACAATTTCTATTTCTAATCCTAATCATAACCCTATTCCTAATCCTAGATAGACGTATACCCTATACCTATTTCTAAACCTTACATTATTCTTAACACCATTCCTAACCCCAAATCCTATTTTAACTCTAACCCTAATTTCGTTCCTAAGCCTAACCATATTCATAGTCTTTTTCCCAATGCCAACGTATTCCTATCCTTATTCATAACCCAAATCCCATATCCTAACCATGGCATTAACCCTAACACCAATAGAAACCCTAATCCAATTCATAATCCTAATGCTAACCCTAACTCTAATCCAACTTCAAATCCTAAACCTAACATCCTAAATTTTGTTCACATTCATTACATCTAACCTTATACCAAGAAGAAATCTTTAAATCTTGCATATATTCGTTCATAACATGAAAGAGGAAAGATGGAAAAAGTTAGACGTTAAAGGATTAGAAATTGCTTACAATTCCCAATGCAACACCATTGACAGCATTATGAAACTCAAAGCTTGGAATAGGATAAGCAAAAGGCAAAAGGAAGTCCAAGGATGCCCAAATTATGCGTGAACACCCAATTTTGTCTTAGCCAAAAATCAAAAATTTCTCAGTCATTTTATTTGAAAAAAGCTTTAGCCCATTTCTTTTTTTAGTTGTTTGATTTTTATTATACAAAAACAACATTAGCCTATTTCATTTGTTCAAAAAAAAAAATTTAAGTCCATTTCATTTTTTTTGGATTGAAAAGATCTCAGCCCATTTTTGTTTCATTTTATTTTTGAGTTGAAAAAAAAATAAAAAGATTTGCTTGCTTTTGCTTTTGTTTTTGCACCATTCATTTTTGTCTTCTCCAAAAGATGATGAAAAATGAAGAGTGCCTACTTGTCTTGGAACACATGCTCTGAAAAAGAAGGAAAAAAACAAACAAGTGCTACATGCACCAAATTGAAAGCATGAGAGAGTCAAATACTGCTACATGAGCATAGGTAATGTTAGGTTAATTAGAAATTAAATTAATGAAATTGGAATAACAAATAAGGAGTTTTAGATTTATTTTATTTTGAGTTAATGTTATTTTATTTTTGTTGAAATAAATTTTTAAGTTATTTGTTTAGATTTGGGTTTGTTTGTTTGGTTAATGTTTGTTTCTAATTTTTGGGTTTGTTTGTTTATATTAGGTTTGGATCTAAAATAAAAAGGGGTCAATTTGAATTTTAAAAAAAGGAGTTTGTGATTTTTTTAGTAATTATTTTAAGTAATTTGAGTGAGATTTAATAAATTGATTTATGTAATGATTTAATTATTTATTTATGGTTTAGTATTTTTGTACAAAAAGTCCTAAAAAAATTTTGATGAAAAGAAAATGGTAGTTAGGGCCTTTAATTTGTTTCTAGTTTGTGATTATTTTATTTGTTTGTGTTCTTACTTAAATTAATAATTTGTCTTTGAATTATTTTTTTAATAATTGAAATTAGTGCTTATTAAAAAATGTTTTCTTTTAGGAAACAATGAAAAATCTTTTTTTGAAATTTTTAGTTGTGCAATGATGAATAATGATGATTAAGTAACAAATGTTACCTTCATCGTTATTTGAATCATAAGGGTTCATTGAGTGGCCTAGCGCTAATTTGAATTCTTTGCACAAATGAATTTCCATAATTTGACAATCAAAATTTCTTTTTGTTAAAATTAAAATCAATCAATAATTCTTTTTTTTATTTATTTTCTTCAGCTTTAATTAAAATCCGTCAACACAGAATTATTTTACAGAAATCGTGATTTTGAGTTTATCGCACTAGAGGATATGTAAGAGCAGTGCGACCCCATCAAGCTAAAATTAAATTTTCATTTATTTGATTGTAAATATTTTGTCTTGTCTTTTCATATTAAAAAAGGAATTTGAAAGGTTACTAATTAATTTGCACAACTTGCTAAGGTACCATCCAAGGATGGGTGTATTGGGGGTGCGTAGGTTTAAATTTCTATAATTTCCTGATGCATAACCGACTTCTAACTCATAAGCTGGTTTCAAAGATCATCTCTTTAAAACAAATGGGTTTTTCCATGTTTTCCTAATTTAAATAAATTTGGTGGCGACTCCAATTTTTAAATAACTCCTTTTTTTGTTCGTCGCCATCCCTGCGAAGTGTAATTACCAAGAGTAGAATTATGGCATAATTCTTATTTAATTTAAATGCTATGACAAGATAAGAAAATATATCACAGACATCATAATTACATGCATATTTTCAGCCATATTTACATGCACTTATACATACATAAGCTTGGAAATTAATTCATGTAATAATCCTAAAATTTTATGACATGAATCTATGATGCATGTATGCATGCAAAATGTGAAAATCTCCCTGGCTACATCATTAATTCATGGGGAAGGGAATTTTTATTTGATTAAAAGCTTATGACACATTAAAAAGCTTGATTAATATCAAATTATGACACACATCAATAGGTGCACAAATGTAGGAGATGACTACCTATGATTTAAAGTATTTTTGGCAAGAAATGCAACTAGACTACCTAACTAATCTTTGAACTAACTAAATTATCTAACTTAATGAGTTTTTGACATAATCCTGCCCCCAAAATGTGGACTTGTGCCTATATAAAAGGGTTCAATGAGTTCACTTGTATTTTTTTTTAGCAACTTGGTCATTTGCTCAACAAAATTGAAAATTCTCTAGTTCTTCTTCTTCTTCTTCTTCTACTCCTCCTTTTCAAGAAGCCTTCTTAACCCAAATCCTCTTCCAAACACTTCTATCCTAGCCCACACACTTTACTAGCCTTGCAAGAGGTACACTTTTTAACTTTTGTGAAAAATATTAGCTCAAAGATACTACATTTCAAGCAAAGATTCAAGAAGGATCACTCTCAATCAAGCTCCTTGTTTGAAGCCTTGGGAGGGAAGAGAATGACTCACAAGCCTCTACACTAAGTGGTAGGAGCCTCCTATTTGGTTGTGCAAGCTTTGGCTTCTAACCTTGCTCATGGTTAGAATGTCATTAAGCTTAAGTTTGTTGACAAAAATATATTAAGTGAATGCTTATAAAAATACTTTTATGAACCTCACATGTTCCTTTCTATTTTGTAAATGTTTTTTATGATGTTTTCATGCTCAAATATGGTTTAAAAATATTGTGTAAGGTCTCATGTTGAGGAAGTGACATAAAACAAGAAAATGGTAGGTATTGGATTTTTTAAGTTTTAACAGCAGCTACTTTGAAATATAAAAATTACAGAATATGAATTTTTTTGGAACAAAAATATTTTTTTCCACAAACTAGACACATTATGAAACACTCTCCAAAAGAAATCACTCAAAAAAGATTTTTCTACCTCAAGATATAAAATTTCAAAGTTGAGCCCAAGACTAAAACTTTAGATATGATCTTTTAGTAGTAAAATAAGTGTAACTCAAGTAAGAAAGATGCAAACGAAGTGAAACAAACTTTTTTGGAAAGCTAACACATAGAGGGATACATCCATATATGCCTCACACATTGGTTTTAGCCATGGTGGAACAGTTTGGAAAATAAAATCATAGATAAATGTGTTGAGAAAATCTAAAAGGGGTAAATTTGTAAGGGTGTAATGGTAAAATCACAAGTAGGTTTTTAATAAAATTAATTTTCATGGAAATCTTGATAAATTAGGAATCTGAAGCTATCTTTGGGCTGAAATACTAAGTGTACAAGAAGTTACAAATTTTCTTGTAAAAAATATCAGATCCTGAAAAATGGAAGATTGAACCTTGTAAAGAAAAAAGTTTAAGGAATTTAAATTGTAATAATCTTTAAGAGGAAAAGTACATATAAAAAGGTTATAAGGGACTTCAAAATACTTAAGAAAGCTCAAATTACCAAGGATAATATTATAAGTGCATTAAAGGTATTTAAGGAATATTTAAGGTTCAAAGAGATTTAAAAGAAAAGACATTTGTAAGAATAATGAGAAAGACTTCATAATGTATAAACACCAAGACTTCCATAGCCCCTTAGGAACACTAGGGACTTGATTTGATGGCTTGGAATGTATAAAGGTGAGGTTTTACATGAGATTATATGCTATTGGCTATGAGATTTTTATGACATGTCTATCGCTCAACTATGAGATTTTACATGAGATTATATGTTGCTTGCTCTAGATTCATATGACATGTCTAATATAATTATGAGATTCAACACAAAATTATCTCTTGATGGTTATGAGATTAGTATGACAGGTCTACTGTATAAATATGAGATTTTACATGAGATTTTATGCTGAAGTATGAGGTTTTATATGATACCGTTTATATTACATGAAATGATATGCATACATTCATATTTTAAATGAAATAGAAAATGATATAATAAATGGACAAATCCATTGCTTAATCCTCAAAGGGGATTAAGTTATTGGTGATTTCACTAACTGAGAATAAAAGTAAAGTCTGAAAAAGTAGCAATGAAAGTTTGGAAAAAGTGACTTCCATATACGCGAGATTCAGACTTGGAAAAACCAAAAGTTGTGGCGACGACCATAGTATGAGCTTATTACCCTTTAGGTGGTCTAAGGATTGATGCATTCATCCCGTGAGAAATTGAGAATTGTACTAATGAAAGGAAAAATAAATGTACAAGACAAAGGGACCCCGAAGGTATTGGTACCCAAAAGGACCTCAAAGGTGTGGTACCTTAATCCCCTCGCCTATTGATTTCGAACCTCGGGTATTATCATTGTTATGTGACAATAACTATGGTATGAACTCATTACCTATTTGAGGGCGATCAATTTAATAAAGTAAGGAAATGAGAATATAATTAAAGAATGATGGTGATCACAAAACAAGTAAATATTGAGGATGAGTAATCATGAAATACATGCATCTGCTAAATTATTATTGCCCATTAGTGATTTTATATGATATGATTTGATGCATGTTTGATAAAGGACTGAATGGATATTCATGTTAATGTTATAAGAGAAATTTAAAAGCAACTGCATTTCCGTTAACTATGTTTTTGCAAAAATCTTGTAAATGAACCATTTATATGTCTACCGTTTTATAATAAACTTAAAATGACTAGGACGATAATGATGACATGTTTATTGCAAATAGAAATATAGGTAGAAAAGTGCACAAGAAAGGGGGTTGAATTGTGCTTCACTTTTCTTATCATTTTGGTTTCTTATCATTGTGCACGAGAGTGTTTAACTAGTGTAGGAGGTAACAACATTAGTTACTTCAGAAGCATACTTTCTAACTATCACAGATATGATAAATGCGTGTATAAGATGGTTATTCAGACACAATATGTGTCATGACCCGAAACTTGGAATGTGACCGCACTTGTGGGAATCTTATCTACGTAAGCTTTTTAGGTGACATGTCTCTCTAATATGTTAGAGATCTAGATATGGTCAGATGTATTCTAGGAGACATAGGAGAGGGAAGGGCCCAAAACACAGGCCCGATTGTAATAAGCATAGCTAAGGAGAGTTGAGGGTTGGCTAACATTTGTAAGGGTAGTTAGCAAATAGTTTTGGAGGGAAATTTGGTTAGGCGGTGGTTAGGAGAATAAAAGGGATGTGGCCAAAGATTAGAAGTTGTTTAGTCATTTGTATACTAAGGAGTTCAGGGAACTCTCACAGTCCTCTAGTTACTTGTAACATTCTCTGGAAATTTGGTCCTTTGCCAAGGATTTCTCTATCAATACACATGCATTTTCAGTCTTCTTTATTCCTCTAGATTCAGTGGTAACACAATAAGAATGAATGAGGAAGATATGAAAAAGATTGTCAGGTGCACTCCTAGGGGACATTATGGTATTAAATTTCTTAAATTGCCATTTGGATTATGATGTGTGAATTATTTGACAATTTATTTCCCTTATATTTCCCCTATAATATTGCACTCATATGACCGTTCTCTCATCTTATTTTTCTTATTTAAGATGCTTCTTATTTTTTATTGTATTAATATGTATTCATTTTCTTTTTTTTCTCATTTCTTTCTCTCATAATATTTTAAGTTGACAAAATGGTAGATTTTTATTTGATATTTTTTAGATATAAAGTTTGACTAAATGTCACTATTTCAAATAATTATAATGACAAGAAAACATTAAAAATTATAAAATATTGATTCATTTAATTATTTCTTATGTAAGAAGTAAATAACGTTATCAATTAAATAGTGTACATTTGGACACAAAACAAAATTGTGTGATCTGGAATCTCATGTTGCCAGTCTCAAACATGCAAAACAAGCACAATAGGAACAAGAAGGTGCATATCTTCTATAGATATACAAAACAAGCTAATGGTTGTTTAAGAAGACAAACCTTCTGTAGAGTAGGAAAAAAAAAGAACATTGGAACGCATTAGAAAGAAGAGTGATTTTATAATAATGTACATTTGGAACACAAAAATAGAATTGAATTGTTATTATCATTTCCTGATAAGCATTTTTGTATGTTTCATAACCATGAAGAACCAAAACAGATACTAAACCTGCGTGGTATCAAGTTTGTTGCTGAGTTAGGGAACTTTCCAACTTGATTAACAAATTTGCTCTGCAATCATCGAGTTGCTAGTCCGAACATGCAAAACAAGTCAAGCGAACAAGAAGGAGCACAATATCTTCTATAGATATAGTTATGCTTGTTTAAGAAAACAAACTTTATGAGAGTTTCTATTGTTAACCCTATCCTGCCCTAATTCCGTCTCCTTAAGCCTAAAGTTATTATAAAAAATGAAAAAAGGATTACCTGGTAATAAAGAAAAAGTGATTTTATCAACTAGACCATTGAAATCAAAATATCAAAACTAGTTTATACCTCCCAAGAACAAGAAAAATAAATAAATAAAATGCTAGGAAACTAGTAATGCCCAAGTTGCCCTAGCTAAGCATTGTCACGTGATCTTAGTAGCTAAATTTCACTGAAGTACTTCTTGATGACTATATCTGAATTGTTCATATTGCAATGGAAAGGCAACAGACAAAAAGGAAACTAAGAAAAATAACCTTGCTTTCACTCTTTAGGCATTCAATTTCCTCCAAAGAAATCTCAATAAAGTTGATTTCATCATTTTTTGGTTAACCTAAAAATGTCAAAGAAAATTTTGAAAAAAAAGTGTATGGCATAACAATAAATCATATTCAAGCCATAGCAATGAAATCATAACAAAGCCAATTGATCAACATAGAACTAATGACCTATTAGTGTGAAATATTTGAAAGATATGAGCCTGTTGTAAGTGTTTTTGTGCTCATTTTCTAAAAATACTAACCAAGCAGGCCCTATACCATTGAACATTTAAGAAACATGTTTGACAATCAAATAAATCACTTAAGAAAATAGCAAACCTCAGGCTTATTTTTAATGTTCTTTGCCCTTTGTGCATAATTTAGTGTGCTCAATGTTTCCTCTAAGCAATGAACAACTGGAGATATTGTCACTATGATGCATGTCTTGGTCTTCCCCTACGTGAATCATGCGCAGTATCGCGTCAACTTGCTATCCTAAATACCAAGATTTCTATGTAAGTAGTAAAAAGGATAATCTCACTTGAGGGAAAAACAAAAATAAACATAAAAACAAAAATAAGAATAAAAACCTGTAAGGAACATGACCAAGGTTCTCCACAAGTGTATTCATCACCCGCCCTAAAGTAAGCAAACTTTTATTAATTTCACCAGCCTTTGCACGACCCTAACAAATATTAGAAAATACAACTCATTAAGATTGCTGTTAGGAGCCTCCCAAGATGTATACTAAACAAGTGGTATGATTATAATGTATTACCTCCCTGGCACCAGAACGATATATTTTCTGAGCAAGATCCACTAAATTCAGTTTACCATATTTTGTTAGTTCTTCACCTTCTGAGGTTGCTTCCTTGATGTGGAGCATAATTGAAAACACTGAATGTGAACAACTGAAAAAGATAAACCAAATCTTAATACAGGATCAAAATTCTAAATTCTGACAATGCACGAAAGAAAAAACATGAGCTACCTAGACTGCTTGTTCAACAAAGTTTCTGCAGTGCGCCTTTTGGCAGACCCTTTCTCTAAAAGGGTAAAAATCTCACTAGTACTTGTCATGTTTTGTTCCTCCAAACCTCTTACATGGACTCCACCTTCTCCATCCTCCATAAGAGATAGTTGCTTTTTATGCCCCTCTGGGGCAAGCAAATCACTGATCTCTTCATTATACAGCTCAAGATAAGTCACCTTGACACTGTACTCAGCATTTTGGCGCTCAAGTGAGTCAAAAATCTGACGGCTTTGGAATGACTCCTGCCCCTATAGGAAACTCTCCATTGGGTCCACTCTGTAGTAATTAAAATATTCAGATGAAGTCATAAAAATACCTAATTGGTGTGCTAATGATAATGAGATGCGGTATACCTTTGAACTCTTCCATTCCCCTTCCATTGTGTAAGTTTTTCCTTTAGCTTTGACCATATACTAGTATAGTGCCGTTAAAGCCTTTAAGAACTTCATATATTAAAGGAGAAAATAGTTAAAGATCCATTTGCTTTGAAGATGAGCCAAAAACCTGCAAAATAATACAACATCAATCTATTTGATACCCTAAAACAGGAAATACTAACTCGACATTATGCAATTTGAATCCCAACAAATGCTATTAAAAAAAAATGTTGAAAGAATAGGAAAAGGGGAATGGGTTGAAGGAAGGGAAGGAACCTTATCGAAAATGAAAACTTTGTGCTTGCCTGGATGCTTTGAGACACTGCAACTTCTCTGTTGTATTCATTGCATGTGACAACCTGGGGGCATTTCTCCCACAACTCATCCTCGCTCATGGCCCTGCGATTCAATAATGTAACGTTAAAATACAAAAGAAAAAGACAGTAATAAGAAAGAAATGGGAAAATGAAAAGCTTTTTTACCTACAACAAAAGAGGACCTGAACATTGACACCCTTCTCTTTTCTCCTGGCGACTTGACATTCTATTTAAGTGAGATGGGGAAGATTGGTGTGAGTGAGGAACATATTTTTTGGTATTTCACTAGTCATAGTTCCCGCCTGAATTCAAAAATAAATAATTAAACAATGGGATGAAAGTAAAATAAAAATTAACTCCAATATTTAAATTAGGGGATTTTTCGATACCCAATAAAATTCATGGTATCCGTACCCTCTAGATAATTTGTGGCTTGAAATTTATCATGTGTCCTACTAACTAAATTTATTAATATTTTGAATATTCATTATTAAATCACAACCCTTGGATTCAAAGGATATTGGTACCCTTGAGGTACCAATAAGGCTTGGAATGGTGTTGGGCAAGTGTGAAAAGTAATTCCCATTCCCCGCAAATCTCCACAAGTTCCCGACCCCCATGGATCCTCCCATTCCCCATTAGATCCGCAAAGATGTGTAAAATTGAGGAAAAAATGTCTGGACCCCAAAAATTCATCCCCGACGCCCACAAATACGACTAAATCCACTGAAAAGTAGAGAAAACAACCACAAATAACAGCAACTAAAAACCAGATGTCCCAAACAAGGAGGATAAGGATAGAAAAACACCTAAAATATATGTGGCAACCCCAAAATAAAACCAGGAATTCTTCCAGAAACATTATATTCA